>CM046833.1:42214807-42814807 GCA_025618425.1 Heliocidaris tuberculata
TTGTTTTTTTCGCATGTGCCTATCCACTATGGCAAAACTTTAAATAGTATCAATGAGAAGCGTGGGACCAGATGTTAAAAGGATGAGGCATGGCAAACGAGTTCTACTAACGTGGTAATGTGATGTTAAAGATGGCACTGTCTGATCCGTATGTTGTAACAGCAATGCATTTACAAGGATCTTTTGAGTGGGGGTCTCTAATGGTCATCTCGGTAGAGGTCAGTGTTTCACTCTCTTGTACAGTCCCGTAAAGTGTGATATTCCTTGTGTTGTTATTTTTATGTAATAAAGTATCGTTGCATAACCATAAGAAAGTAATGGCTGGAGGATATGCATCTGAAGTACATTTGAGTACGAAGTTGACGTGAAGTTTATCATCGGCAACAACCCGCAGGGAAGAATCTGTGACATCAGGTTTGTCTACGAAAGTGATATAAGAAGAAATGTGTCGTGTTCAATGTCATTGAGTTTAAGAACTAGTGAATCAAATGCATGTACGCTGGAAAACCACTGGTTGGAAAACGATATTAAAGGGTAGCAATCATCAAAAACAATTTTGTTCTGCATGTTAGAGGTCTCATGTCGTTATACTATATTCAAGATAAAGGCTCGCTCGGAACCAAATTCGGAGTTCGGTTCCGCACGAGCATTTTTTATGTTATCCTTTATTTCCTTCATACTCATTAACTGTTGACCTATAGAATACCAGACAAAGTTTCTTGAGGTTGATTTTATACTTTCTAGCAGTACACAAATTATTTTTTCAGGTGATTGGTACACTTTAAGTATAATGAGATACATTAATCAT
The DNA here is from genome assembly GCA_025618425.1 of Heliocidaris tuberculata. Taxonomy (NCBI): domain Eukaryota; kingdom Metazoa; phylum Echinodermata; class Echinoidea; order Camarodonta; family Echinometridae; genus Heliocidaris; species Heliocidaris tuberculata. The sequence goes on from CM046833.1 coordinate 42,215,616, forward strand.
CCATTCTGCGATGAACGTGAAATGTATACTCACAATAAATGTTTAGAACCAAGCTAGTATTCTTGGACGGAAGCAATGAATTAGGATAAAGAACCTGGCAGACAATGCGGTTTCCGTGGTCACTCTGCTCCCGTGCGTAGATAAGATTACTTGTCACATCATAACGATCATTTGCGTTGATTGATACTTGAAGATGCGAGTCTTTTGTTAAATTGTTTGATCCAATATACCAATGTAATAGCGGAATAGGATATCCGTTGTTAGCGATGCAGGATATTTCGGTTTGTTTCCCATCTCTCAGATTATCCGGGATAAGCATATTAATGGAACTTGGTAGTCCTGTATAGGGAGAGTACATATCCAACTAGAATAATCATCTTAACAAGTTAAACAACTTCAATATATATATATATATATATATATATATATATACTTTTTTTCTGGGGATTTGGGACGTCGGTGACAAATGATCTTGTACAAGACGCAGACATTCATCTTGTTAAAATTCAAGCCACAATAATACACAATGACGTGTTTAAACGTAGTACTTGATTGCAGGCCTTCCATTTGCAGCTATGGTAAAGGACAAGAGGACAACATTTTCAAGAAATCATCATTTTACATGTATAGCAAAACCATCATAACTTTACAGCCTTCTTATATTTCCAATGTGTTACTCACCATAAACTATTAACAGAGCTTCCCTGTGATCATAGAAAGTCCCCACAGTTGCGAAACATCGAATAGTTTTCTTGTGTTGGTACCATTTCGGATAGATTTTAAGCATATTTGCAGTGTCATACAAACTGCTATCCAATGCATTGTTGTATACTGAAGAACTCTTTATTTCAGGGGGGTTGACTAAGTTACCCAAAGCCCATGATATTGTAGCTTCCGGTCGTGATCCGACAGTTTTGCAGGTGATCGAAGTCGGAGAATTCTCGTGGACGAACACATGCGTCGGACCAATTGTGAATGGGATTGTCTCTCCAGGGGATGATATTATCATGCTTGTCGGAAAGACTATATAGTGACGAAAACAAAAACAATCAAAGAATGAAATAATTTTAACGTTAAAAATGAATACACCTTACATGGCATAGACCAAGGACCAATGGGGGGGGGGGGGGTGGGGGCAGGGGCTTGAAAATGTAAACTTCATTTTATTATACCTTGAACAGCGATGCGAACTTGAAGCTGAATGTTACGTTCCAATTCTGGATGAGATGCGGAGCAGCGGAGAGTCCTTCCATCGTGATGGTTTAACGGCATTATTGTAGCAACCTTCGAGAGACATAGCTATGACCATTCACGGTATCAGACTGATTTCTTAAAATGAATTCTACGTCATCTGGTATGTACCACTCCAATACTGCAGGGGGTCGTGCCCCTTTTACCACGCATGTCACATTATACGCCTTGTTTGCTACCACTGTTACAGGTGCCATGCCATAGTTTCCAAATGGATTTCCATATTCCCTTATAAAGATCCGAGTTGGTTTAGCTGGTGCATTCGAAATGACAAAATGAGGGTTTAATAATAATGGATCACTGTTACCAAATCTTATAGACTTAAACAGGTAATACAAGAATACTTTCAATACGCTTTTTGAATACTGAATGATTCAAAGAGTAAAAAGGGGTCATTAAACTGAAGCTATAATGAATAAGCTTTTAAAAACGGATATGCATTTCCATAAGGGAGGTCTGGTATTCTGCGTCAGTTTGACACTTTATCAAAGAAGTTCTCAAGTAAATCAGATTAATATAGACCTAGGACTATTCCAAGATTATGATGATCAGGAGAAGGCAAATTTATCTCACATATTTCAATACCTTCTAACAACTTCCACAACACAGGATTTTTGGATGGAGTTGCTTATATTTAATGTTGCTAAGAGGTGTTCCTTAAAATTATCTGTAAATGTTAATGAAATACTAGCATAGCATATCATACTTGGCAGCAGAACTTGTACGTTCCGTAGGGTTTTGTCCCCTGAGCCATATTGACTTCTCAGTGTGCAGTGGTAATCGCTGCTGTCATTCCTTGTGAGATTCTTGATTGTTAGAGTAACGCTGGAGGAGTTTCCTATCAAAGTGAACTTCGATGGGTGTTGTACGTTGTCCAAACAGCTAGACCTTGAATAGTAATGGCAGGAGCCCAGCTCGACATTATTTCCCTTTAGCCAAAATATCCACTGATCATTGAAAGATGATGAGAAGGAGCAAATCAGTTTGTATTCTTCCCCAACGACTGGAAGAATACTGTACGTTCGAATGGAAACGGTAACCGCACGACAACCTGCATATTATAATTTAATTTAACTTGTCAGAAGAAATACAGTTAAATGCCTGTTGATGCCCCTAATTATTTAGCCTTTTAATTTTACGTTAAGTATAACGGAATTCTGGATCCTTTTACATCTGTTTGCAGATCTGTTAAGTATGTCCATGATGTAACATCAAAATAATGTTAGTTTTCTTCCCAATGGTAATTAGGTTTTGTCCCCCTTAAAAATAAGGAAATTGCATAATTGTCATTCTTGATTACATCTTGTATGCATCTAATGTATTATAGCTGACCACTGAAATATAATCAAATCAGATAATCCGAAGAGTTTTCAGGATAATGAATAAGGAAAATTTAATGATAGACGATATACTATTTAGACACAAAAATAAAGAGAGGCTGTACGGTAGAAGAACAAAAGTTTACTGAAATAGACAAATCTGAACATTCTGACCAACACTCTGAAGCTTACAATTCAGTTCTGACTTTAAAAGAAGACTAAACTGAATCTTAACTTACCACATCTTGGCATGAAAATCAAGGCGACAAAAAGAAAGATGTGTAAAGAAGACGCCATCATCATTCAGAAAGCGAACGTCAACGTATTCTTTCTATGCCATTTCACGGATTCACACATGAATGTTCACAACACACACTAATTTCTAAAATGTGATTTTTTTTTATTTTTTTTTTCTTAAAAAAAATCACTTCGATGTGAGAAAAGCAATGTATCTATTGAGCAAATACTGAGATGTTAGTAAACCCGGGTCGAGCTTTACTCTTGAAAATGAGGCCAATATTGTAACAGAAACAGGTCATCAATAGCGGTTCATTATGGCATTGAATAATGACAGTTTCATAAACTTCAAACAACCATAGACTTGAATTTAAATGTTTGTTGTATTTCCTCAAGCAAAAGGGGCGCTGTATGACTTTACACACAAAACGTTTACTACCAATCATCATGGTCATTGATCTCAGGATAATCCAGTCGCTGTTTTGCCAAAAATGTTCACTCAAATATGGTAATTCATTAATTTAATATATTCATGCTTAAAGGAATCATGAAAAATTGTCCAGGATCAATTTCATTCGTGTGAACCGTTTTTCCCTATTCAAGTGATCACCCATAATATGTATATGTCTCAAATTTTATCACAGAGGACAATTTATTTCAGTTATATGACAAATCATAAAAAATCTCATTAATAGGTTTGATGAGAGTCAGGGGTATCCCTACCTGATTTCTGAGATGGTAGCGATATTTCTCCCTCTCTCTTTGTTACCTCTTTCTTTCTCTCCCTCTTTCCCTTATCTCTTGTCTTACCCACTCTCTATTTCTCTCTAATACTCCCCTATTTCTTTCTTGCCTTTTGTATTTCTCAATAAGATACATGCTGTGCAAATTCTATCAATTTAATCAATGTTTAGGTGTTTTTCAATTTTTTTTTTCCAATTTGTTTTAATCATGTAATTTTGTGTTATTTTATGTTGTTTTGTTTAACTCTCACAGTTTATTCATATGTATATTATTTGCATGTATTTTGAATAAAAGAAAAGAAGTAAAATTCTCAATCTGAACATTTTTCATCTTTACCTGAATAAAGTTTCTGGTGTACATGTGAAGGTATCTTCTAATTTGAATTTATCTTTATCGTCATTTAAAAGCATTTAAAAACAATCATTATCCGTAGTAGGTATATATGGGAATGATTTGCATCTAAACATTTTTTCCCCGTGCCTCTTGTCTTTTTCTAGTGATACTATGGCAATTTATTTTTTAAAAATTATTATTATTGTGAGCTTGTCTCCTACTTGAAACGTATTTTGTTTCCCCAATCTATCTTTAAGGTTGGAATCCTTACTCAAAATTGATTTATTTTTAAAGGGTATTTGAAATATCGTAATTATTATGATTGTATGTGGATACAAAAAACTACACCTTTCTAAAGTAATGCTCTTTTTTGTTTGTCTTGTTCTTTGTAAGTACCCCATGAACCCCTTTAAAGTAGGTTATACAGAAGACAAGTAATATATTAAATATAAATTACTTAAAATATTTTAAATCGCCTTGCGTCCGAGCCAAACATATTTGGAAATATGTAGTATAAGCATAATACAACTTTTCATTGAGAGTACACATGCGAATCGATGCCATCCCCCCCCCCCCCGTGAATTTAAAGTGTAGTGCTGAAATGTCAAATCTCTAACTCTTGTAAACATAGACCGGAATCTCTAACTATGTATACTACCTACGGTCTGCAGATCTTCTACGATATCTTACAGTCGGGGTTTATTATGCGAGGAAGCAAAGGGACCGACCGAGAAGACATGACATTTTTGAATGTTGGCATTTTGAATTCTAGAAAAGATAAACCGTTTCGTTTAGCTTCTACTCTTATTTGTTATACTTTTTTGTATTATTATTTCAGGATTCGATCCCACCTTTAAGATATTACTCCTTTGACTCTACTGATGTCGCCTAAATGCTTCATAATGTGAATATAAAGGTATATGCAAGTTCTGAGCAAAAATTATATTCATCGCATTCGAGAAATCCTATCTTTTTCAACACATGATTAGGCGTGAAAATTCCTATTATTCATGGGTGGGCAGCAGGGGGTATGTAGTACAAGAAAATAACTGTCAGAAATTTAGTTCCGATGACTCCATGGTTTGAAAAAAGGGTATTTTATAAGATTTCATGAGGCCAAAAGATAATCTGGAAGTTAACATCAGATTTAACGCATGTATGTTAATAAACGTTTGGGCAATTCCAAGCGTTACGGAATGACATTCACAAAGCATTTTGAAGTTTGAAAGATGAATATTATGAAAATCGTAATGAATATCTACAAATTGATATTAAGATGCATAAAGTAAAATGAAGTAATTTCAGAGCTGTTGAGTTTTATCTCAACCATTCATCAAATAAACATGATATTACTTCGTTAGGGAAATGACATGAAAAAGACATGACTTTTCAAACTCTGTGAAATGTGAATATGTTACCGTTTTTCAAGATTGCTGTGGCATTATGTAGTATGAAATATGGTGCAAAATATGAAATGAAACAGCGTTTCGGGATGACTTCTGAAAGCCAATGGGAAATAGAGCATAAACTTCATATTATGTAAATAAATATTTAAAACTTTGTTTGAAACAACATTGAGCGAACGGTTTGATAAGGTTTTATGACCAAAGATATTTAAGTTTAGAATGGATCTGTTATTGTTTGTTAATTCAATTCAACTAATGCAAATGTTATCATAATATTTTTTGGGTTACATAATTATACTTTTTGAAAATTTTTGAAGAGTATTAATTTATTTAAAATAATTCTGGAGAGCTTAAAAGACATTCAGGTAGATCATTCCAATCGATTTTATACTGCATATATTGCATTGTTTCATTGTTTTATGAATTGGTTATGTAATCTACTGCTTTTTTATATTCATTATATGATATTTTCTGATTGATAAAAATTATCTAAATCATTTAGGTCTGAAATTCAAGACAATCAAAGCTACAGAGGAAAGAGAGATATCTAATCAGCAAATTGAATAAGAAAAAAAAATATCCCACTTTTTGGGTACCAAATTTTGTATCTTAAACATTTTCAAATGATTAAATTTGATATAATATTTGCACTGAAAAGCTAGCTCATCATCCCTACTCTAGTCGATAATGTTCGGATATACTAAGCTGGACTAATGTCTAAGTTGAGGGATGAATTAGTTATTATGTTCGGATTTTGAAATGCTAGTTTTGGATAAGCTTAGATAATACTATGTCACAGATATATTATATCATTATAGTCCAAGTAACGCAAATTCAACCCACATTCCTAAGTGATCTTCTAAGTGCTGGTAGTCTAAGGGGTGGAAGGTCCTGGTTTGGAATTTCTAGAAGTGAGGTCTCATCGATAAGTAGCAGTAGAAGAGTGAGCGGTGTCTCAGCCCTAACCTTATCATCAAAGAGCGTTTTGGGGGTGTTTTTTTTTTTTAATAGTATGATTGTTTTTTGGGGTTGTTTTTTTTTTTTTTTTTTTTTTTTACTTTCACGTAGATGTTACAAGACATAAATACAATATTAAATATTGAGAATTATAGTCCTCATTCCAACTCAAATATCAAATTAAGGGCAATGTTGACGTTAACAGACTTCACTTCATATCCAAAATTAAATTAGTGGAAAATTTAGATACTTGATAAGATGTACCTTTGGTTCATCGTTGCATCACTTTTGCTAATTGTTAAAGTATTTTCCAGCACTTGTCATATGGCACTTTTATAAACCATTATTGTATTCGATTGACTTTCAAGATACATTAATGGACCTCTGAACTGGTAAAGGAATATATTTTCTTATTCTAGTGTTGACAGTCACCCAATATGCCTTCCTCTGTTACTGATGTATAGAAAGACGAGATTCAGAGAAGAGCTGAAAGTGTCTTGTAATTTAAGATCAAATATTGTCACTGGTTTAAAGATCTTGTTATTTAATGTTATGTCGTCTTTGTTTATCAAAATACACATTTACAATATTTACACAAGTTATACAGCTAACAGGCTACAAGTTTGATAGTAAATTATAAAAGAGCAGTATTTCAAATATTGTAGAAATCTAGAGGTGAAATGAATAAAGTGTATTGACAAACTGCATGTGAAGACATATTGGATAAGTCTAGAGAAGTTCAATATTTTTGCATAATGACTCTTTCCGAGGCTAAAAGAGAGAAAGACAAAAATATCCAACGACCAGAGCAATTTCTTGAATATAATTAAAATAGTGATCTTGGAGTTGGTTAGATTGAGTTAATGGCCCTATAGTTCATGTAAAGCTTAATGCTCAATCTCTAACAACTTAAGGAGGGGTCATCTAATGCTATTTCCTTCCTCGTTATTATATTAGTGGGTGAAATAGTATAACACAAAAGGAAGCAAACAGTCAATACTGATTGTATTTTAGTAATTTTGAGCAATCACTAAATTATTGAAAAATCATCCGTTTTTCAGTTAAGGTCATCATGATATTATTATTGCTATTATTTCCTGTCTTATACATCATGGAAGGAACTATTGTCAGTGAGCCAGTAGTGAGTTCTGATGATTAAGGATCATTCTTCTTCAGCTCTAACAATCTGTAAGATGATGATAAGTTCTGACTTTTACATATTATCCCTATCAATTGTCTTCCTCTCTGCTGTCTCAGGGGCCATGTATTTTTTTCCATGTTTCAGATATTACCTATTTGCATTATTATTTTTTTTTTATGTTTTGTTTGTTACATCAGTAAAGGGACTATTCTCATTGAGCCAGCAGTGAATTCTGATGGTTTAGGATCATTCTCCACCAGCTCTCCCATCACAGATGATACCACGCACTCTAGAGATGGCAAGGCTTATACCATGGGCCGCGGAACCGGGGGGGGGGGGGGAGGAGCTCCCCCACTTTTTTGAGTAGACACGTAAAACAAAAATCCCCCTCTAATTTTCAAGGAAGAAATCATTTCTAGTAATTGTTAAAATTGATAAAATCAATATAAAAGACTGTTATTGTAGTAAGAATTCCTATGAAATGCAGATAAAATGCAGCACATATGATTTGAATGTCCCGATATTTCTGATTTTATGTATCAAAATCTCTCATCCATATCCATTACTAACATGTTTTCCATTGGTACAAATGGGCAATACATCCCCGCCTCTTTAACGCACAGTTAATGCAAAATCTAGGCCTAATAAAGCATGGTATTACATAAACAAACTGTAGAAAACAAGCTCAGATATTTTTACGTGACTTCTAGGGACTGTACAGCATTCCCCAAATTGACAGTCTATCTATCACATCTTCCACAAGTTCACGAGTCTTCTTTCAGGATTCAGAATGACGCATCAACTCTTTAGAGAGATTTTAGGATTATTTAAAATCAGGCGCCGTTGGGCTGGGGGGGGGGGGGGGTACAGTGTCCAAAGTGTTTCATGAATTTGGGTATCCTAGAAGTTCCCCCTTTTACATAGATTACTTTACATAAGTGCTTCCTTTCCTTTATATTAATGCCCGTTCCACAATCTTAAAATTGGATTTTATTACCATTGATAATTGCCAGAGGCTTATTAAAATCTAAGAGGTGCTCCTTCTTCGTTGACAACTGTCCCTTTTCCTTAGTTAGAAGTGCCCTTTCCCCATTTATACGTGTCCTTTTTATTATGATACGTTCCCCTTTTCCAGTCCTATAATTGTCCCCTATTCTTTCTGATAAGTGCTCCCTTTATTTTATTTCTATAAACGAGCCTTTTCACTTTTCATCTCTCATAAAACTCCTAATAAAATCTTTCCTTCGACAATTCCTTTTTTAAATCATTTGCATCAAATGTACCTATTAATATATTTCAATAACTGCCTTTTTTCCATTCTCACTTTTCAGATACACGAATTACCCTTTCCGTGTGATAAGTGCATCTTTACCTGTGGCCATATATCCTCTATTCAAAGTTGAGAGGTGCCCGTTCTAATTCGACAAGTGCCCCTTCCGCCTTCTGTTAACTGACACTTGTCATCTCTGATGAGTGCCCCTTTACACCTCTGATAGGTTTTTCTTAATTCATTTTGAAACGGGCGCCTTTTCTTTCTAAGAAGTACAATTCCTTCTTTCCTTCAAACAAACAACAACACCCATTTTCCATTCTCATAAGTGCCCTTTTTACCTCTGGTATAAAGTGCAAATATTCATGTGCGACAAATACCACATGTTTCATCCTCTGATAAGTGCCCTTTTTTAATATGACATACTCCTGCTCATTTCCTTTTTTGATAAATGCCATTATCGTTCTTGATAAGGGCCCCTTTTTTTCTTGCTCCATAATTTGTGCCAATAATTTATAGCGATTTAGAGCAACTTTAATCTAATTTCGTCAAGGCTTGCTCGCTACGCTCGCTCACATTTGTATTTGACATAGTTATGTTACTCATTAGAGGCCTTTTCAGTCTCTCATGCTGAGACTGTGTTTAAACACCTTTCAGAACTTTTATTTCTCTCTCTCTTTTTAAAATGTTGTTGATCACAATGAAGCCTCATAGATCTTGAAAAAATTGTCTCGCTCGCTTCGTTCGTTCGCACATTAATATGTAGATCATTAAACCAACTGCAAACTTTGATGCTTAAGTAAATTATATTAGAGCATGTAAGGGAGAAATCTAACTGAAATCCTTATAAATGTAATCACAGTGTGGGGTATATATATGACAATATTTAGAGATTGTATATTTTTCCAGTTGTAGGTGAAACTTTTTTTCCCCCAGAAATAGCCCTTATCTTCGCCCCTAAACTTTGGAAATTTCCCGTCAATGTTGCGATAATACCCCCCCCCCCCCCCACACACACACAGAGTGACTGGGATGAAATGGTTCAGTTATGAAACTGATTTCCATTTTTTCCCCCTGATTATGAATTCTAAGCTGAAAAAAAAAAATGGTACTGCCATCCTATTCATGTTCTTTATCACATTGGAGACTGGGATGAAATTGTTCATTTTATTTGAAACTAATTTTTCAACATTATTTTCTGTGCCCATCCGTAACACGTCCTATTGAGGGTAGACTTAAGAATGAAGGCTTCAAGGTGATGCAATGTAAGACTATGAGACTTAGCATTACCATCAAATTTTACTTTTTCAGTCATATCAGTGATGAGGGCTTAAATTGTTTATTCATGATCATTTTTTTTTTTCAATTCCGATCTGACTAAAAATAGTAAAAATAATTTTAGTCCTACACTTGATTTAAAAAAAATAATAATAATAAAATAAAAAAATAATAATTGCAGTACCATTATACTGATTCGATGTTTCATGTTATTTTTTTACGGATACACTGATGAAATGAAAATGTCTAGTTATAATCACTTTTAAACCAGCATTTTTTTCCCTTCACTTTCATTATCTAAGGAGGCTAACGGAAAGTAAATCATTATTCAGATTTGTGACTCATTTCAAAGTAAACCTTTATATTTGATGAAGAGTCTACATAGCATTGCCACCTCTACACGAATGGCATTCTCTTTGTTGGATTTTGTTCATGCAAAATGCTGTTGCATACAAATTTATGGACTACAACTTTTCAATTATACCCAAAGATAATCAGAGGAGATCCATGGTTAAGTGTAAACACAGTAACCTCAAGGCTGGAGGAATAATATTTTCCATCATTTATTTGCTGGGATATGTGAAATTTGTAAGTTTAATGCAACTCTATTCCCAGCAAACCTCAATATTACACACAGCGAAGTGGACATTATTCTTCAGTGGCGTATGAGGCGCAGTATAGTGCAGGCTACAGTTGGCGCTCTTCCTATAGTCTTAGGTCGATTGATGCATGGTCCACTCAGACAGATCAAGGCGGAACATATTGGTATAAGGACAGATGGACCAGCTACGAATGTGATTTTTTTTTTTTTTTTTTTTTTTAATTGAACACACCTGTATGTGAAATATGTCAGCTATTAACTTTTGTTCATAAGGCAATGTTATAAGAATTAAAAGGAAAAAAATGTAAAGCATCTGGCCTGTTTGAAAAGAGGAAGAAGTAGGAGGAAAGGTAGGCCCTCTTTATTTATAAAAATGGCTGCCAGCTAGACACAGGTAATGATTATATTATCTTCTTATGGACTAATTGACGATTTCCATTACGTGGTGAAGCTTGAGTCTGAAAATATGGCCTTTTTCTTCTTTTCATAAGAGATAAATGTTTTATTTTTTATTTAAAAAAAAAGAAAGACAAAAAAAGAGGAAGCATATATGAATGGCAATTACGCCCTTTGATCTCTTTTATTTCTTGCGTGATTGTACAGGACATATGAGTCTCTTTTTAGGCTGAGTGATTAAAGCCAAGTCGCTTCGATTAAAAATATTATAGTAACTATCAAAACTGCATCCTCACTGTTTTAAGCAAATATCTTCATTATTCAAAAGGTACAAAACTAGATTCGTGTGGTTCATTTTTTTTTTCTCATTGTTTTTTGCTCTTATAGTATTTCAGTATTTGCGTCATACAGTTTATCATTCATGTATTATTTTACATCCCCGTGTGTTTTAAGTCTACTTGACGCAAGTGTAAGACAGTGTTCAGTCACTGACTTGGCTATCCTGGGTAAAAAGATGAATAAACGTGTCAATGAATAACGAAATGAATTAAAGAGGATAGATGAATATATTAATAAATTGGTTAATGAATAAATGCAACAACTTATTCCTTTTCATGCCTCTTCTAGACTGTTCAGGAAGATGCAGGTCCCAAGCGTGCAGACTTCCATCCCAGGCTACAATAGCAGAGGCTCCTGACAGAAGCGATAGTTGCAAGCAACGCCCAATAGGCGCCTGTGAAAGACGCCTCCTAGACGGAAAGAGGGGTGCCATCTTGTGTCCGGAGTTGTAGCAGATCCCTTTCTGTTGATCAAACTAATTGTCTTCAAGGAGGAAGGACATTTGGAAGCGATAGGGCCTACCATGCAGGTTTGAAATTAGGAACTGTCATGTCAGACTGTTTATCCTGTAGGTAGCCCAAACATTCAAGGTCTTAGAACCCAACCGAGTACCTGATGCTACCCCTCATTTGCATATGTCATGTGATATTCTGCCCTATGATTAAAAAGGTTCCCCACATGCATACAACAGGGGATGTGAAGGACAAATTAGAATATGCAGGATATGGAAAAATGCATCATAATCCGATGGGAATGGACAACGTAAGGCTAGTGCCTTTTATTTTTGTTATTGTTATTATTTTTTTCTTTTTAAATAAGTGAATCAATTGTTAAAAATAATGTAACTATAAATTTGCCTCAAAGAAAAAAAAACAATGTTACTTTGTGAAGACCAAACAGGGTTTACTGTACCAACTAGTGGCGGCACCAGGATTTTTAAAGTGGGGGGCCCAATGGGGGGCAAAAGAAAATGTTGGGGGGGGGGGGGCAAGGGCGGACAAAAAAAATTGACACTTTTTGTGGTGAAAATGAACAGAAATGATTATTTGGCTATAAAACTACCCCAATATGAGGACATTTGATCATTTTTGATCATTTCGCGGCCTGATTATGTGGTGGGAGTTATAGGCCTGTATTGCGAGCGAGCGAAGCGAGGGAGCAAAAATTTTGACACTATTATAGTGGAAATGTACATAAATTATTTGGCTATAAAACTACCCAAATAGGATATTTACACGAGCTGAGAGAACAAATTTGCCCCATGCCCCCCCCCCCCACCTTGATGCCGCCACTGCTTTCCAAGTTTCCGTTTTCTTTCTTTTTCCTTCTTTTCTCCATTCCTTTTTCACTTTTTTCTTTCCTTTTCTTTTCTTTTTCATTTTCCACCCTTTTATTTTTTTTCACTCCGAAAATTATTGGGGGGGGGGGGCAACTGGGTGACAAAGCTTCTGACTGGGGGGGGGGGGGGGCCGCCACTGGTACCAACAGCATCTCAGCAGCACGAGATAAGACACCCTTATGGGCCTGAGCCAAGAATAGATGAAGTAGAGCTTCATGACGGTGATCTTGTAATTGCTGATATTTAAGGAGACGACCAAACGTTTCATTGTGATGCAACAATAAAGAATTCTTGAACGACATCATTAAGAGGATTTTCCGGGGAGAGGAATTGTTAAGTCTGGTAGAGAAGAAAGTTTTATTCTTGATGCTGGAAAACAGACAGATGTAGGAGACACAGAAACATCTCAACAGCCACAAGCACCAGCAACCAGAACAAGAACCATGATGGACTCACAGGAGGAAAACTGAACAACTGCCACCACTGCCAATGGAATTGCTACAAGCCCTGTTGCTTAGCAATAGTCAAGAACATATGATGCAGATGATGTAGAAGCGTCAATTTGTTTGTAACAGCTTAAGCGTAACAGCGGTGATTCCATGCTTCATTGAATTAATAAGACATTAATAAAACTAAAAACAGTAATTGTGTAATAATTATCATCCAATGTCTTTCTTTTTTTCTCTTCTTCTTCTTCTTCTTCTTCTTCTTCTTCTTCTTCTCAGAGGCCAATAGGACAACACATGTTATGTGGATCTATCTGTATAACGTCCTTAAAACATATTTATTTACCTCTAGACCCTTTACTCTTTCAAACATGTATATAATCAATGATACATGTAACCCATGTTAAAGCAGAGGCTACTATGTTTAATTATTGGCTATAATGTTAGGCGTTGTTTGTCTTAGTTTGTAAGAAATATAATCGAAATCTGCTCTAAAGTTTTGATCCCTCTGTTCCTTTATTTATTTATTTTTTTTGTAACATAATGGTAGGCATATGTAGGTTGTACAGAAGCTTTTTAATGTTTATATGCTCTGTTTTGCTTTAGAAATACGTATTGAGATGTTAGATAAAATCCTTATATACCTTAAATTAAGTTATCAATTATTTTGATTTAGTACTTTAATAACAAAACATATCATAGAGTACTCGAAACTGTCTCCTGTGCATTTTTGTGGCTTGCATTTAAGGGCGCTTACATCTATGTTTACGTCTATGATGCAGTTAAAGTAACGATGTCAGAGGGGTTAGTGATAATGAGAATAACAATTACCGAAGTACTGTATTCAGATATTGTAGAGTGATAGCATCAATATAATATGAATTAGTTTTGGTTTCTTGATTATCATGTATTGAAATTTTACTTCCTCAATGTGTTGCCGCACACATGGCTCTAACCTGCTGTGTCTACGAAGCTGCCTGGAAGAAAAATCAAAGCCATTGTTATGACGTTAGAACAATTTGAAGTTGGTTCTGTTCGGTTTATCTTACCTGGCAATGAAGTAGAGAAAATACTGACTGAAAATGGGTGCTTTGTTTCAGTGATTCTTTTTTTATTTTTTTTTTGGGGGGGGGGGGGGGTTCTGCTAGAGTAAGGTAATAGCCAGTAGCGAAAATTCTGTACAAAGTTGATGCAGACCTTAAAAAAACAACAACAAACAAACAAACAAAGCAATTGAACAAACAAACTGTGTTTTAACCCTTATTGTACTGGGCTATTTTTTGCTCTCTCTGTCTGGGGGGGGGGGGGGGGGGGCTCTGAGACTACCCTCTGATCTCCGCCGCGATAATGATCGATAGCTGCGAATTTTTGCATGGACCGCCATAATAAAATATAAAGAACACAAATTCATTGTTATTTTTATGTAAATCAACATTTTTTTTTCTTTTAGTACCATAATTTATGCAAATTATTTGCATAAATAAACGTTTGGATTGATAGTGAAATAAAGAAAGGCCTTCAAGGTAAAATCTTAATGGAAGAAGTTTTTTTTCTCTAAACCTAACACATTATTACATAAGAAATAAATCAAATGGGCATTTTTAATTTCTTAATTATCATTTTGTTTCACGAATTTTTTTATACATTTCTATGTTTTTCAACTTGAACCTTTTAAATGTTTTTTTTTTTTTAAGTCTGCTGTTTCAGAGTGTTATATAAAGCAATATTCATATAGAATAAATGATAATTACAGCTTAAATAAGAAATTATAGGTGATAAGGAAGAATATGATGAAATGCAGTTTCCCATCCATCTTGTACATGTTGTACACAAAACCCATTTTTTTTGTTGTTTTTTTTTTTTGTTGTTGTAAACTTGGTGTCAAAAGATGCGTAAGACTTAAAAGAAAAAAAGAAAAACTTCAGAAAGTTGCTTGACATGAATTGCAGCGGTATTAAATAGGTGACGAAATTTGTTTGGGGATGGGCTTCTATCCCCCCCCCCCCCTTGCACAGTAAGGATTTAAGATATAGGATAAACATGGAATTGCAAAAGAGATGATATGACAAAGACTAATCTAGTATTGATAAAGATCACGCTCAAGTAATCAGGTAAATATTGTTCTAATCAGTATAATGAACAATTCATTCTAGTTATTTTCCTGTATTTGTAAGAACTGCCTCAACTCTGAATGCTTTCAAAAGTGAAATATCGTTGTTCCACTCTGTTATATCATTCTGACCTTGATAACTTGACATATTCCAGACTCGGGATTCTGTATGTTCTGTATGAGGCGGGGGGGGGGGGGGGGGGGGTGGGGGGTGTTAGTAGTTCTTATGTATAACTACCACTGTAATTTTGTCTTGTATCTTCTTATATTCTTTGAATTATTAATCATATGTCATGTCTGATATTCATACAATCAATTTATGGACCCCATGGAAGACCAGTAGCGTCGTGCCTGGCACAGCTGAATATGGGTTATCCAGCCGTTTCATTCAAATGTAAACACTTATATTGTACATGTATGTTTTTTTTGGTTTTTTTTTCAACTGAACGGAAAATAAATACTACTACTACTACAACACAAATTATGATAACAAGAACGTCTTCCATCATTGTCTGTATGACCTTTGAGGTACACTCATCTCTTGATGACTCAAATTGTATGACAATCACATCATAGAGTAAGCATGGTGGATCACTCTTCAAAAATGACCACTAATATTTGTAATTTTTAAGTTCAGTGGTTACAATAAATGTACATATAGTTTGAGGAAAAATGATTCTCTTTTTTTTATCGGATTTCAAGTCTGAATAATAATTCTTTAGTTCCTCTTCAGGGAAGATGATATTGCGATTTGAATGATGTAGATGAACCATTGATTTTATTGGACTCTGAATTTAACTCTTTGTTTATTTCAATTGTATACCTAATTGAATCAATCATCTCAAGTCACCATGTGGTATGAACAGTGTCTAAGTGTGACAACAAATAATAATTTGTTTTTTGCTTGATTGTTTGATTAAAAACCTTGTGCATAAGTACACTCTTTAAATGATAGCAGTCCAACCCACATCACATTAGCATGTTACAATATTAATAGGTTCTCAGCTAAATCAATCATTTTTCAGTTTTGAAATGTTTGAGTGTTTTTTTTTACGATTTGTTTTCATTCAGACGTGGTTTCATGATGATGGTGATTTTTTTTTTCTCATCTGTTTGCCTTTATGTTATACTCCTGGTCTTTCTCCTTCAGCATTGTCATGTTATATATTGTTCTGAATACCTCATTTTAGGTTTCTGTTACATTTTCATCAGGGAGAAGAAAATATGAATTTCCCTTTCATTTATTTTTAAACACATCCTCAACTGTAAAGATCCCACTTCACCATCATTTCTCCTTTCACTACACAGGTCATTATTCCCTAATAGGATTTTCAGCTCCCACCTAGGTCGAAGGTCTATACCATCCGGTCAAAGGTCAACTCCCTCCAGCATTAGGTCATCGGTCTTGAGTCAAGATAAATTAATGTTTACTTCACCAATTGGCGACCGTGTTACTTCAAGACAGAGAATGTCAAGAGGTAGATGATAATCTGTACATTTTCTGTATAGACCCAGAAGGGTGTTAGCTTAATGTAAAGGGTATAAGTTACTGCTGTTTTGGATTTCGGATGAGAAGTATGGAAGTGCTAGACACTTAGTTAATACACAAATGGGCGTGTAATGCCGGAATAGTCATATAAATTTATTTAGCAACATCCTTGTTTGAAGTATAACATTTCCTTCTTGTTTCGTGTAATAAAATTGAACAGCATAAATATACCAAGTACATTTAGTTTCACATCACTTTATATCGTGCCACTATGCACTTTGATTTAAAGAGCAAGATCGTGGATTATCTTGCAACCTTTGTCATAGCTGATTGAACAAATGGTGTTCTTGAGTGTTTAAGTAGAATGCGTAGAGTATTTCAGTGATTGATTATAGTGCTGCGTGACACGTTAACCTATTTATTACAGGGCTCAAGGACTGTAGAGATTTTAAAACCTATTTGAAATGCTTAAATAAACTCAAAACATTTCTTCCAGTCGGTTACGTATTTTAACAAGTTATGTTTGTCTTATTATGTGATGTTTCTTTCTTTTGTACTGAGCACTGCTCCAAATATATTTGAATTATCTGAGAAAATTTAAAACTCTGTGTTAATGAATTCATTAGGATTGTCATATCATTTTTGTGTTAACTTAAACATTAGGTTATGTCTCATTGTATGCACGCCTTCTCTTCGCATGTGGTCTTTCTTTTTTTAAATCTAATTATTTTTTTTAAAATTCATTATATATGTATGATCTTTATCCTGTTTGCATCTTTTGATCTCTCTCCCCCTCCATTTTTCATTATTCCCTTATTTTTTCACATGTTCTCTCGTTTTCCTGGTCACTTGATTGAACTCTTTCATATTTTAGTACTCATTCCATCTTTCCAATTCCTTGGTCTAATCATTTTTAAACCACTATGCATTCTTGTATTCAATCTTTCCCTTCCAATTCATATACCCGCTTGCATTTCCCCCTCCTTTTATTTGCTCACATATTTTCATTTATTGCTCTCTTTTCAATAAATTCTGACTTTCCTTATGTTTGTCTTTAATATGGTAGTTCGTTTGTAATTTGTTATGTTGCATTCTTCTTCTTTATTTTTCGTATACTTTGCAATCATTGTTCAGTTTGAGACATCTCAGAGCCTGTTGAAACGGGAGCCCTGCACTCATACTCTAGAACTAGCTCTGGCAGTGACGAATTCATGTAAGATGAAAATGTTTCAAGTCCTCCGCAAGCAGAGAGAAGAGTACATACGACAGGGTAACCATCTTGATAACCTACTCTCACACACAAGTATTAACCCTGAAAACGTATCGATTTATGTGTGCAGCTTTTATTGAAATGCATTAGAAGGAGTACATATGTTACTTGTCATATTGCAATGTGAAAGAGTTCCTTGTTTCTGGATTGACATTGAACCAAGTGATTTGATCACTTTCATTTTCAGGAACAGATTTTAAATAGACAGAAATATAGATGAGCTATTAATTAATGAGTACTGATTTCTGATAGAAAATGAGTGCTTACTAAGCGCTGACCTAATGATTTAAGAAGTACAGTAAAAGATAAATTGTAATCCTTGAATTAAACTTCAGTTTAACAGATAATATATACAATAGTGTGACCTTTTTTTGTTTAAACTACATGAACAGCAAAGATGTATTTTAATTAGGAATATCTGCTTGTGTGATCTTATGTGCTTTAAGAGTGAGAAAAGATGTTTAAATAAGGGGGGGGGGGGGGGGAAGGGATATCTGGGAATATAGAAAACTTGCTTTACTATACTCTCATTCATCAAGACATAATAATACAATTTACTTTGCATTATGATTTAATTTTCAGTTAAAATGGTAAGCAGATACTTCATTAACATGTACATTTCTTACTGCATTGGTATTTAGAATCAGTAGTTTGGAATCATTAGATAAAACTCCATAAATGCAGGCGAGTTTTAAGAACTTATGACCGTGTTAGAACCATATATTCTAAAAATACATATACATTTTGTTATTAAGTAAAGTTTGGTTTATACATTTCCTTTTGAAAGTCAATTTTAAGGCATTTACTTCATAAAATCATATTCTACAGGTAATACGACTTTCCCCAAAGTGATATTGTTGTAATAATTTGTTGCAAATGCTGATCTTATTCACAGTTGAGTGTAGTGGCGTGACAATATAATTTTTTGATAGAGTGGGTTACAAAACCTCCCATTAGAGAGCATTGATAAGTATTTCAAATATCAAAAAAAAAAATCCCTTTAGAGTCGAAGCATTCTCAAATTTCACATAATCGATATTGAATGTTTAATTGGATTATAAATTTAGTATGCTACATAGATAAAGGAAATATTTTTTCCCCCAAAGCAATATTTGCCCCTTGATTATATGTATAATGAATGAAAATTGTATCAATATATTTATATCTGAATGGTATTAGACAATGTAAAAAAAGAGTTGTTCAAAATATAGTCTTAGAAAAAAAATCATTATTAAACTCATTCTCAAGATACTTGTTGATGTCAGTAAAGTGGTTGTAATAGTTTCAACCATTTTTGTACAGTAGCTGCATACATGTAAGTTTGGTATACAGCAAGAAGTTCATACAAATCGCAAAATTTTGCAAAGTACTAGTTTGTGATATCTTAGAACTTTCATGAATTCATACTGAAGACCTTGTAATCCTGCAAAATCTGATATATCTTACTAAATATTTGATTCCATGTCTTACAAGATAAAACATCATCTACATACATTATTTTTTGCAATATGACACTAAATGCTGTACAATCTAATGAATATTATGTGCATAGGAATGTCAATAAAAATGTTTCACTCTTCTTTTGGTATGATTTCGTCCATGAAAATTCAACACTAAGATTTAGCAGAATAAGAAATGAAGTCACTGGAAACAAAAACAGGAGGAAAAAAAATGCAATAGCATTGTAATGTACAGTGTAATAACTGTATGTCATATCAATCAAATATTACCAAACAAAGGAGAAATATATACCCTTACATATGATTAGTAGGTTCAGCAATTGTTAGCCATTATAAACAAAAGTTATTTTGGAGATTATAAGTATATATTCAAATATGCTTAATATGTCTAGCAATTGTTTACCCTTATATTCATGTAAACATGAGCTATTTCGAAAGGCGGCAAAAGATGCAGGAAGTCTTTATTTGGGGGTAATTTCATGGTTGGTCACTTGTGATTCAAGAGAAATTTTAAAGCTGTTTCAGTTTTTTCCACCAAGAATATTGTAAACAGGAAGCTTTATTTTATATATTTTTACTACTATCAAAACATCATTATGAATGCTGCTTTTATAAAGTAGCCAGTATTATATTGTATGCAGTATATGAACAGGCATGCATGATGCTATCCTAAAGTGCATTACGTTTCATTTTCTTGTATGCTTAAAAGATGAATGTGTAGAGTAATATGACATGTGATACAAATACATTAATCTGGGGGAAAATGCAAGTTTTGTTCAAATTTAGACTGTATGTATTTGCCTCTTATCATTTCTGAACTCCATTTGTTAGATTTCTTTATATCAAAAAG
Organism: Heliocidaris tuberculata; assembly: GCA_025618425.1. Lineage (NCBI taxonomy): Eukaryota > Metazoa > Echinodermata > Echinoidea > Camarodonta > Echinometridae > Heliocidaris > Heliocidaris tuberculata. The sequence goes on from CM046833.1 coordinate 42,235,852, forward strand.
GGAGGTGGGGAAGTAAATTTACTTGCCAGTGCTTAAATGCAATCTCCTTCGCTTTCTCATTTTTTTTTTCATTTTTACTAAGTAGTTTGCATACATGAGCTTCATTCTGAAGGTTTACAATATATTACGATTGCATTCTAATTATGCTTATGTACATAAACTGGGGACAAATGCTTAATTTAAAAAGTGCTATAGCTTTAAAATATATATTCAAGGCAACATATTGCCCCCAAATCACCATTTATTCAATAGACATTTGACTCATTGTAATCGCTACTTTATTGCATAATACCTGAATGAGATTATAAAAACAACTGCCGTCAACTTTTTCAGTAAAGAGTGATGAGCATCATAGAGTGGTATGATAATAATCTCAGCATTTATATTTTGCTCTGCTGTTTGTGAAAAAAACAAAAAAACAAAACTATAAGCATCTAGCATTTTAAGTCCAACTTAAGAACCACTTTGTAGTGACAAATCACCAGGCGAGGAAACGATGCTTGTGTGTGCATTCATAGGATACAATATGTTACAATAAGTAGTTACACCTTTTTCGTGTTTCCTCGAGAACAATAATGATATCTAAAGAATCCTCCCCTCACATCTGGGATGCCATTTCCTCCGTGTTGACATACTGGGCTTCACACCTGTCTGCGGTATCGTTCACCCCAAGCGTGAAAGATGGACAAACACAGTCATCATCTTCAGAACTAGATAGTAGATCTAGATGACCATGGTGGATGACAGGGGCTTCATCTACATATATCTGGATGTCTCATCATCCTCATCATCCGTTGCTATTGGAACGGTATTGATATACTGAGATTCATCAAGTTTCTCCTCTGTCACCTTGTACTGGCTCAGCTTGAAAGAAAGATCAGCACATACTTTGCTGTCAGCTCCATAAGGTGTAGAGCCGTGGGAACAGCACTCGGTTGGCAATTCAGGTTTTATCTCCATGTATGTGTTTGTCCCACCGTTATCGTCTGCACTTGCATACATAGGCTCAGGCTCCTTTCGTCCGAATCTGGGACTGACATATTCATCATTACCACTGCTAGAAAGATTACAACCAGGGATGGCAGAATAGGTAGACGAAATGGGTTTCATGTCCATGTAGGAACTAGTATTTGGTTTCAGAGGCTCGTACTTGTGTTCCTGCGTCAGTGAAAGTTCAGCATAGCCTTCTTGGGATACCTTAAATTGAAAATGATGATCCAATTCAGTTTATTGTATACATTCACATGATATCAATTGTTAGTGAATATATTCAGGAAGCGTAGACAAATTTCAGAAAGATTGGCCAAATATAGAGACGTTAACGTTTGTTTTCAACGATTTTTTTTTTTTTTTTTACAAGAAAAAGAATGTGAGAGAGGTCTAGATTGTTTGATTTACACCCTGAAGATGACGTGTCTTAGTGACGTAAAGAAAAATTTCCAAAACAAGATTGGTGCTCCAAATTGAAACCTTACAAATATTTATACTAACCTGTTGCGAGGGGGATTTGGACGTCGTCACTGGTGGGATGGTTGTTGTGTCCGATGTAGCTTCTCTCCGTGCTGAGGAAGAGAACATGAATTACCGGCATTTTAGTTTAATAATTTAGAATGGCCGATTATTTTAAAAAGTATAGTAAACGTCATAAAACCATAATGAGTACAATTATCTGATGATAACAAAATTATAGATATTGGAAATGATGAATCATTGTTTATTCTTCAAGAAATGGCTGGAAATAAGTAACTATTGGTAAAGACAGATCAGCAACATGATCACAATCGGTATTTAGAAAGTTTAAACCAATTAGTTGATAGTTACCATTATAATTCATTAACATAAAAAAATAAAGGAAAGGAAAAAAATGAGAAAACATCTGAAGTCTGTAAACATGATTTTCATGTAAATACAAAACAATCCCCCCCCCCTTCATTTTATGGCTATTCTAAATATCAATGTTAGACAAGTTCAACATAATCATCTTATTTTCCCATTTTTATGTATGAATCTTTACATATTCATTATACATGTACCTCTAACATAAGTGTCTTTATCATTTGTTTTACATATCAATACCTGTCTTTGTACTGAATTGTCATTTCTTTTGTTCATGCTAAGATGACTACAAACGCATTGTATGAGAGATAAAGAGTGAGAAAAGAGATGGAGAGAACGATTTTTTGATAAAAGGACGTGGGAGTTAATATATATGATAAGCTAGAGAGAATGTTTTATGAGCAGCAGTAACTAGAAAATGACAAAGACAAAGAGAGAGAGAGGAAGATGGTACAAAGAGAGTGAGAAAGGGCAAACAATGAAGTCAAGGAAAAGAGTGAAGTCATAGTCACGGAATGAAAGAGAAAATGAGGAGAGGAAAAGTGGCAATGCTGGAAGTATTGTAAGACGGAAAAGGCATCTCTAATGGGGGTGGGGTGCTACCTAAATAATGGCGAACATATAAGTTAATGGTACATGCAACATGAAAGAGAGATAATATGTTTTCTTTGTGATATGTGATTGTATTTTGATAGTGAGATAAGTTAAAGGGGAGGGCAGGGGGACAGTTGCTTTAGAACATACCCTTCTTTAGTTTCGCACAGCATATCACTCCATGGAAGTACATTAAACCCACTGAAATTAGCAGGATAACGCCAGCAGATGCAACCACACCAAGAATGATTGTCATGAACTGTGAGCTTCTGTAAAGTGATGGCTCCTTCACATGTGGTGAGTCTAGAAGCAAAAGCATACCTTGACACTATTTTGGGGAATTTCGTATTTTTGAAGATTACTTTAGGATTGGTTTAAGGACATTTTTAAAAACTCTACCTTCATATTTTGGTTTCATCCTTACATTGTTCGTGCTTGAATACCTTCTTTAAAAAAAATAAAAATAAAGCTCTCCTATAGAAATTGTTATCTGCTTTGCATAGTGACACTTATTTTGCTTTCAAATGACATTCATGTACTAGCAACACACACACACATGGATCCAAGCAAGCACATCTGAATCCACCCACACACAAATGGCCGAACATGATTTCACTATATTCGACACGTGCTCCTCTACATATAACGCTATTAATCACACCGTTGTACATGTAATATCAAATGTTTGTGTCATTGTCTATTTTAGACAATATAAAAGTTAAGTAAATACGGATACAGAATGTTTGAAATGCATGCCAACGAACTAACGGCTTTGTTTTCATTTCTTAACCTTTCCCCAAAAAATGTTTTGTTGGTTTACAGATTCATTTTAAGTTTGTAAAATACCCTTTTTATCATCAAATTTATGACAAGAGTTCACAATAGAAATCGATAGAGAATGGCAAATGCCCGAAGCAATCTTCAACCCTTTCCCGTCTTCACATGAATAGTTGTTAGAAAAATTTGGTATTCAAATCAGCCTCACCTGCTAGGTCGGCTTGTTCACTGCATAGCCCCCTTCCAGAGGTCACAACATATGGGTCACCATTTGTTTTGAAGCTAGCATTTGTGCCAGGTTGAATGCATCGATCTGTTCCATCCACAGAGCTGCACTCTAGCTTTTGGGATGTATTTTGTATGACGAAGCAGATTTCTTGTAAAGATTGGTTAGCCTTTGAAAAGATCAAGGTCTGATCTTTTCTGTTTCGTGTTATGGTTACACCTGTATAACGAAAGAGAGAGAGAGAGAGAGAGGAGAATAATTGATACGGTAACAAGTTTCGGGGTGGGGGTGATGAAGTTCACATCATTCTTTAGTCTGTCAATAACTAAAGTACTTTTAATTGGATATATTAACTTTTGACTTAAAACATAATTATTAGGCATGATGGTTAAGGTTTGAGGTTTAAGTAGAATAAAGGAATTTACATTGTTTGCTCCGTTGTTTCGTCCCTTACGAACCAAACTTATTGTAAAACATTTATTTCTTTCATTATTGTAAAGGAGTGAATACATTGCGATTGAAAGTTAAAAGATCACATAAGTGGTGTAATGAGATATTTTAAAAGCCTGTTCCAGACAAACATTTTAGATGACTTACTTATGTGTTTGATCCTACAACAAAATAGTCATAGTAGCTAGGAAATATTTGTTGTTACTTTGAAGAGAAATGCGGACCAGATATCAAAACTGACATGTTTTCTGTTTTGTTTTAGCAACTGGTATGAAACAGGCCTAGCATAATTCATTTGTGAATTTCGACTTGAATAACTTTAGTAAACCTGAAGAATCATAGGTTGACGTCATCCCTTTGAAGAGCTTCGTTTTATATCTAAACATTGGCCTAGAATATTTATACCTCATCAACTTTCAAATAAGGGAGGTATTTTATTTGAATATTCATTATTCGAATTCAGTTGATTGAAAGTGGTTTGCTGTTGACGTAATTCCAGAACTGACAACAAGAATAGATACAGGAGACAACAATCAGTCCTCCGCTGAAACGGGTGTTAAGTGTCGGGTGTAAAGTGTTTATGGCACTTTACTGATACGAAATGAAAGTGTGGTACAATGCATATCATTCCATGAATTAAAGAAAGGCGGTATGTTCGGATATTGTTTATTTCCTCTCATAACCATCTCCATTCCACATGGAAAAGAATTTCTTCATATAAAATTCTATCCTTACCATAGCTCTCTGGTGGTAAAGCTGTATATCACCCAAACAAGGAAGCATAAAGAAGAAAAGACACAGAACACAAATTTAATGACGTTTCAAAACTGACTGTCTTTACAAGCTTGTGGTTCGTAATGTTTCGATATGAACTGAACGAAATAGTCATAAATAACTCTGACAACTTTCTATTGTTAATTGATGTATTGTACGTTGCGGCTTACTCAACGCCTACATGAACAGAACATTATTAAGTGTGAATTGGACGGGGAAACTGGCATCATGACATTGCAATTTTGTTCGCTTTTAAATGTTACACTTTGTACTTTAAGTGACGATTTATAAGAGAAGTTGATTTATCTTTTTAAAAAAGGATTGATCCTTAGAAAGTATTTAATACAATGTAATGTGCAAAATATGTGCCCACATGTGAAAAACAAAATTGTTATTAGTAAACTGGACTATAATTTGTTTTTGTTGTTGTTTTTTTTTGTTTGTTTATTGTTGTTGTTTTTTTGTTCGTTTATTGTTGTTGTTTTTTGTTTGTTTTGTTGTTGTTTTTGTTGGTGGTTTTGTTTGTTTGGTTTGTTTTTGTTTTTGTTTTTTTTTTTTTGTTTTTTTTTTTTTGGGGGGGGGGGGGGTGGTCACATTTTCAGACAAATCCCCTGCAGTTGTGTCGGTGCAATAATTTATTTACCAGACCAGTCTGTTTTGTAGAGATTCGAGCAAGATGGATATATTTAAAATGAAGGCCTGAATGTAGTTTGGGAAAATTGGGATTCTTCTTCAGGAAACAATGTTGAGATCATAATAAAGACTGAATTCGATTTTTAAAGTGACATGAGGTAACTTGATTTTGGGGATTTTCTTTTCATTTTAATGAAATATTGCCTGAAGGCAAAAGTAAATGGAGAACAGTGGCTATCCATTATAATCAAATTCCTTGAAATAAATAGAGAAAGGAAATCTTAAAAGTGAGAATAAAAGATTAGCATCAAAAGAAAATAAAATTACATAGCTCTCAAATAAATTTACAAGTAATTGCTGATAATGGGGAAAGTAAAGAAAGACAAAAAGCTAAAGGAGAAAGTTTGTGTGTGTGTTTTTTATTGAGGTTTTTGTTTGTTTATTGTTGCTGTTGTTGTTTTTTGTGTTGTTGTTTTTGTTTGTTTCTTTGTTTTTTGTTTTGTTTTTGTTTTGTTTTGTTTTCTTTGTTTTTTGTTGTTGTTGTTGCTTTTTTTTGTTTGTTTTTTCTGGGGGGGGGGGTAATTTCACCAGGAACTGTAGATTGATAAGCTATATATATATATATATATATATATATATATATATATATATATATATATATATTTATGCAGAAACTTACGAGCTGTTGAAGTCACTACCTCCTCTGGGCTACTGTTCCCCGCGCTGTTCACCGCCCATAGGGTCAACCTGTACCAGGTAAATGGTTTCAGTCCGGTCAACCTGTGAGATTCCCCAGTCAAGTTGGTGACACGATCACATCCCTCACCTTGGACTTGCGTGTCGTTTGCACAGTATTCCAGGGTGAAAGTTTGGGGCAAACCGCCATCGAATCCAGGTTGCCAAGCAACGAAGAGATTTGAAGATGTCGTCTGGTTTTGGTCGACGATGAACCAAGAAGATGGATCTGGGATAACTGTAGATTCGGAAAACAAATTTTGAAATGGTTAAACATCGGAAGATATGGGTTTCAATGTTGTCTTCCATTCAAATCATTCACCACCCTGGAAGGAATATAGATGCGATGAGATTTGTATAGACATATGCGATACTGATACATTTTGTTTTTCTTTTGCTATATACTCACGGGAATAGTGTAAAGACGTGGTAGCGTTACCGAGATCTGTACTTGCCAGACATTCATATTTTCCAGAATCGCTTGGCCGAACATCATGGATGACTAGGCTACCTGTAGAGATGGTTCCACTGTGGACCTTACTTTGGAGAATGAGAAGTTTGATACCGTTAATTAGGATAGTATCATTACGAAACCAGTAGAAGGTGAGGGCTGGGGGATTGGCGTCCGATATGCATGAGAATTTTATACCGACGAAGTCCTGATCGTCTTTAAGACGTCGAGCAGAAATGTTGACAATAACAGGAGAGTCTGCGTTAGGAAGAAAGAGAGAGAAAGAGAGAGATATGCAACAATTTAATAGGGATGATCAATGGCATGAAACCCTTTTTTTTTTTCAAAATAGCATATTCAGCGAATGCAGTTCAAGAAAGTTCTGAAAACCAGGTTGTAATAAAATCCATATAAGACAACTGACCAATAGCTTACATAATATTAGAATTATCGTCACACGGTCTTGGTTAAAAAAAACAAACAAACAAACAAACAAACAAACAAATAAATTAATTTTAAAAAGAAAAAAAAAATGGATACTCACACGAAATGTTCAGAACCATGGCAGCAATTACTAGCCGCAATAAAAGTGTTGTGAGTTGAACTGCCCTACAGAAAAAGACTTTTCCGTGGTCACATCTCTTTGGTATGAGGGTAAGGGTGCTCTCAACATTGTACCGACCATCTACATTGACCGAATCCTTACGAAACGAGCCCTCTGTCAGATTTATTGATCCAATGTACCAATGGATGAGCGGAGCAGGATATCCACTAATAGCGCTGCAGCTCACGTTAGTTGGTATACCGTCCTGTAAATCATCTGAGCTAGTCATTATAATAAGATCTGGTGGGCCTTTCAGTACAAAAAAAAAAAATAAATAAATAAAAAAAAAAAAAATGAAATGATTATAAGCGGAACGGAGTAGAATTATCCTTTGAACAAAATGGAAGCTCTACTGTTTAATTTGAAAAGCAAACACAGTCCATAAAATTGGGATAGATAATAACATGAAAAACTTTGTTTCAAGAGTTTTTTTTTTTAATTCTTACGAACAGCATAATCAATGCTTCAAGTATACTTCTCATCAAATAGTATAATTAAAAAAAATAGAATAACGGCATATTACCAAAGATATAACTCACTGTAAACAATCAGTTTGGCTACCCGTAGATCAAAAAAGTTTCTCAAATATGCAAAGCACTGAAGGAACTTTCCATGGTGCTTTCTCTCAGGACGTATTGTGATAGTACTTTCGGTGTCAAACAAACCTTCATCCATAGCATTGCGATGTTTTGACATGCTTGTGTTACCAGGAATATTGTTAGTATCACCAAGCGTCACCATCACCATCTCCAGATGGTAAAAGCAGCATGCTGGTTGGTTGAACTGTATCATAAATAAAGAAAATATACATATCTGGTAAGAAACGACAGGTAATGCTTCAGGAGAGCAATGTCTGTTTTTGTAAGTAGGGCTTAGGAATGAGAAAAAAAAAATCTATCGCTAATGAAAGTAACCTTGCCCTTTAATGTGTTTAAATTTGGGGATCTGAGTGGAAAAGTGATAAAAAGTAAGAACAATAAGACATGGAAATTTGTTTGGTACATCAGCTCGATATGATTGTAAAATCTACACTGCCAGGCTGTGAATGAGAGAACATGTACTAATTTTCATTAGAATTCCTACCTCGGACATTCAGGTGAACTGAACGTTGATGATTATTGGTTAGTTCCGGATGCGATGCCATACAGCGGAAAATCTTTCCTTGATCATTCCTTGACGGAATAAATGTAGCAATTTTTCTCGAGACATATCTATCGCCTTGTACGACATTCGACTGACTTCTTAAAATTGCAGATACATCATCCGGTATTTCCCAATAAAGGACCACAGGAGGTCTGGCACCATATGACACGCAAGTGATATCATACTGTTCAAAGGCTTGCAACGTTCACTCACGTAATCATGTCACGGTGCAATATCACGTTTTGAGTACTGTAGCAGAAACACGCCCTCTAATCTACAAAGTGTTGGGTCTATATTTCGCTGTTTTACCTGCCGATGAATCATGAATAGTAACAGTTTTATATACTTTACCAAACAGTTTATCATGATTTTTTTTTTCAATTGGAAGGGCTTTCATTGAGACTAGTAATGATGTCATATCGTAGTGCAACAAGTGTTGCGGAAGTCTACACGATGGAGAATCATTTTCAAGGGATATTCCTTTATTTAACACATTCGCTAATTCTATGAATATGATTGAGAATATTAGAGAATATCGAAGAAAATATTGCACTGATAATTAGAATTGTTTCTTTTCGAGCACTGGATGAAAGTAGCTAGTAAGAAAGCGGCATTTACAAACGACGTGGAACAAAAACCGTCATCTCGTGTGAGCGCTTGACCTCGAGGAATCTATGGCTTGCTTTATTATTAATAGCTAACATTAAATAGGCACCGATTGCAGTATCATTCTTCTGGTTAAGAACGACCAAGTCCACACTTATATCAAGTTGATTTGAATAAATGGAGTAAGATTAAACAAGCATAACACTGAAAATTTCACTGAAATATGACGTAAAATAAGAAATTTACGGCATTTTGAAGTTTTGCATTTTTTCATGAAGCAGATATATGCATACCATGGGCGGTATGCAAATGAGTGAACCGATGATGTCACACACTCAATCTTCCTTGTATTTTATTATATGAAATTTCAAATATTTCAGTTTTTATGAATGTGATAATAAAGATAATGGTGATTTTACATGCTCCATAATGTGTCAAACCATGTTTTACATTATTGAAGCAAAAAATTTGAAATATATATTTCGTATAATAAAATATATAAGGAAAAGTGAGTGTGTGACATCATCGGTTCACTCATTTGCATACCGCCCATGTTATGCATATCACTGTTTCAAGAAATAATTCAAAACTTCAAACTGTCGTAACTTTCTTATTTTACACGCGATTTTAATAAAATGTTCACCGTTATGCTTGTTTGATTTTACTATCTTTATTCAAATCAATTTGATATTAGTGTGGACTTGGCCTTTAAGATGGTACATCTACTAACCTCCACACACGCTACCATGACTACCTATAAGGGCTGTTGGAAGTGTAAGCCCTTTCCTCTGTCAGATTTTCTTTCTTTGTGCATTATTATATGTATTAATGATAAATGGTTAGCAAATGGTTTTCCAAAGAAAAAAATAGTTAATGGCTTACTCTTTGAACACAAATGATGGGCAGTAAACGTAAATAAATAATTGATTAAATAATTAACTATTTACCATTGATGTGTTTCTGTTGACATTACTATCATATTTTAATTATACATGTGCTATGCTTTTTTTTTTATACCTAGGGGGCAAAGCAGGTTTATGAGACACGGGCTGTTGTAAAAGGTTGTTGGGTTTCAACTTGTTTGGGGGACCACCCTGCACAACTTCCAGGTGGACTACCTCGGAAATATGTTGCTGAAAAAAAAAAAAAAAAATGGTGCCCATTTTTCAAAATGGCCGGCATGTATTACTAGCATTGACAATTTTGAATGTGACTTTGAAATAGAACCTTTAAATACCACGTATGATGCATCAAATCGAAGAAAATTGATTTCTCTACAACATGCTACCACATTCGATTGTCTTGTGATGATGATTTACACAACGATTTTTGGCAAATATGTAAATTTTTATCATTTTTCAGAACAATATTAATTGCACCAAATTATATATATTTTTTCTATATTTCAAAAGTCCTTATGATTAATGGTTTGAAACTTTTTTTTAAAGCTGCCCAAATATATGGTCAATATCCTGTGAAAATTACAAGTTCGCTGCTCTTCTGGCAAAGAAGTTGCAGCGCTCTAAAGTAAACACTTTGATATTAGCTGAAGAGTGAAAAATTGGTTGCTAAGGGCTGCCTTCTCCCTAGCAACGGCTGACATTGTGAAGTTTAGAATCAAATATTTCGCTATCAATTTCTATCAGCGTGCAGATGAATATTTTAGTACTGAGCGTGATGTCAGATAATGCATTTTGATCATATTTTATTGATAAATAGCTCTGTATTACTGCTATGATAATGATAATGTAAATGTATCTAGCAACGGATGATATGTGTGTACAAAAACCAATAAAGACAGTTGGTCCAGTAATACATGATATGAGACCTGTTTTCAACTTTCAAGTGATAGTCATGAAATGTACATACTGGATGACAGGGTTCAGAACGTGCACCCCACACTCCTCTCGTTCCATGTCTGTGCAACCCTCCCCCTAGCTTGCTGTTCCCAAGATAAGCCTTCAGAAACCATTTCAAGACTACATGTACATTGATACGTAAAATGATTTGATAGTCATGATAACTCCCACAACTAAAGATAATGGATAGTGGGGTTTAGAACTTGAACCACATGCCCCTCCCCCTTCCCATGACATGTTCATGCACCCCCCCCCCCCCTTCCGGCGTTAAAAGCGAGAGTTTTTAGTGCAAAACAATATTCATTAGGTATATTGTAATGGAAAATAGATCAATAGATCGAAGAGTCTTGACAACTCATTTAAAATCTTATTGTAAAGGGGAAAAATCAGTCAGTGCTTACCTTTCTTGCCCCCTTCCCATTCTCCTTAATTTGACTTATATCAATACCTACATGAATTGTTTTATAGAAAAACCAGTTGAGGTCATCAGTGAAATAAGTGAGACCTGGATTCAAATGATAGACATTATTTTAAACTCCAAAACATGTAGATACTTTGTATAAGGAATCTCGCACCCTGCCCCTACCCTCAATTACATTTCCATGCTCCCCTCCCCCATCCCTTCCTCCGTTTCCAGCAAAAAAAAACAGAAGAAGAAAAAAAAAAAACGAAGTACGATATGAGTCTTTATATATTATTTTGGGTATCATATGTCTGCCTATATCCTACACTTCTTGCCCACTAGCTTTCCTTCCCTCTAAAGTTGTACTCAAATCGATATCCACAAGAAAAACAGTTTTATACCCCCCCCCCCCCAAAACAAAAATAAAATAAATTAATAAATAAAAAAATAAATAAATAATTACAATAAAATAATAAAATAAAAAAAATGAATACCAAAATACAACAACAAAACCCCCAAACAAAAACAAAAAAACCAAACAAAACTGGGTGTTAGTGAAATAATGGAAGATTTAAAAAATACAACAGATTTAAACTCCCAGACGTGTAAATACTGGACGGCTTTGGGCAGGGGCATCCAAGACCATTCTGAATGACGGGGGGGGGGGGGGGGAGGATGTGCGGCCAAATTTGCTGATAAGGTGGCTGAAATTTTTGATATAAAATTAGCCAAAATAAAATAAAAAAAATATCAGATCTTACGATTTTCCAACAAAATTGATTGTCGGATTTCCAAATTTGCCAACAGATGTTCACATTTTTTAAAGATTTGCCTGACAGCCTATAAAAATGTCGACTTTGCCCAAATAAGAATTTTGATTGGTGGGGGGTGTGAGTCGTCACAACTTCCTCTAGGCTCTAGCGACGCTCCTGTTTTGGGATCTGAACCGCTACCCCACAAGTTATGGCCCTATCCCACTTTCTTCTCATTATTTTTTCAATTTTCAAATTTAGACATTGCTTGAAATTATAAACTTCATCCATCAAAGTGTAATTGATGCAAACTGAAGAGTATCAAAAAAAATAAAAATAAAAATTCCCTACGCCTCCTGCCCCCACTCCTGCTGAAATTAACCCAAATAGATTTTCCTAAGTAGAATTGGATTGAGCTTAATCTAACATGATTTAATAAATATTTTAACTGGTCAAGATTCATCCCCCAATTACATTGTATTTTACAATATTGCCCTTTTCACGAACTTCTTTTTTGAACTGGGGTGGGTCTAGGGGTATAGGCATGGACATTTCGGGGGGGGGGGGGATTCGAGCCCAAGTTCGGAACCCTACCACAAAGTATCTACAAGTTTAGGAGTGTAAATCCCGTTTATCATTTGAATCCAACTCTCACGTTATTTCACTTATGGTCTAAATTGTTTTTTTTTTTTTTGTAGATATTAATTTGGTTAAACTTTAAATGAGAAGGGGTAGCAAGAAGGGCAAGGCATTAGATTTTAAATGAGTTGTCAAGGCTTTCCCATTTATTGCTGTACACCAAAGTATCACTGTTTTAAAGCGGGGGGGGGGGGGGGTGGCATGGAAATGTCACGCAGTGAAGTATCCAGGGAATTTGGGGCTCGGGCCGAACAATCAAAGTTCGTTCCCCCCCCCCCCAAAAAAAAAAAAAAAAAAAAAATAGAAGAGAAAAAAAAAAATAAATATATAGTTAGGATTTCTTTAAATGTTGAACTTTTTAAAATGCTGTTTCCTTGTACGTACTTTATCATATACTGGGGGCAAAACATTCAACAAAATCCAGATATAAAGTATACAAGGGAGAAAAGCAACCACAGTTAGAATCTTTTGAATTTCGAACCCCTTAAAACACTTAATTATTAACTATTTCCTATAATGAGCGGCACATAATTACCACATTTTAAGCCATTTAGATACTCTATTTATTATTCACTTTGCCCACATCACCTTTAATGATCATGTTTTTTTCTTCCATTTCTCCCCTTTCGCTTTCTCTCTTTTGCATTTATGCGCATCTTGAAATGACGCCCAAGGCACTACTGCCCTTGGATATCAGAAAGTCACAGGAAGAGGGGGGGGGGGGGGGAGGTATGTGCATGTTATAAACTCCACTATCCCGGTGTTTGAGTACTATGACAGGGGTGTGGGGTGCAAGTTCTTAACTTGAGTGTATATCATGACTATCAATTGAAACCAGGTCTCGTTACTGGACCAATGAATGCTTGACAAAGAAGATTCCCATGATTAAATTTCTTCAGTATGAAGGTAAAAGTGCTCTCAGCTCATGCCGACCATCTTCATTTACTGAATCCGTAAGAAACGAGTTCTCTGTGAAATTCCTTGATCCCATAAACCAATGGATGAGCGGAGCAGGGTAGCCATTACTAGCTCTGCAGCTTATATTGCTTTGTATACCGTCGCGTAGATCGTCAGGGCTAATCAATGTAACATATCCTGGAGGGCCTTTAAGTTAAAAAGAAACATACATCTTTATTGCTTAAGGAGTCGAATGCGCATTTTTATATCCTGGAGGGCCTTTAAGTACAAAAGAAACATACATCTTTATTGCTTAAGGAGTCGAATGCGCATTTAAGAAAAAAAAATCATGATCCGTCGTTTGATCTGAGAAGCAAACGCCTTCAATAATATTTAAATAGATAGATGGTGGAAAAACTAATGTTTAATGGAATGTTTTTAATTACAAATACACCCATCTAGCTTCCAATATACTTCTCATCAAATAATGTAATAACAAAAAATCAACTAGAGCTTTAATTCGTCACTGAAGACGAATTGGGTGGTCTGTCTGCCTATTGGCAAAGTGCTTTGTAAGATGTGATAATATTTGTGCAAGATAATCCTGATATTGTTGACCATGGATGGAGACTTGCGTAAAAGAAAATCGGACGATCTCATATTCCATTATACATGGGAGATTAACCCATAGGTTTAATACACGACAGGCAATCAGATTTTGCATAGGGTTGTATACAAACTACTTTACATTCTGTTAGACATAACACGCAGAATTAAAAAAAAGTTTATTACATTGTTTGTGATTTAATATGTTATAGTAATCGAAGCAGAGGGTAAAAATAAAAGGCAAAAAGGAGAGAAAAATGGGGGGGGGGGGGGGAATGGACTCACCGGGGTTCGAACCTGGGTCAGCGGGATGGGAGGCAAGTAGTTTACCAATAGACCCAAACTTTTGCAATAGAGATAACACTTAAACGAAAAGCGGGATTCTCAAATGACTTTTTGTAGTTAAAAAAATGAGCATGATTCCGACATCTGATCAAAATTTGGAGGGCATATGGTAAAAGCTTATAGTCTCAGCTATAACATACTAAAATTTGGAAGAAAACTGAGGCTTAACTGTAAAACACCCTACAAAACGCTGTATCAACGTAGGTTGTGCCTACGGACCTAAGTTGCCTCTACGTAGTCCCGTCTGTTGGTTAATAAGTAATGTTTCGGGTGTTACCAACGTACTAAACATTCTAAACTTAGACCCTTTTGAAATAGAATAAGATTATAAATTATACTCTATTATTAGTTCATTTTATATGAATTATAATTTTAACAATTGTTTATATGTTATTCTAAACATCTTGAAAATTGGAAAATTCACCTCCGAATTGTTCTTTTTTCCGTACCGTACGTAGTAGTTCTCGCCAATGTAAAGTGGTAGCAAAAACACAAAAATAAAAAAAAAATAAAAAAAAAAAAACGTCATGGCCATACGTGTTTTATAATATAGACCTTCACAGTCACGGTCATACTATCAAATCGTCTTCATTATCTCATGATATTCACGGCCGTACACAAAGATGTGCATGGAAGGTGCCCTCTACAATAATTGTTCAATATTCTATATAAAAATCATGCTAAATAAAAGATATCTTTAAAAGGTTACAACAAGGCATTTTCATGGCCCATATTTGAAAACATTAGTACCGATATATGATGTCTCGTTCTAAAAATACAAAATAAATATATATAGGTAGTTTAGCGAAATGTCGTGGTGCATAAGAACGCATCCGGAACGGACGCATTCTTATTGTGCGTGAACACTGCATTGAGCTCCGTGCCTTCTACATAACGATCGCATGGAGCCTATAATGCAGTCTTCCCGGATCCGAGCCAATCTTCTTGATAAATTCAAAGAAAGAAGCTCTTGGTACCATTCACTGATTCCGGAAGTACGCCCTCTTCTGTCAGTATATGTGTATGAAAGGCTAGTGTGTAGTACTGGATCAATAACAACAAATAACTAGAATATATATTTATTCTAAAAATAGAGTGAGTTTCCGATGGCATTGGCTTGCCTAACAGTTTGCTCTTTATGTTTTATTGCTCCTCTTATTCCTTTTTCTCCCCTTCTCCAATTCTTCTTATCTTGTATGACTAGAATATGTCTATTGCATTTCAACGATCATAGTGTGCTCCCCCCCCCCCAAAAAAAAGAAACTAGAACGGCGCTGGTGGAAACAAAAAACAACAACACAACACCACATAATTAATGGAAATGGCAGCCATTAAACCCAATATAATGATTGCCTTCGTCTTCTCTCAATCTCTCCCTCGCTCTCTTTCTCTCTCTCTCTCTCTCTCTCTCTCTCACACACACTCTCTTTTCTCAGTTTTCTCCAAATATTCTGATTCCTGTTCTATTTTCCTCAGTTCGCATGTTTATCTTTAAAAAATATGTTATGTTCTAAAATGATAGCATGTGGATAGGACGTGGAAATCAATATCAGAAATTAAAGACGTGAATGATGATGGAAAAATCTACTTATAATTTATGGGTAAGGAAAACGAGAGAAATGAACTTTTATAGGATAATGAGAAATGCAGTTTTGTATGTCTTGAATTTTCGAATTGAAAACTACATTTAGAACTAAAGACAAAACCCCCCCCCCCCCCCCCTTTATATGTAATGATATTAAATTGTTCCCCATGATCATTTTCTAGATATGCAGCAAATAACTATTGTAGCGAAGAGACAAGTATATAGTACAATGAGGGGATTTTTACTTTTAGAATATCTTATTATGATATCATTAACTCATCAACTCAAATCAAATCAATACTAACATTTGTCCTTGCTGTCGGCCTGAGACCTGTAATAGCCGCCTATGCATAATAACACTTTACTTTGTCATTGAGGACAATTGAAGTTTAACAGGGGATTTGCAGTTGGGCTCTCTCTCTCTCTCTCTCTCTCTCTCTCTCTCTCTCTCCTGATTCTTCTTTATATCAATAGTCAATAGACTTCCTGTCTTTTCATCATAACAACAAACGCTGGCGCGGATCGAACGCACGTATAAAGCCGCCCCTCCCATTATTCTTCCGTCCCACGCATTCAACTCAGCACAATAGGTCCGATCCCCATTATTATTTCTCCGAAGAACTATAGCTCTATGAAAATTTGAGACAAGCAATTCACTGTTCAAAGTAGCCTTTCAATGAACAGACTACGGGCTTCAGTGTATGATACATTATCTTGAAATATATCAAACCCTAACTGATGTAATGGCAGGACCCTATCAAAAAAAGTATTAATCATGTAGCTTTCAATGCTGGGTTAGTAATTGATTTGCCCCCAAGCCTCCGTCATCAGTTTGAATACTGATGAGGCTACCCATCAAATGTCAATATAGACATGATTTTTATTTATCAGTATTGTCATTGTTGTTATCGTGATTATTATGATTAAGATTATGATTAGCATTACCATCATGGTTTTGATGTTGTTGTTATAATTATTTATTATTATTCATCATCATCATCATCATCATAGTCATAATGGTATTGGAGCTATTTTTACATCGGGGATAGTGTATTAAAGAAGTGAAACTTATTGAGCCATATGAGTAGAGCATGGTGTGGTATTTCAACAATGGCGTAGCCAGGATTTTTCAATGGGGGGGGGGGCAGAGTGAAGGATCCAACCGCGTAGCCAGGATTTCATTTTAGGGGGGTTCGGTTGTGATCGAGAACGCAAAGCGTGCGAAATTGGTGATTAGCACGCAAAGCGTGAAGGGGGGGGGGGGGGGGTGTGAGAAAGATAACGGCTCGCAGCCACTTTTTTTTTAGGCGGAAAGTTAGTTCGAACGCCGGACTGCTTTTCAGTTATTTGGACGCAATACTGCACTGTATGTAACAGAGGTGGGTGTGGGAGGAGGGAGTTCGCCCCCCCCCCCCCCCCTGCCGCCAGAGCACGAAAGCTATGACGTTTTAACAAATTTGAGAGAAAGATAACAGCTCGTAGGAAATAATTTTTTTTAGGCGGAAAGTTATAGTTCGACGCTCGGACTGCTTTTCAATAATTTGGATGCAACGCGTAGCCAGGATTTCATTTTAGGGGGGTTGGGTTTGTGATCGAGAACGCGAAGCGTGCGAAATTGGTGATTAGCACGCAAAGCGTGAAGGGAGGGGGGGGGGGGGGCGTTGAGAGAAAGATAACGGCTCGCAGCAACTTTTTTTTAGGCGGAAAGATAGTTCGACGCCCGGACTGCTTTTTCAATTATTTAGACGCAATAATGCACTGTAACAGGGGTGGGTGCAGGGAGGGGGACTTTTCCCCCTCCACCCCAAGCACGAAAGCTATGACGTTTTAACAAATTTGAGAGAAAGATAAGAGCTCGTAGCAAACAATTTTTTTTAGGCGGAAAGTTATAGTTCGACGCTCGGACTGCTTTTCAATAATATGGATGCAATATTTTACTGTATGTAATAGGTGTGGGGGCAGGGAAGGGGGAGTTATTTCCCCTTCCCGCGCGAAGCGTGAAAACTTTGACGTTTTAGCAAGTTGTGATTGAAGGTAACGACTCGTAGCGCCTTTTTAGTTTTTTTTGTCTCAATTCCCCTGCTTTTTCGTTCTCACTTTTTTTAGGGGCTGAATAGGGGGGCAGTGCCCCCCTGGGCCCCCCTGGATACGCCCTATGTGTTTCATGTAACAAATCGGAGATTAAAAACCATTAAATAGGAAAGGGACAGTACAGATTTTCCTAGATTTCCCCTTGAAATGGGATTAAAGTGGCAAAACAAAAGCTTATGAAAGATTAGGGATCTTGTAGTCCAGACAGAAAGAGGAATGAAGATTGAATCAACGCCGATATCCAGGGGCATCGCTAGAACATTTGAATGGGGGAGGGGTGGGACACCAAATTTGCCGACAGATTTTTAGAGTGTGACACCCAAATTTGCCAAAAAATGCTACACGGTACACCGTAATCTCCCCTCACACAATGATGCAAGAAAATCGCAGATGTAGAAGTCATGATCATACGGGCCCATTTTCGCAAGGGGATAGGCTGACACTTTTTACCCGAATATCAACTTTTCAACTTCTAAATTAAAAAATCAAAACAAAACAAAGCAAAAAACAAAAAACAACAACAACGAAAAACTTGTCTTAGTAAAAATGTACAGAAGTTACATATCAGGAAACCTCACTACCCAAATATGTGGATATTCTGGCACCTCTCTACCCGAATATGAAGTGGTGGCTGGCCAAACATCGGAACTTTGAAAATCCTCGGGAGGGGGCTATGTACAGCCCATTGCCGAAGGGGGGGGGGGCGCATTTTGCCCGAATATTATCTATTCACTTTTTTGAGAGCGAGGAAAAAAAAAAAAAAAAAAAAAAAAAAAAAAAAGGTTTTCCTTCTTTTTCTTTGCTTCCCTTTTCCTTTCCCTCTTTTCTTTCTGTTTTAGTTTAATTTCCTTTCCTTTTCCTTTTCTTCCCCTTTCCCTTTTCCTTTCTCTTTTCTCCTTTTTCTTTTCTCTTTCCTCTTCCCTCTCCCCATTTTCTCCCTCCTTTTTTGCCGACAGAGGTGGCGCATTTGCAGACAGCAATTTTGAGTGGGAGTGTGATCCCTCAAGCCCCCCCCCCCCCCCCATCTGCTGCCGATAACTCTTATCGTCATATTTTTAAAGTCGGCATTAATACGATTCATTTACCATTCATTTTGGCGCGCGAAATGGAATGCTTTCTCGTGTGACTGAGAAAAAAATACATTATGAATCTTATTCCGGGATACAATTTTCATATACATATTATTACTTTTTGCGGGGGTCCGTTTTTTTATTGCCCCCCCCCCCTTTCCCATCCCTCGATAGACCCTACAGATCTAGGGGCCAGCGGTTCCCCATAAACTTACTTCCAGTTCAAAACGCTGTCGGCGAAAATATATACCGTTTTTCTTTTTCCTGACAATTCTAGATGATTTGCATCTGCTATCATTTTGGTTGTTGTTGGACCTAACCCCCTCTCCCCTCGAGAACCTTGGGAAGGCCTTTGGTGTATTCCCAATATCATATGCCTAGTTAGAATTTAAAGTTGGCCATTATTTCTCCTTTCCACTGCTTAAATTTTTTGGTTCCACACTCGCCACAAATATATCTGGGAAATTTGTTTCCGCTACCCCCCAAAAAAAAAAAATAGTGGGAAAGTTAATATTCGGACAAAAGGCACTCCCTTCGATAATGGGGCGCCCCCCCCCTCCCCCTGATGATTTTTTAAGTTCCGATATTCGGGCAACAATGCAACACTTCATATTCAGGTAGCGAGGGTGCCAGAATATTCAAATATTTGGGCAGCCAGGATAATTATGTACTACTGTATTTAGATTAGAATATTGGCCGCCTGGCCGGTATGATCAAGCTCTCTCTATGTGTTGTGTGTTTTTTTTTTTTTTTTTTTTTTGGGGGGGGATTAGGGTATAGCCACTGAATTCTGTGGGTACAGCTTAGGGTGCGGCATTTTTTGTATCCAAATTTGAGTGTCAGACCTTTGTCGGAAAATTTTGGCGTCATCCCCTCCCATTTCAAAATTTTCTAGCGACGTCTCTGCAGAAAGTGAAACTAGTATAAGCTAGTGAGAAATACAGTTTTTTTTAATGTCTTTTTAAATCATAGAATTGAAAATTACATTTAAAACTAAATAGCAAAAAGAGCCCTTTGCATGCAATAATATTTGTCCGCATGAGCATTTTCTTTTTAGAGTGCGTGTCATTCTAGCTTGAGCTAATCTAGATATGCAGCAAAAAAAGTAGCTAAGAGGCAAGTATGGTATAATGAGGGGATTTTTACTCTAGAATATATCATGAATCCATCAAACCAAATCAAATCAATACTATCATCAGTCCATGCTGTCGGCCTGAGTCCTGTAATAGCGGCCTATGCATAACATGTTGTTATGTCACTGAGGGAAGTTCAGTTTAACAGGGATTAGCAGTAGGGCTCTCTCTCTCCTATTACTTCTTTATATCAGTAGTCAATAGACTTCCTGTCTTTTCATCATAAGAACAAACGCTGACGCTGCTCGAACGCACGTATAACCAAAGCCGCCTCCCCATTATTCCTCCGTCCTACATGCATTCAACTCAACACAATAAGTCCGATCCCCCATTATTATTTCTTCTTCGAACTATATAGCTCTATGCAAAATCTGAGACACAAGCCTTTCACTGAAGTAGCTTTTCATTGCAACAGAGTAGGGGCTTCAGTGTATGATACATATCTTGAAATATATCAAACCCTAACTGATGGCAGCACCCTATAAAACAAGTGCTTAACTAAAGGCCACGTGCAGTTGATGTGATTCCCCCTCTGTTTTTCTATAGTCTGAAGTACCCAAAACGTGTCCCTTTTTTCTGAAAACTGTTCCCTTTCTCTCTTATAGGTGCCCTTTCTCCTTTTCATAAATGCCCCTAATTCTGTCTAATTTGTGCCCTTTTCTCATTTGATAAGAGCACTTATGCTTCTGATGGGTGCCCCTTTTCCCTTCTAATAAGTGCCCTTTTCCCCCTTCTGATAATTACCCCTTTCCCTACGTAATATGTGCCCTCTTCCTCATAAGTGCCTCTTTTCACCTCTTTTAATTGCCCCTTCCCACCTCTGATAAGCACCCTTTCCTCTTCTGATAAATGCCCCTTTTACCAATATTTCCCACTGTTTCTTACAAAAAGAGCCATATTTATATAGCTTCAAATTATCGGTACGGCTTAACAGGTACCCATTACTAAACTACAGAGTAAAGCAGTGGGGGTTGGAGGCAAGAGGGGCATGCCATGCCCCCCCCCAACACAGTATTTGTCATTCCGCTCTCTCGAATATGCCATAATTACTACCAAGTAAGGATAATATTTTCTGAAAATATCCCCCAAACTCTTATAATACATATTGAAATCAAGCATTTATCATACTAAAGTATGTTGATATCGATGAAATCCTAAAGAAAAACGACAGGGTTAAAGCACGAATTAAAATATCTTTCGACATTTCCCCAAATTAAGTTTCTCTTGTCATTTTCATTATATCGCCGTAAAAAAATTGCACAAACATAGGACTTCAACGTTAGAAAAAGTCAGAAACTTTTGCTCCTCGCTTTGCTCCACAATGGTCATTAGACTATCACACATTACTGCCAGTTAGAGAAGCTGAAACATGTCTAGAACCACAATAAAAAGGAAGGAAGATGATGCTTGATATGTATTAATCATGTTCGGGGAGGGGGCAGGACTTCTATTTAGAATTTTCACTTCTAATTTTGACTAAATTATATTCACCGGCTTGCATGCACAAGCTTAAAAATAACCGACTTTAATTTTGTCAAGAACTTCAAGACCCACCCCCTTCCCACTCCTGAATTTTTTACACCGTAAATAAAAAGAAAGCTCACTTATGATCAAATCCTGGGTATGGCCATATTTTTCTCGTGGGAGGGGCTGATGCCTTTCAACCGAGTATCATGTTTGTATGTAATCTAAAAATGAAAATAAATGAATAAATTGCGAGCCAGCGAATACTTATACTTTTCGTAATGATTGATTTTTTTTTCTTTTCTTTTTACCCTCGTTCACCTTCTCTTTTTTCTCTCTGTTATGTGACTGAAAGGAAAGGGGAGGGGTGTATTCGCGTGTATTGCGAGTATTGCGGCGGGGACCCTTGGACAGGGCCTTTAAACAAAAAAAAAAAACGTCCTTGAACATGTGTGACCCGGCACGACAAAGCCACAAAAAAAGTCCCCCACCCCCCCCGAAAAAAAACAACAAACAAACAAACAAAAAACATTAACAAAAAAAACCAAAAAAACAACAACAAACAAACACACAAACAAACAAACAAAATCTGATTTTATTCTATTTGGATAGAAACAAAGTCTCAGCTTTAAACTTGAAACTTTACAACCTTTTGATTTTAGCGAACGAAAAGAGCTTGTAAGATAGGTTTGCTGGTATCAGTTAGGGAGGAAATGAGCTCTAAAGTTGAGGCCTATATTTGATTTGATTGATTTACATACATACATACAGCGCCTTTCCATATAAACATTCTCAAGGCGCTTTACAATAAGAAAATAATGAAACAAAGTAATTATTGTGCTCTCGTGTGCACACAACACAAATCCAATCATAGAGAAAACAAATAAGTATTAAGATTTCTTTTGAAAGATTCAGCTGAAGGGCAGGAACGAATGTTTAAGGGTAGACTATTCTTATTTTATTTACCAATTATAAGAAACGTATATATAATAACATGCATGATAACATGAGAAAATAATATTGGAAGGATCGCCCTGCTCAGCCGTGCCATTGCAGCTCAGCTGTTCTACAGAGGGGCTATTCAAGCGTGCGGAGCAAGAAAAATAAAGAAAATCAATAGAGAGTGAATCAAAAGGCCATAGCAACCGCCATGAAATGAATTGTCGGAATTGGGTTGATATTTTGTAGGAGTGTTAAACATAGGGTATTCATTGTATTACCAAGAGTTCAAATTGTGAACTTTAGTCAATCGAAAGTTGTTATGATGCACATGACTCGGAGTGTTCTAAGAACACTCTCCATTATGGAAAGATTAAGCGCACCTCGGCCGGTGGCCTGACACCTGCACTAGACAATGCCTATTCACTCCGTTGGGATGTCTTTCTTTGTTCCCTGTTACATAATACTGGTTTGTTACCTGTATCGTCCTTCTGTTATCATACACTGAACTTGCAATTTAGGCCTATAATAAACTTAAATAGAACCTACTCTTTTCTTGTTCACATTGATTAACCCATGCAATTTGTTTTACATAGAACTTACATAGTCTGGGAACTTTCCCGAAATAGTCACCCCATTTTACATAAATTATGAGATTTTACCCCCTTACAGTTACTTACACTATGCATGTTATTCACAAAAAGCTTGTCAGCTCGAACCCAGTTTGGCCTGGGCTATTTCTCTACGTAGGGGCAGCGGAGCGTCTTTCAAAGTGGGGGGGGGGGGGGGCAGGGGGGGGGGGCACCAGCCAAAAAGGGCACTTTTGGGGAAAAGGGGGCACCTACAAGGGGTGAACATAAAACGAAAAAAAGAGACCATTTTTGTGACATTGGTATTACCCTACAGTCCAGTCAACATGATTAATACATTATCAGGCATCATATTCTTCCTTTTTATTGTGGTTCTGGACACTGCTTCAGCTTCCCCAATAAAATTAGCAGTTGTATGTGTGGTGGTCTAATGACTCATGTGCGAGCGAGCGGAAGCGAGCGAGCAATAAATTTTCAGACTTTTTGCTAATGCTGAATTCCTTTTGGTTGAGAATCATTTATAGCGATATAATGAAATGACACAGCAAATTAATTGGGGGAATGTCGAATTATCTTTTAATTCATACATTATCCTGTCGCTTTTCTTAAGGATTACATCTATATCAACATACTTTATGCGATCTGCTTGCTTTCATGAGAGCTAGCGAGCGTAGCGTGGGAGTTTTGGGGAGATTTTCAGAAAATATTGCCCTTAATTGGTGTAAATTATGGGTATATTCGAATATATAGCGGAATAAGAATTCCTTTGCTGCGGGGGAGGGGGGGGGGGGTAGGCATTATGCCCCTCTTGCCTCAGCTCCACTGCCTTACATTGTAGTAATATGTGTACCTGCTACTACATAAATCCGCATCGATTCTTTGAAGTTAGATATGGCTTTATTTGTAAGAAACAACGGGAAAATATACGTAAAAGGGGGCATTTATCCGAAGAGGAAAGGGCGCTTATCAGACTTGGAATGGGGGCACTTATAAGAAGTAAAAATGGGCACTCATTGAGAAGAGGAAAATGGCACATATTAGATAGGAAAAGGGGAGCTTATGAGATGTAAAAAATGGCATTTATCAGAAGGGGAAAGTTGGCACTATTTAGAAGGGAAAAGGGGCACCTATCAGAAGTAAAAATGTACTTATCATTAGAGAAAAAAAGCACTTATTAGAGAGATAAGGAGCCAATTATCAGATTTTGAAAAGGGGAACTTATCAGGAGGGAAAAAAAACACTTATCAGAAGGGAAGGGGCACTTATTAGAAAGGAAAAGGGGCACTTTTAATAGTAAAAAAGGGCACTTATCAAGAGAGAAGGAGGGGGGGCATTTTTCAGATGTAAAAAGGGTACTTTTGGGGTACTTGAAAAAGTGGGAGGGCACTGTGCCCCCTGGCCCCCGGGTGCGCCCGCCCCTGCTCTACGTTGACTAATTTTCCGACTACTGACAAATGAACGGGCTGCATTCTCTCCGTTTTATATGTTATCATTCCTTGCTTCAGTAGGCTATTCAGGAATGGATAAACAACTGAAAAGGATTGGCTGATGTATATAAATAATTAGCCACGGCGCAACCTTACAGCCCGCCCCCCCCCCCTCTTCGAGCTTCTAAATCACTTTGAAATTTTATTGCCATGACAACAAGAATATCTACAATATAATCCGAAATATTCGTCAGTGCACATCCTTATCACAATATAACAAGAAAAACAATCTTTTGCCTACTTACTAATATTATTGATAATGTAATTATTATTAGTAGTAGTATCATCGACATCATCATCATCACCATAATGACAATTACCATTATGTTGGGGGGGGGGGGGCGGGACATGTTACCCTGTCCCTCTCGATTTGCGATTATAAGACTGAAACAAGGCAATCAGAAATTACGATTTCCTTCGAATTTCGAACCTTTTACCTACTATTTCATGCCCTTTATACTTGTGGGCGCATATATTACTGCACAAAATTCTGATGGAGATTGGGATCTCAATTAGGAAGAGGTTATTGACAGAAAAAAAGGTGATGGGCAGAAATAATTGAAGTCAATAAGAGCAATATATTTGAAAGGCACGCAAATACTTTTAACCTCGTAATAATGATCCAGACTCTCTCGGATATCTGTTTTAACCATGAAAGAAGAAATAAATAATATTTATGAATAAACAATAATACTCTTCATGAGGAAAAACAAAAAAGGTATTCAATCGATGTTCCTCTTGAATTCCCTCGTTAACGATAAAGCCCAATACTGATTTTAGCCTACCATGAAAATATATATTAAAAATATTTTTAAAAGACAGAGAATTTCGATACTGATAGACTCACTGTTCTTAGTAAATGCTAGTTTTAGAGTCCCTAGTAAGATAGAACGAAACAATTAGATTGTTATTTACAAGTGTTTTTATCGAAGTATATAAATACTAGAATAGATAGATAGTATTTGAGAAAATTTAATACAACGGATCATCATGAATGTGTCCCGCAGACTTGACCCGTCATAATAGTGGTTTGCCGCGTAGAGAAAAACACGTAGAAGTACACAAAAATGTAGCCGTAGAGGGGGATATAGCGTTTTTAACGAGTCTGTCTGTAGAGAAGACCAAAAATAAATCGCGGCTTTTCAGCACGGGGAGACGGGATCGCTTTTGTCAGACACAGAATCTTCGTTCCCCAGGGGGTAAAAATCCCGGAAGCGAGAAACGCTGTCGCTGGATTGGCCGCTTGCGTTCTTTTGTTTAAAATCCCCGTGCTTATGCACCACTACATTTCGCTAAGCTACCTAAATCAAGATAATTCAACAACATTTGTCTCGTTCTAAACCAATTTATATAATGTTATTTTAAACATCATAATAGTACTGTACTCAGTGGCGGCACCAGGATTTTTAAAAAGTGGGGGGGGGGGGGGGCAAATGGGGGGCAAAAAGAAAATGTTGGGGGGGGGGCAAGGGCGGACAAAAAAATTTTTGACATTTTTTGTAGTGAAAATGTACAGAATATTCGGCTATAAACCTACCCAGATATGAGGACATTTTGAGCATCTAGCTGAACTGCCCGATTATAAAGAGGTGTTAGTTATATACTGCGAGCGAGCGAAGCGAGCGAGCAAAAATTTTGACATTTTTCGTAGTAAAAATGTACAGAAATTACATATTCGGCTATTAAAACTTACCCCACAATATGCATGAGGACATTTGAGCATCTTGCTGCCGATTATGAGGTGATAGTTATTTATTGCGAACACTTTTTGTCGTGAAAATGTACAGAAATTATATTCGGCTATGAAACTACCCAGATATGAGGACATTTGAGCATTTTGCTGCCCGACAATAAGGTGGTAGTTATACATTGCAAACGGGCAAAAATTTTGAAACTTTTTGTGGTGAAAATGTACATAAATGATTATTTGGCTATAAAACTACCCCAATATGAGGACATTTGATCATTCTGTATTGCGAGAGAGCGAAAGCGAGCGAGCAAAAATTTTGACCCTATTATAGTGGAAATGTACAGAAATTATTCGGCTATAAAACTACCCAAATATGAGGATATTTACCACGAGCTGAGAGTAACAAATTTGCCCCATACCCCCCCCCCCCCACCTTGATGCCGCCACTGCTTTCCAAGTTTCCGTTTTCTTTCTTCTTCCTTCTTTTCTCCATTCCTTTTTCACATTTTTCTCCTTCCTTTTCTTTTCTCTTTTTCATTTTACACCCTTTTATTTTTTTTCACTCCGAAAATTATTGGGGGGAGGGCAAACTGTGGGGGGGGGGGGGGGGGGCAAATGCCCCCCATGCCCCCCCCCCCCCCCCTTGGTGCCGCCACTGACTGTACTTAAAAACAAATAATAATCGTTCAATATTCTATATGACTCATGGTAAAGAAAAGTTATCTTAAATGGTATGTATCGTCCAACAAGGCATTTTATGGCACAAATCGAAACATGGGTACCGGTATATGATATTTCGTTCTAAAAATAACCCCCCCCCCAATAAAAAAAAAAAAAATAAATAAAAAAATAAATAAATAAATAAATAAATAAAAAAATAAATAAAAATAATACAAATCATATTTTCCTCATAAATCCTTTACTAATTTTAAAGAACAATGTAAGGTACTTCCTTTGCAAGTGAAGTGTCATTCAGTTGTATTTTCTATTGTCTTTCAGAATAGTCAAGTGCTTTTCAGGGTATTATCTTTTCCACTCAACATAACTTAATATTACACAGCAAAACAGATTAACCCTTTTGGGCAGAAATCTTTTAAGGGAGATATTCATCACAAATCTTCAAATTGGCAACAGTAATATATTTCTTTTAGCACAACGTAGTTTTTATAAGATGCATTTTGTTTGAAAACAATATTCATTAAACGAACTTTGTCTTAAAGTTGACCAAAAAAAAAAATCAAATTTTTTATAAAACCACAACGACTTTGAACCTCTAAAAGTGTTGCCCTTTTAAGGATTATTAAGCTTATTCTCCTTTTTAAAATTCCTGGCATTAGATGCAATATGGTCATGCAGCAAAAATGGGACACGATGTGTGCAGCATTCTTGCTCTTTCTATTCTTGCTTCTGGTTATATTTTTTTAGGGTTTTGTATGAAAAGTTATCGAGCCAAACATAAAATGTAGGAGTTTTTGTCCTGAAAAGGTTAAACATATGAAATATAATATTTTATCATTTTTCTTTCATGGAAAATATAAAAATACATAACAACAACAAAAAAATAACGATGTTTTAAGTTTAATTATACTACAAGTACTTGTAAAGATTAATATATTTAAAAAATTATCATATATACTAAAACTAGTTATTCTTATAGGCATATGGGATAGATCATTAAGCATGTTTTTCATAGAATTTTTTTTCATATCACTTTATTTATAAAAAAATATGAAATGAAATATAATTTTGTTAAAATATAATTAGCGTTATAACAAATACAGAAATATAATTATATCATAGTCATTATGATTAAGCTATAATTATCAAATTGTAATATATATATATATGTATATATATATATTTCATGATATGTAGTTTATGTATTGAATATAAATTTAATGTATAAAACTTTTTTTCTTAATTATTAGTAACAAGTTATTTTTTTTAATCTTTATTTAAAAATTACAAATTATATATTATATACTTTAATATATATATATATGAGTATTATTATAACATGCATTATTTATTTACCTCTTCTTCAATGACAAAAAATATCTTTATAAATTAAAAGTATGAAAATTCTAATTACCAAGTAAGCAAAATGTCAAGTATTTCATTATTTGAAAATATTACATTTTATGTTTGAAAAATATACACATTATACACATATTTATTATTGCAATTTCTACATGGCAATTTATATGATTGCTAGGTGTATACTTATTCATTATATATTTACCTCTTCTTCAATGACAAAACATATCTTTATAAAGTAAAAGTATGAAAATTCTAATTACCAAGTAAGCAAATATGTCAAGTATTTTATTTTTTGGAAAATATCACATTTTTATGTTTGAAAAATATATACATCATACACACATCTATTATTGCAATTTCTACATGGCAATTATATGATGGTAGGTGTATACTTATTCATTAATTTTTTTAAAGTTTAGAGCTTTAAATAATTTCATCACTAATGTCTATATGTTGGAATTATTTTTTTCTTCTCCGTCTTTCTTCTTCTTCCCTTTCCTCACTGTTACGCAATTTTCTTTGGAACTACTTTCTTCCTTGCAATCTCTTTTCTTTCCTTTTCTTAACATTTCATACTATAAAATCGTCTTTATTGACTCATGATATTCACGGCCGTACCACACACAATGTGCATGGAAGGTGCCCCTCTAGAATAATTGTTCAATATTCTATATAATCATGCTAAATAAAAGATATATTTAAAAGGTTACAACAAGGCATTTTTAATGGCCCATATTGATAACATTAGTACCGGTATATGATGTCTCGTTCTAAAAATACAAAAGAAAAAAATATAAATCAAGATAATAAAACGACATTGTCTCGTTATAAACCCAATTTATATAATGTTATTATAACATCATAATAGTACTGTACTTAAAACAAATAATAACCGTTCAATATTCTATATGACTCATGGTAAATAAAAGTTATCTTAAAATGGTATATATCTTCCAACAAGGCATTTTCATGGCACAAATCGATAACATGGGTACCGGTATATGATATATCGTTCTAAAATTACAAAAGAAAAAAAAACAAACAATAAAACAACATTGTCTCGTTCGAAACCCAATATATAGGCTATAAGGTTATTGTAACATAATAGTACTTTTGAAAAAAAAAATATATAGTAAGAATAATTTTTTTATGAAATGCTTGTCTGCTAAATGAAGATATATTTAAAAGGTTACAACAATGCATTTTTATGCCCCACATTGATAACATGGGTATATGATATCTCGTTCTAAAATTACCATAGGAAAAAATAAATAAATCAAGTCAATAAAACGATATTGTCTTTATCAAAACCTAATATACCGTATATAATGTTAGTTATTGTAACATCATAATAGTACTTTTGAAAAAAAAAATATCTTGTAAGAATATAAAACTGTTATGAGATGCTCGAATGCCAACTGAAGCTGCACCGGTAGGTCCGTAGGCTATGATATTACTTACACTCTATCAACGTAGGTCCGTAGGTCCGTAGGTCCGTAGGCTATATAATATTACTTACACCCTGGCAACGTAGGTGCGTAGGTCCGTAGGCTATAATATTTACTGACACCCTGGCAACGTAGGTCCGTAGGTCCGTAGGCTTTGATATCAGTATTACTGACACCCTGGCAACGTAGGTCCGTAGACTTTGATATCAGTATTACTGACACCCTGGCAACGTAGGTCCGTAGGTCCGTAGGTCCGTAGGCTATTACTGACACCCAGGCAACGTAGGTCCGTAGGTCTGTAGGCTATGATATTACTTACACCCTGACAACGTATGTCCGTAGGTGCGTAGGTCCGTAGGCTATGATATAACTTACAACCTGTCAACGTAGGTCTGTAGGTCTGTAGGCTTTCATATTACTTATATCCTGGCAATTACGTAGGTCCGTAGGTCCGTAGGTCCGTAGGCTTTGATATTATAGCAACGTAGGTCCGTTGGTCTGTAGGATATGATATTATTTGGTATCAACGTAGGTCCGTAGGTTGACCTACTAACCTAAAGTCATCGTGGTAGGGTATTCTATAGTTGCTCTGAAAATTGAGCAGAATTAAGAGAGATACTGCTCAAAGAAGAGTCGAATGTAGAATCAAGATTTGATCATGACCCATAGAGGTTACACGCAAAATGTGAAAAATTGATATGCCTCCTTTAATCGCAAAAATACGCCATGTTTCCTTTGTCAAAATGAAAAATGATGGTAATAATCTTGTAGAGAAATGTCTCAGCTACAACATATCGCAATTGGGAAGAAAATTGACCACCTATTACTGATAATTGTCAAATGAATAAAAAAAATAAGACCTCATCTTTTTTAACAATCGAATTTTTGAGTTCATATGCAAATATGACGACGTTTCGGTCAATCGACCCTCATTTTTTTTTTCTCATAAATTCATATCTACAACTCATAGGCTTTCAGAATATGTAAAAAAAAAAAAAAAAAAAAAAAAAAAATGGGGGGGGGGAGGGGGGAGGTCTACGCATTCTGACGAGCTATGGCGGATTTTATATAGACCTGTTTTTACCACTTTTTACATTATATTGCCCATTGACGCGCGCGTGTGGCATTACGTAAGGTCAAGAATGACTGTAAATAGTTGAAAATTGTCAAGAATAGTGTCAGGAATACTCACCATTCCCCCAAACAGCCGAGGCTGCGAAATGATGATAATAAAATGAACTGAACTGAACACCCATTCTTATGCTATCGACTATTTATTTTGCATTTTTTTAAAAATTATCTTTATTTTGATTCCACTCAATGACTATACATGAATCATAAATCAACATTTAAGTGAAATTATATAACAAATAAAGCAAATTATCATGTAAAATCTACTATAAATGAATAGCTGACATTCAAAACCATACAGAAAACATTGAATGAAACCTTTTCATAAATTAGCCCCCCCCCCCCCCCCTGAACAAGGGAAACAATATAAATGTATATCATATAAGCTCATACACATTGCACTGGCCTCCCTGCACCCAAACCCCTATCCCCTTCCTACACACACACACACACACACACACACATCTCCCACACACTCACAAACACACCCACACACATACGCACGCGCACACACGCCCACGCTTTTGCACACACACACGGTAATACAAAATCAGAAAATATCTTTCACACATTTATTTCTCCTTTCATTAAAGGGTGACTAAAATAGAAAATTAATTGCCCATTTTTCGTAGTAAGGAGTCATCAGGAGCCAACAATTATCTATCACACACTTTTTTTATGCATTCAGTCGTATTTCATAATCATTTGAAAAGTTCATTTTTGATGATTTACACAGTCATAAGCCCCCCCCCAAAAAAAAAAAAGAAAAGAAAAGAAGAAAAAAAAAAAAACATCGAAGCGACATCATGATCACGTGATCTGCGACGTACAAGAAGTAAGGGAAAATATTCCACTAACCTATATACCGTGCGCGCCCGCAGGCCCCGGCAGGCCCAGCCCGGTGCCGAGCATGACATTCTTGCATCGTATATCTTCGTGTGTTTAATTCCTCATAATAAATTTGATTTTGGGACACAATTTCATCAATAATACCAAATCGGTGTATAGTTGCGGGCTATAGCAAGACCCCTAAAGATGATGTAAGCCTACGTACCTCATTTTCCTAAAGATGAAAATCTACGGAAATTGTGGGTCGCAAAGGTATGCTCACGCGGGCAGAGTGGCAAGGGCCAAGCGAGTGGAGTACAATTTGCAGTGATCACTTTTCTTCTCCAGCAGCTGCAGCAACTTCACCCCGCTTCACCCGCGGCCCCTTCCCCCGCGGCCCCTTCACCATGCCCTGGCGCGTCTTCTGCGAGGGGTTCAAACATATATGGTCGTATTCCCCTTGCCACTGCATTTTAGCTTCTTCTCTTTCGGGATCGATAAATCATCTGATAAATCAAAGTTCATATCTGGCTCAAAAAAGTCCTCCAAATCAGACTCGCGATCACTATCCATCTAAGTTACTCGAAGAATTCAGCCAAAAATCTAAGTCAGTACTTGTAATTGTACCGTATAGTACATGTAAAGCGAAGAAAAAAGGCGAGAGTAAAAACTAACCAAACAAAAGCGTTCACCAGTCGTTTAGTACGAGGAGGAACATAGTTGTCGTACTAAAGATGTGTAGTACATTGCACAGACGCATAAAACGGCTGTGTACGCGTTTAAGACCAATGCAAAACTATCGTTCGGCAAGCTCAGATGGATGAGAACATTGTTCAAAGAAAAGTTCAAAAAAACAAAAAACAAAAAACAGCTGTATACTGGGCAAAAGTGTTTACTGATCTTTTAGAAAATATATTGATAATGATTATTCACTCCTAAGACCATATTGATTAATTCCCCTTTTTCATAAATTGTCTGTTGAACAGGGGGGTCAAATACCGCATTGTTTGTACAATGTTACATTGCCGCAGCCTGCAGATCGTGTGCCTCTTACTCTTCATACGTCACTTGGGTGTGTGACGTCAATTAGCCAGATTCGTGATTGGAAAGCAAAAATACATGGAAACAGCACCCTTTTTCTCTCTAATTTAGTCACCCTTTAACAGAAATATACGTACATGAATAGGTGTATCTCAAAGATAATCATTAATCACGTTCCTCTTAATTTATTTACATCATTTATGGTTAAAAGCTACATTTCATCAACGGTGTTGAGGTTATTTTCATTGAATACAAGAAAAACCTTTCGACATACTAATCAACCTGTGCTTTTCTACTTCTCCAAAGTATTTCCAGCACCAAATCATAATAGGTGTACGAGACATTCACGATTTACTTATCATTAGTGAATGAGAAGGTATTGTAATTGAGATACCGGGACTACTTTAAGGGGAGGAGGGTTTGGGAGGGGGGGGGGGGGGCCTGCAACCCTCACCTCCCTCGAAAATACTGAATCTACCATATTCTGGTAATGTTGACCTCATATTTGGCCAGCGGGGCTATGATCTCTTTGGAGTTTCTCTATCCTTTTTGCAATAAGAAGGTGTTGTAATTGAGTTACCAGGACTACTCTAAGGGAGGAGGGTTTGGGAGGGGGGGGGGGGGGCTGCAACCCTCACCTCCCTCGAAAATACTGAATCTACCATATTCTGGTAATGTTGACCTCATATTTGGCCAGCGGGGCTATGATCTCTTTGGAGTTTCTCTATCCTTTTTGCAATAAGAAGGTGTTGTAGTTGACTTACCAGGACTACTCTAAGGGAGGAGGGTTTATTTTTTTTAATTTATGTTTTATTTATTTACTTTATATTTATTATTATTATTTTTTATTTTTATTGTATTATTTTTGGGGGGGTGGTGGGGGGGGGGGGGGGGGTTGCTGGAGCTCCAAACCTCACCTCCCTCGAAAATACTGAATCTACCATATTCTGGTAATGTTGACCTCATATTTGGACAGCGGGGCTATGATCCCTTGGCAATTTCTTTATCCTAAATGAAGTACCAAGGAGCTTCAAGAAGTGTAGTTCCAACTGGCAACAAATTATCTCAAGCAAGCTGCTCCTTTCTAAGGATGCACAAAAGAATCTACAGGTGCGCTGTAGCCTTCGACGTCCGATATTCGAAGCCGCCAACTTCATGGGAACGCTTGAGTAGTGATTTTTGTCACAAATGAAATATCGAGAACATTTCACTTTTTATTTGAATAAACAAAATTAAATTTTCACATATGATAAAATTGAATACAAAAACCTAATTGTGTCCAGAAATTTGGCTATATTGTATGATAGTAGTTTCAATCTGCGGAAAAGAAGTAAAATTTTACAATCCTTAAATCCCCAATTTGCCACTATTCCGATTACTCCCTGCCAACGAAAATTAAAATTGCAATTGTTCAAGTACAGTTAATTGTGATGTTATATGTTAGATTAGTGCCCCCACATGCCCAGTCGCGCAATTTTGATTAATGTATCAGGGAATTTTGTACAATTTCTTTTCGCTTGCCCCCAGTAAAGGTAAGCACAATGAACTGCTCATATCATCAGAAAAGTGATAGCGAATATCATCAGAAAAGGGATAGCGAAAAGTAATTATCATTACAAAAGCAGGCAGGAATCTTTTTTTTTTTTTTTTTTTTTTTTTTCTTATCTGCAAGGAAGATCCAGTTCAGCACATGCCTGACATATTTTTCCTTGGGGACATCGAACATGGTTCAAAGGGAATGAGCTAAATGTGACTCCAGCTCTTGAAGCTCCTTGGTAGTACATTTTAATGACGAAAGTTTACAAGGCTATGAATCCATGGATGTAATGTAAATCAACGTAGATGTCAATGCAATAAAATACGTGTATTGTACTCTTTTATATTCATGAAAAATACGTTAAGCCCTGGCGAGATTGTGCAGTATGATCAATTCACACCCTTTTTTTGTTTTTATTTATTACCCAGAAAAAAATATTTCCAAAATGAGGGGGGGGGGGGAGGTTCATATTCTCTTCTCCAGTAAAGCTTCAAGGAGGATTATTCTCTTGATGACTTTAATAAGTCTTATCGCTAATTCAAGAGACGCTTTCACATTTTCATGTAAAAACCCGTAATCAAAACAATGTAAACCCTTTAAACTCTGGTCTAAAATCAACCATCCACGATGGCAAAATGAATGCTGAATAAACAATGAGACGAAGCTGGATGTCAGAGTTGTATTCCTGCGAACATATTCAAATTCAAAGTGTGACAAGAATAATTCAACATTTACATACTAATTTGTAATTAATTCTAGAACATATACCCCCCTCCTAAAAAAAAAAAA
Organism: Heliocidaris tuberculata; assembly: GCA_025618425.1. Classification (NCBI taxonomy): domain Eukaryota; kingdom Metazoa; phylum Echinodermata; class Echinoidea; order Camarodonta; family Echinometridae; genus Heliocidaris; species Heliocidaris tuberculata. The sequence goes on from CM046833.1 coordinate 42,271,045, forward strand.
TAAATAAAAATAAAATATATAAAAAATTGCTTCCATGTGTTTACAGATAACAGACACGTTTAGATCTGAACTGGCAGATTTAAGGTTGTGGTGGGGGATAGAGGTTTCTATGATTTGTGTGTGTGTGTGTGTGTGTGTGGTATTTTTTGTGCTTTGTTTCATTTTTCTTTAAATAAAAGAAAATTATGCCATGTTTTTATTGTTTTTTCCTGTTAGCACTATCTACACCAATAAAATCAACCGATATCAGATAAAGGGTTTCAATTCAATGTTTGCAATACCCCTGTCAAATTGGTATATGTAACAACATCATAACTCTCGTCTTGTACTTGTGTGTCATTAACAAAGTATTTAAAACGGAAACTTTGCTGCAATTCCTGGTTGCCAATCAACGGAGAGGGAAGATGATGTCGTTTGGTTTTGATCGACGATGAACCAAGAAGGTGGATCTGGACTTCCTAAAAGATAAAAGAGGAGATGTGTTTGGTGAAAAATCGGGTCACATGTCCTAATTTCTTCAGTATTTAAGCAATAAATGAAAATATATCCAAATCATCATTTTACTTTTTGTATCATATTATCATCCCCAGCAACAATGTGATATATGCACACGGATATAGAACTAGGTCTAAGTAATCGTGAAAAAATTACCTGAAAACGTAAAGTTAATAGTAGCGCTGTCATTACCGAGCCTTGATTCAGCCAAACATATATAGACACCATTGTCTTTCGCCCGAATATTAGCAACAATAAGCCTTCCCGACATAATGGTATCTTCTTGTAAAATACTCCGGTGAATCTGATGCCGGGTGTTGCTACTGAGTTTCTTGTCTTTAAAGAACCACATAATAGAAGGTAGGGGTCTTCCGTCTGATGTACATGTAAAGATAGCATCGACACCTTGCTCACTACTCGGAACCCGACGAACAGAGTAGTTAACAATGAGAGGAGAATCTGCATAGTTATTTGTAGAAAATAATGATAACAGGAGAGAGAGAGAGAGAGGGGGGTGGGATGTTATTGTTTTTATTGTAAAGAGAACTGAGAAGAAAAGATGACTATGAATAAAATTATATCCCGTAAAATGGAGATGCATAATATGAACATCAGCAGTGTAATGTAAAGTACATTTGTTAGTACCACGCAAAACGAATTCTACCTACAGGTAAATGGCATCCTATTATGTCAATCCCCCCCCCCCAAAAAAAAAAAAAAAAAAAAAAAAAAGAGGATAAAAAAGATCACGAGTTGATGTTTGTTTGTGAAAGAAACAAAGTTAGTAGGCTACTATAGCCTATTAAACGTACTCATAGTGAAACAAAATGGAAAAGAAATAATCGCCTCAGGATCTGATGCAGATAATGCATTTTCAGTTAGGCTTAATTTAAGAAGAAGAACTTACATAGAACTTGAAGAACCTCGCTGATACTCTCAGACTTCACTGATAGAGCGTTTGGTTGAAACACCTCGCACATAATGCGTTTCCCATGGTCATTTACTGTTGGTGTGAACGTTAAAACACTCACTGCGTTCACTCGATGATTTTCATTTGTTGAATACCCTGTATAAGAATCCTTGGTTACGTTCCGTGATCCAAAGTACCATTGGAAAGTTGGTTTTGGATAGCCGTTGTTCGATGTGCAATTGAGAGTTGCCGCTACCCCATCCTTCCATTCATGCGTTCCATTCAGGTATGGAGGATCTGCTGGTCCTTGAAAATCAATTTTTTTTAAAGATCATTAGCAGGAACGACTCAAGTTAAATATAATATATTACTGATATTTCATTGCTAGAAATCAAATCTCGTGATATCTCTAGAAATGCTTGGTTGCTAAATAGACAAAACATGTTATAAGTAAACCAACTCAGTCGAAATGTAAAATTGCGCAGTGATGTCTCACAAATACTACAACGGATACTCACCATGAACGACGAATCTCACTTCTGCTAGACGTTGGTTTTTACCAGCATGCGCCAAACATCGAAGAAATTGATTATGATGCCTCCTTTTTGGAATTAACTGTAGAATAGACTCTGTGTTACGTAAGCCATGGTCTGCGTCATTCTGACTAGAGGTAGAGGTCGTGCTTCCTAGGTCGACTTCCGATCCAATAACCCATGATATTCTAGCTGTAGGACGAGATCCTACACTCCTGCAGGTGAATAATGCAGGCGATTCTTCAAAGACAATAACACTTCTTGTTCCTGCTGGATTGGTAGTTATGGATTCAGATGCTGTAAGCTGGAGATCACTTGGCGAGACTTAACGAGAAGTAGGGGAAAATACCACAAATTATTGCGTGGAGACAAAATTATTTCCCTTTTTCGTTTCCTTTGGGAGAGAAAAACATATTTAAAACAAATACATATCTTACGGAAAATGAACAAAATAAAGTTATGCAAGTGTGTGTCCTTTATTAAGATTTCTTTTAGCTGATATTTCCTTACTGCAATACGAACAATTACGAATAAAAGTAATAGTTTGTGAATGACTCGATAACGGCGATAAGAATTTTCTACATTACTCTTTTTGTTTTTGTTTTCACGGAGAGAGTGGTCCTGAAGTAATGGAAATGATGAGCAATTATCACCTTGAACATCAAGACGGATGGACAAATAAAGATTATTTTCCAGCTCCTTATGAGACGCTATGCAACGGAGAATCTTTCCATTGTCGTCCCTGGACGGTGTAACTGAGACATCTCTTCGGGAGACATACACATCTCCATGAACAAAGTTGAACTGATCATCCAGTAAAATCTGTACTTCATCAGGAATTTGCCACTCCAGTATTGCAGGTGGTCTTGCACCTTCTGCTGAGCATGTTAGGTTGTGGGTTTGCCCAGATGTAATGCTTACATATTCTCCATTTATGTATCGATCCTCAGACCGAGCGTCAGTGATCACTATCAATCTAGGCATGGCTGGAAATTAGGCAAAACTTATATAGTTACCATGTTGATCTACCTTAAAAAAAAAATGACATGTTTACCAATTACTCGGATCAAAAGAGATTAAACTTGCCTTAACCCATTACCTACGGGAACCGGACGGTTCCTGTGTTAAACCTATGGGAATGTGATAATTCAGTCGTCAACGGGTTAACATCAACATTATCTATGAAATCATTTCTAGTGAATGATTTCAAGTCACCAATTAAACTTGAGTAATCAAATATGAATCAATGTTAATATTAACGACGGGACTTTAACCCGATTGTTATTTTTAAACGGTGGGATGTTAAGTACTTTTTAAAATTCCTAAAAATATAACACACACACACACACACACACACACACACACAAAACAACAACAACAAAGAAACAAACAAACAAAACCGAAGTGCTTTTTAAAATTAGCAATGTATCATTCCTGTCTTAATTTCAGACACTTTAATACTAGCCCATTGGAGGTAGAATACTTGAAAAAAAAAAAATCTTACCTGGTAGCTTCACTTCTAGTTCAATCATATTAAAATCTGTATCAGAAGATGAGGTTATTAAGCACTGATAGCTGCCACTGTCATTCACTGTTAAATACCTAATTGTTAGATTTCCGCTAGAAGAATCTGCCATCAAACTGTACTTATACATAACAGTTTGCTCGCTTCTGCAACCCACTTCTAGACACGTATCGGTAGCCAGAATATTGTCATTCCCGTCCTTCCAATACAGTACCCGAAAACACGGACGATGTTGTGTATGTGCATGCAAGTGTGATATCCTCTCCAACGACAGGGATAACTCCTGGGTTCTGTACAGTGGTAGACACGTTGATCTCGTATGTTGGAGAAACGATGACTGCCAGGAATAGAAATATTCGAAGGCGAAAATCCATGTCGTCTTTGAAGGAATGTTTTTGCTCCTTTTGCCTGTATATTTCAACCTAGAGCTTTGCTCTGTTTGGTATATCGTACAACTTAGCACAATATCTAGAGAAGAATAAGAGAAACAATAATGAATAACTTTCCTTGTAGGAAAGTGTGAGTGAATATCAACAATCGTCGCTGGCACAATTATTCATTTCTCCTGCTCCGAAAATGAAAGCAATTTGTTTTTCTGAAGAACACAAGTGGGCTGTCACATTTTAATAAAAGGGGTTTCGGAACTTATATCAGTGGGCATTAAAATATTGATTAATATCGATCAAGCAATGCAATTGATGTCTATCTAATTTATCTTAAGCCGTCGATAGTGTAAGTTAGTTCGATAGTATTTTAGGAAACATTTTCATGAATGGAGACAGCTGTGACTGACATACTTTTTCTCCAGCTGTTTTTTACGCCAGGAATACGTGGACGTGTTTAACGGTTGTAATTTTTCTAGCATATGCAACATGTTTCAAAAATCATCTCTCGGAATACTGGCGTCATCAGAAGATTACTTTTAATATTCACCCCCAAAGTGTACTTATATCATTATATAACACACTTATTCTACCATTTTAAAGCTATTGTAATGTGGTATGTGAAAAAAACAAACGCAACTAAATTGCGTCATTTATCTTTACTTCAAAAAAGGTTAGTAAGGATATGTACAAAGTCAAATTAGATTGCTCACTCTGAACCCTTATTTCAAGAATTGAAATTTCTCAATATATTGCAACTTAATAATTATTTTTGTGCAATATTGCCTTTTAAACATAAAGACAGCCTACTACCCCCAAAGATTAAGCAATATGCTTACACTGAATAGTTCAGTACATAATTACAATACTATAAGTGTTAACAAGTATCATTGTAGATAAAACTTATTTTTCCTTTACTTGCAGACATAGGGCGCCAGTTCTATGGAATTCTGACCAAATGAAATCACTTCTACTGTTTACCATAATAGTTTCAAGAGGAATTTAAAGAAATTTATCTTAATTCCTGATTTTTCACGACAACAATCACTCAAATTTTGTTAAGGGTTGTTTGGTCGTTTATGTATTTTATGTATTTTTGTGTCCCTTAATGTTTTTTATATGTTTTTTTCATATTAACTTTTGTATATACATGTACTTAAATGTTTAACCTCATATTGGTCTCGCATTCCTCTATCTTTTCCTAATTTACTGTGAGGGGACTGTCTTGACATGAGCGCTTCTGTCTTTAATGGTACCCTTAATTTTATATATAATTATAAGCTATACATCTGTATTCGTATCTACATCTGTATTTCATATTTCTGGACACTAGGACTTGTCTATACTGTCACAAATTAAGTTCCTATAATTCAACTAGTAAAACTTAAACGTTATTTAATTGTAGTTTTATATAAAATAATTAATACCTTTCCCTTTAGTCTGTGAGTCTACGCAATTTGCTGTCAACCTCTGACCGACGCGTGATGTTTTGTTTACGCTCGCATAATGTTATTTTAGAACATTACATTGGTTCGCTGGTTTTGGGAGCTAGCGTCCCTAATTTGCATATTGTAGAGAACTGCGCCTTGCCCAAGGTATACGGGCACTGCACCACCGTCTTTGCTACTCGACAGATGTGTTTGTTTGAGCAGGCAGTCAGCTCATAATGGCAGCAGTCAACTTAGCACCTTCAATGTGAGAGGATGTTGATAGACGAGAAATGGAATCAGTTTTGCTGTTTTCAGGCGCATTTTCTTCGTATTTTGCGGAAACCAGATATTTTCCAGTCTCCACTCCTCTACTCTATCTCTCCGAGGTTGCACTAGCTGCCCTGCAATTGTTGTATTCGAGATACCATAAGTTGTTTTTCTTTTTAAGTTGTAGATGGTCTTTGGATGCTTATAAAAGAAGAAGTCAGTCAAATTGCTTACTATGTAAAATTTATCAATAACGAACAAATGAAAATGTGAATTTGATAAACTGATCATACTTTTTGTTACATGAAGCGAACGAAGGAGTTGTTTAGTAATGTATATTGTTATTTGACAAGCTGAATGATTTAACTGTCTTACAATCTTACGATACCAAGAATATGCATATTTTTTATGAAAGAATATGACGGCTAGTTTGCCAGAAATATTGTTTTGTTTGTAATAATAGAGAAGTATAGAGAGGGTATTTATTATACAATCATACAATCATTACATAACATCTCAAGGTATATTGAGTAAAAAAAAAGAAATCCGGAGGACTACCAGTTAATGTCTTTCAGTCCCCAGGTGTGAGCATACCATCACACACGAGTCAACGCAGTGGATGTACACTGGTAGTAATGTTACCAAATGGCTTGAGTCAATTGAACTTTGCGATAACACGATTTCAGGGTGGCATCCAGAATGGCAAGCGAAGAAGAGAGTTGAAGACGCTGTCTGGTCTCGGTCGAAGACAAACCCAGACGATGGATCCGGGATAACTGCATTTCAAGGATTATCAGTGGTAAAGAATACGAGGAGAAATCGTGTACCTTGCGTCCTTGTTAAAGAAAGACTTGGGGCTTACAAAAAAATAAATAAATAAAATAAATAAATAAGTTGAATACTTTGCTTTGGTAGCAAGTAAACTCAAAGGAAATGAAGTTATTGTGCATATATAGTATTACACTATACATGTATTTTGATGTAGACCTGCTATTACATTTGAAGACTAAAATGTACTTTTTAGAAACACGTGTACAACTGCTATGCAGAATGCTGAGATTACAATTACGGTTTTGAAACAGCTCACCAATATTCCTCCTATGCCGTATCAAATCACAAAACCTTTTATGTCCGTTAATATTTTTGTACAGATAGAGAATCACGTGGGCAAGTCTCAATTACTTATTAAAATGTATTTTTTCTCTTTCTTTTTAAGTTGTACTTACGAGAAAATGTGGAGGTGAATACCGCTCTGCCGGAAAGGTATCTTGAAACAGCTATGCATTTGTATTCACATGGATATTCGGAAAGGGAGTCTCTAATGGTCAACTCACTGGAAGTTAGCGTTTCACGTCCTTGCAAAATCTCATTTGGTGTTTCACTACGTGCGCCTTCAGAAAGTTGTGTATCGTTACAGAGCCAGTGGAAAATAAATGCAGGAGGATGAGCGTCTGAAGTACATATCAACACATAACCAATGCGTAGTTCATTTGACGTCAACCTAGAAAAGAGATGAAGACACCGGGTTCATCGGTGATTAAGAGCAAGAGTAAATACATAATTAAGGGAAGAGTATTAAAAATATGGAATGGGGACGAGGAGTAAAGTTTTTTGGGGGGGATGGGGCTGTAACGGAATATTTAGGAAAAGAGGAGAAATATGAATATAACCAATTACTTCAATTGTTCGTTAAATAAATGTGTGCTCCTTTTTTTGATGCCAAAATAGAGGTGAAGTGTTAGGAATTTACTACAACTTTGAACATGGATGTACATATACAAATGATCATTAATGAAAAAAAAAAATGAAAATAAAAGCGAAGTCCCATGACCGAAATCTTAATAAATGTATTTAGCTTTAATACTCACATGAAATATTAAGAACCATGCTCGCATTCACAGAACATACTGACGGCGCTGCTGGTTGAATTGCTTTGCAGAGGAGACGTATTCCGTGGTCTGACCTATTTGGTCGGAGGTTAAGGGTGCTGTGAGCATCATGCCGATCATCTTCATTGATTGAATCCGTAAGAGACGAGTCCTCTGACAAATTTCTTGATCCAATGTACCAATGGATGAGGGAGCAGGATATCCATTACTAGCTTTGCAGCTAATATTGGTTGGCATACCGTCGTGTATATCATCAGGGCTAATTATTTTAACATCATCTGGTGGGCCTTTCAGGACATGAAGGGTTGCAAGCCTTTTATGAAAATAGAAGCCACTGGAATTAACATGATGGACCATCACTTTCATCATAATTGGATAGATAATGTTAATGGGGAAAAGGAATTCTTAGTAATGAGTAGTAATTCTTATGAATTATAATTACTATTCATTACATCAGCATTTCGTATCTTAAATAATCCCGCTGTATTCAAAGAGTTAAACTTACCGTAAACTACCAATTTGCTACTTGTTGGTTAAAAAAAAGTCTCCCGCAAATGCAAGACACTCAAGAAACTCTCCATGGTGCTTTCTCTCAGGACTTATTGTGATGGTACTTTCGGTGTCACACAAACCTCCTTCCAATGTTTGGCGATGACTTGAAATGCCTATATTACGGGGAATACTACTGCCACCAAGAAACCATAATAATTCAACTGCTGGTAGGGATCCGATGCTTTTACAAGTGACTGAAGTCGATGAATATTCTTATACGGAAATAATTTGTGGCCACGTTTCGTTTCCTCTGCTATCTCCAGATGGTAAAAGTAGCATTTCGGTCGGATGAACTATATTGGAGAGAGAAGAAATATTCAAAATCATGTAAGAATCGATTATTATTGAGGAGAGATATAACAGATTTTGTAATATGCACTAGCCAAGATAGCAAAATACGCTTAAATCACGTGTTAATTCACCCATAACATTTTAAAGATTGCGAAGTTTATCCTGATAAGAACGTATTAAATTGACTTGGTAGGGTAAATATTAGCATCACTATTTCCGAGACATGTAACATTTTATGACTTCTAATTTTAGTACGTAACCATGACTGGAAACTTTCTATTCTAAATTTCAAAGAGTGATTTTGATGTTTATGTCAGACGGTGAAAGAGCTTTGCTCTGAGATTATTAGTAACTTATTATTTTTTTTCAAGAATTAGCTTTAAACAATGTGCTCCTGAATTCACTTATTCCTATAGGCTTTACACAGGGAACATCCGGTTCCAGTTGGCAATGGGTTAATATCCTGAAATTGAAATGACAAAATTTTGTTTAAATACATACTTTACCTGGTTGCAATGGCGTGATTTGTATGCTGCTTGATCCTGAGTTCGCTGATCCATGTGTATTCCTTACTGTGCACTGGTAATTGTTCTCATCGTCCTTGGTAACATCTTTGATTGTTAGATTTCCACTGGAAGAGTCTGCCAAAAAACTAAACTTCGATCGGTTAGGAACGCTCTTCCAACAGGGAGGATATGGCTGACAAGAGTGAGTGGCCAAAGTGACACTGTTCCCCTTTTCCCATATTACCCGCCAATAGCTGGTTTGCGGCGTGAAGGTACAAACCAAAGTGAAGTCTTCGCCAATGATTGGTAGAGAGTTGAACATGTGAATAGATACTTCGATTGCATGGTATCCTTCAAAGGGTGAAAAACAAAATCAATGTTTCATTTGTAGAGACATCTATGCTGTATCACCTAGCTAATAGTCCTGTCGGATTGAAGAGGGGGGGGGGGGGGGAGGCGTACAGCTGGTCCATGGCTCCTCTTTTAAACACGTTTTGTATAGGCCTACCTTTAGTACAAACCCCAAAGTGCCACTCATTAATTTCTCTTTTAGCTTTTAGATTCACTATTTTTATTTTTATTATTATTAGTTGATGCGATCCCTTTTTTGTTTGTCGGATCTTTACAGAATTTTGCTCATCCCCCTATTACAAAACCGTAGATCCGCCCGTGCTGTTAGGAAACATATCCTGCTATTTACAGATGCAAAATATAGTCTAGTTGTCCAATATTCACAGTGCTGTCACTTAAAGTTTTATCAAGTTCCATCAACATAAGTTAAGGAGTTAGGAAGTAAAAATGCTACAGAATTAAGATACATACATCATTTGAAGAGTATTTATCCAGTTGTTAATTGTTACTTACTGTTATAAATAACCATAAGTTTTATATTACATTCATTACATTCATATTCTGCTACCGTGATAGCTAAGGTGGCACACCTCACACATTTTTTTTTTCATCAAAGTCTTTAAAAAAACATCATAAACTGAATAAAACAGAATAAAACTTACCAGATCTGGAAATGATAAAGCCAAGAAAAAGAAGTATTTCGACATAAACCACGAACATGACTCAGTAACCAAACGTTGGTAATATCGCTCGAAGATGTGCTTTATGATCATGTAGGCATGTCAAAAACAAACCCGATTTATTTGACTGAATGAACATCGGGGAATATGTCCTTGATATACTGCGTCTACCCTGAAAATGAAAGCAGTATTATGATAGGAGAAATCGTACAGGTTATTTATGACATGTCATTCTAGCACCATATCAGTTTCACAAACTTCACCATGCCATCGCTTTGAAAATAACAATTGTTTAAACAATAAGGGCGCTATTTCACAATCTGCTGTAGACTTTTGTAAATTATCTTATACACGCAAGCAAAAAAAAAAAAAAAAAAAAAAAAAAAAAACCTCGGCTGACTATAGTCTTATAGTAAATAATGTATGTATAATATCCGCTGTGATTGCATCACGTGACGTGCAAAAAAATGTGTTACAATGCACGCACGATCGTTCACGATAACTTTGATTTTTGCACGGGGAATCCCATGTTATAGACCTATGGCCCGGGCCTAATATAGATACATTGACTGCTATGAGAGGCATATTTGTTTCTACACTCTAAAAAATCAAGTGCTACTTTTAGCACCTCAGGATTTGGAGGCAGCACCTGTAAGGGCAAGCATAGGGACTGCACAAATTGTGCTAAAGTAGCACTTGTACACGTGCTATAATTCAACACCAGATCAAGTGCTACTTTAAACACTTTAAGTGTAAGCCTTTTTACACTTCTTGTGCTATTATACGCATGCAGCTCGCAAAAACCACACACAAATTTGCACAGCTCACAAATGGCAATGGCTCCTTGAGTGGATCTAACCCAACTTTTGTCATCATGGTCATGCTCATGTAACCACATGTAAGTTAGACCCTGGCCTAGGGTCTAACTTTGTTAATTGTAAAGTTAGACTCCATTATCATAATTGCAAGGCATCCGGACACACAACACCCCCCCCCCCCCCTATCCTAACGTACAATGCTGTCATTTGTCTCTTCTTAATAAGTTAAACAATTTAACACGTTTCTCTACCAAATAAGATCAATCTGTAAAATAATGAATAGAACGCTTCGTTATAACACAGTGACCCTCACCCTGGTCTATTCGCTCGCTAACCCGAAAGCTCTTCGCTACACGAACGACAACTGGACGGTTAGTCAGTGAAGAGGCTTTGCCTATACCGAGCGGAAAATTCTAACTGCTGGTGTTAACCATTTCAACTTTGTTACACGAACAAGCAATAAATGTCTAGATCAAAGGTTAAAAATCTGTGAGGTCCCGTATTATATTAATGCAGTCAGTATATAACACTCTAAAAAATCAAGTGCTACTTTTGGCACCTCATGATATGGAGGCAGCACCTGTAAGGGCACGCATAGGGACTGCACAAATTGTGCTAAAGTAGCACTTGTACACGTGCTATAATTCAACACCAGATCAAGTGCTACTTTAAACACTTTAAGTGTAGGCCTTTTTACACTTCTGGTGCTATTATACGCATGCAGCTCGCAAAAAAACCACACATAAATTTGCACAGCTCACCAATGGCAATGGCTCCTTGAGTGGATCTAACCCAACTTTTGTCATCATGGTCATGCTCATGTAACCACATGTAAGTTAGACCCTGGCCTAGGGTCTAATTTTGTTAATTGTAAATTTAGACTTCATAATCATAATTGCAAGGCATCCAGACACACAACACCCCCCCCCCCCCCAATCCTAACGTACAAAGCTGTCATTTATCTCTTCTTAATAAGTTAAACAATCTAACAAGTTAGTCTACCAAATAAGATCCATCTGTAAAATAATGAATAGAATGCTTCGTCAGAACACAGTGACCCTCACCCTGGTCTATTCGCTCGCTAACCCGAAGCTCTTCGCTACACGAACGACAACTGGACGGTGAGTCAGTGAAGAGGCTTTGCCTATACCGAGCGGAAAATTCTAACTGTTAGTGTTAACCGTTTCAACTTAGTTACACGAACAAGCAATAAATGTCTAGATCAAAGGTTAAAAATACTAATACTTTCATTTTTTTTTTTTTTTTGTTCTTAACTTACTAAATTAGGCAGATTTTACGTACAGACGTAAGTCTACGTGTGTTCCGCTTTAGCTGGACTGGCTCATCTCAATGATCTTGCTTAACACCACGGGAGCTCGATAAGGCAAGTTGGTGCACCACAAGTTGGTGCTATCTCGCTGGTGCACCTGCGCATGGAGCGCCAGCACTACTGGTGTTTCTTCAAGTGCTAAAACAGGCATGGTCACCCTTCGGGTGCAATTTCTCGAATAGCACGTATTTCCAGCACTCATTACTTCTGCTTGTCATCGCTTCCCAAACGCTGCATGCACGAAAAGGGCTACACTCGGCACGTGTGGTGCAAATTTGTACTCAGCACCCGTGATTTAGCACTTCATTTTTAGAGTGTACCTGTTATATACCGAACAAAGCCATATAAGAGTCAAAGAATACATATCCGACTTACCATTCTCTGGGTCCTCATATTTAAAAGTCATCATCAAACTGTTAATAAACTAAAAAAAAAACATCGGAGAAAAGATCTAGACGGGAGATCGCCGGTTAGGCCATGGGCCGAGCCTCAAAATTCTTCAGTTCCGTGGTCCATATCTGGGAAGCACTTAATTTTGTCATAAATGATTAATGGACATATATCTAAGAGCAATGGTGAATGTTCCCATTTGCAGATTTTGGGCATATTTTCACAATTTTGATATAAAGTTGCTACAATTAGCAGACAGCTTTCCTGCAATGATGATGTCATATTTGCTCCTTAAGTGACCAATCACAGCTCGGCTATTAGAGACCTGAATGCAAATGGTCAATCACAAACCCTGTACTCCGAGTGTTTGTGTGCATGTACCATGTCTGCCACACAGAGCATCGTATACCATGACTATTGAATCAAGCGATTCACCAACAAAACTAAGATTGAGAGGGCCAGGAAGAAGCAAGAAAGAGCAGAACGTGAAGGTATTTAATTAGAGTTATATTTTGTGTATTTGGGAAAAGCATTATTATGAACAGTCTAATTTTCTCCAGGTTTTATTTGCATGAACCGTAGGCCCAACTTTTCAACTACCAGTCCCATGCATTGGTATTTGTGTTATGGATTGACTCCTTTAGTTTAGTTTGAGTTTTGCGTGGGCTTAACTAAAAAATCAGTTGAATTTACCCACAAATAATTATTTCCTTTATAGGATATCACAATATTGTATGAATGCTGTTTTATTATGAAAATATTAATGTCTAAACAACCATTTTTATTATGAATTAAGCAGTTACTTTCTAGCAAAGCTACGCATGATTGATACAAATAATTTTTTATCACTTACAGTACATACAAGCTTGTACTCCACATTAGATTTCACAGGTGAATAGCCTTCAGTAGCCTTTGTATGTGTAAGCAGGCTATGGTCCATTCTAGATCATTCATACATGAGAGGAAAATACTATTTAAAATTTCAATTTCAACTCCGAAACCCCAAATTTGTAGCATAGTAGGAGTTGAACATGTTGAATCAGGTAATTTAGCATTGAAGTACTGCTATGCTGCGTGAATGAATGGCATGTCCTATTTTACAATATTACTAAAATTATTGGATGAAAACAATCTATTAATAGACCCAATCACATTTTGACCAATCAGCGTTATTGTTGAAATAGCCCCCTCCCCCATTCACTCCGGGCAGTATGCTATGGGTATTTAATGCCACTTCAAAAGTTCAATATACATTAAAGTAGGAGAAGGTGATTGGATTTAATGTGTTTAATTAAGTAGCATGGTATTTCATTTCTTATACAAGAGCAAATGGCATTAAATCTCTTATATTTTTCTGTTTCCTTGTAGTCTTTGAAAACAATGCTCCCAGCTACAAGGACCATCGGTATTCCATGCGAGACAGAAGCAGTAATGGAGCCACATTTGAAGGTCCAACAACAATGACTGAGGCAATGTGAACTTTAGGCAAGGGTTCACCATGTTCTTCCAGTCCAATGCATCAAATGGGGGAAAAAAGACAAAACAGAGGATAAACCATTCACAAGAAAAAGAATGAAAGAGAAAAAAAAAATTATGCAGGTAAGCTGGTACAAGCTGCAGAAATGAGCAAAGATGAGAAGATTCTGCTCAAGACTTGTCTGAAAGACCTTCTTGCTTTGAATGTGAGATATAACTTCAGCCATGCTTCACCTCCTACCAGAACTAAACAAGATTCATTCAGTGTGGAATACTGTGATTCTGCATATTAGCTTTCATGATTCATATGCCCTCTCATAGTCATTGCTCCATCTATCTTATAATTTTGTAATTTTGTGTGGAATCATGGGTTACTGCATGTATTTGATTTGTAGTGGGAGCAGTAAAATATCCTAAAATGATAAATAACTCAATGTTCTGTATTTTTCTGTGAGTACAAATTAAATAACATGTTAAAGCATTTCTGAAGTACATGTACAATGATTTTTGGATTGAATATTCTGACAATAATAATGTACTAAGAATATTTTTTTTTTGTATGATTTTGAATACATGTCTTTTTTAAAGTTAATCTACATGTGATAGGGATAATCCTTGTCCCATTTTTAAAATTTGAATGAATGAGATGGAAGTGAATTTCGAGACTTGACAGCTTTCTAATCAGGACCATGAAGTTGCCATACTTCAGGTGCCAGATGTGAAATCTCTGATGTACATAGTTATTGACTGTTGCTGAGATGTACTTTTTACTGATGTGCTCCAAAAGCTACCACTTAGGGGTATGAGATGTAGTAATCATTCACTTTGGAAGTGGTTTTCAATGCACCTGTGAGTAGGACTTTTACACTTCAAAAATACTAGTAAAGTACAATTCATGGGCTTAGAACTTACAATGGTTACCTGCTTAATTTGGAAGACATGATCACATTTAATCATGAATAAATAAAATACATCACTGCTTACTGAGAAAAGTAAAATGTTCAAGCTTTGTTGAACACTTTGTGCAAAATGTGATTTTACATATCAGGCCTACGCACATGTACTTGTTTGATGCTAATACAAACTGCACGTGCATGTATGTAAAGACTGGTTTGAATTATATCAAGAGTGTTTGTAAATTGAAGTATCCAACGGAATTTTATTTAAAAAATAAAAATTGGCAACATGAATATACAGTTATGTGTCATGCTTATATTCCTGCATTGTTTTTCATGTAAGGTCACAGAGAGAGAGAGAGAGAGAGAGAAAGAAGGTGATACATATTAAGAGAAACAGGACAACAAATGATTAAAAGGAATACATGATAATTGCTGGGGGTGGGGTGGGAGGGGCATGTGCTTGTATCCAGGATAAACAGGAAATTAACCTTCAGAGGCCTTTTAATTTGTACATCTCAAACATTTTATCTCTCCTATTTAGTTATTCTGTTTTAATTATTAGGTCAATTATACAGTATTAAGTAAGGGATGGGGGGGGGGGGGGGGCTTGCTGGTACATATGCAAGTAGAGCTGTATGTGTGACAATGATGGCTGTGTGTAAAAATAAAAAAGAGAATTGGTACAGTATGAATTTGGATTGAAACATCTTGCTCATTGTGGGATTCATTATAGGCCAATTGTTTAGTATAAATTGGGGGGGGGGGGGGGGGGGGCTTGCATGCATATTTGTAAGTATACAGTGTAGATCATTATGTGTGAAAAGGATGGCTGTGTGTAAATAAAGAGAGAATGGGCACATGAAAATTTTGATAGAAAGCATCTTGCTTATTTAGTGCGATACATATTAACTACACAGTATTCATTTATGTTGTTTCACTTCATGGATGTACATGCGTGTTTTTTTTGGGGGGGGGGCTGATGGGTGAACTGATTAGAATGGGGAGGGGTATACATGGGGTATAGGGCAACAGACAGACACTGTCCTCCCTTTAGACAAAGCAAATACATGTATAATTACGCTGATCATTTCATGAGACATCGATCACATACATGTATACTTGGTTTCTGTACGGATTACTATAAGGTATTAATTAATATGCAAATTGAATTTTATATGATTGACCATCATTACATGACATCACATTGCTCAAAATACCATCTCTGTGCCTAAAGGCTATATCTGCTCCAAATTATTCAAAGAAATATCTCTCTATTTCATGGTTGCTAAGGTAAAAATGTCCCTAGCAACCAATTCTTTACTTTTTCTTTGTTTTCTACTTAATGCCCAAGTTTCAAACGTGGGAACATGTCATTCCTGTTTTGGATACATGTTTTGAACATATCTAGCACATTTTTAGGTACTTCCCAGAGATGGACCACGGAACTCAAAAACTAAGCAAGAAAACAGGCCTCGGCCCACGGTCTAGGTCTTCTGCGCAAGTAACCTAAATTAAGCAATCAAATTGCACAGCGATTATGGTATCCGTTCGCACTATGTAGTTTTTTACGCGTAAACCAACGGGGATCACAGCAAAATTTACCTGTGCTGTATAAATGTATAAGCTGTATAAGTTGCATCTCCTGAAACTTTGATACTCTTCTTTTTGCCCCTCTTTGCTATGTCCTTTTGTCGTCTCTTTTTGATGTAGAATTAGTTTTTGTATTTCACTGTTCTTAAGAATGATTCATATTATATTCTGAAGTTTTAACTATATTTTAATGTTTTGAGGCTTGACCTTAGATGGTCAAATGGCCTCTGTCATTCCCTTCACATTTTGATATTTTTAAAAAATTTGTTTTGCTGTATTTTATCTATTTTCTAGTTTGAATGTACAGGTATATTCTTGTTCCTGATGTTTTTATTTCAATCAATTGGAGAAAAACAAATGAACTAAACCGAATTGGCATACCTTATTTTTGTGGGCATGAATAAAAACACGACTTCACTTTCAACCGATTAGATGACAGGATTAGGGAAGTTATTTAGGGATTCTTAAAGTGAGGTATATAATACACAATAACAGTTATAGTTCTAGGGGTCTATTTACTATAATAATTAGTGCATGTTCTATTTATGCACCGTTACTGGACTATATGAATTCCAAAGGCTAATCCCTGGTGCAGGTCTATTTCACTTCGACCTGCGGCCTCGGTGAAACAAGATCCAGTATATTGCACAATAGACTATGTACTATTTATATAATATATTTAAATGGTATACACGGCCTTTACACCGATGACTACAATTTTGTGAATATGTATATTTCATAGTCACATCCCCCTCAAAATATAATAGTAATGGTCATATGCACCGGGAAGGGGGAAGGGGGGGGGGGGCCGAGGTAACAGTTGCCTGCCCCTGCTAATATTTGTAATGTGGCAGCGATGAGTCGATGTGTCATTGGATTCTGAAAATGAGTAAGCAGATACTGGTTTTTCAAACAAAGACTGCTTTAATTCCTGAAATGGCGAAGGCTCACACGGACGGGAACGAAGGAAAAAGGCTAGAGGGATGAAAATAAGGTAATGTATTTAAAGGAACACCAATATCATGTTAACGCCTCTGCTCCTAGGCTCATAAGTTTTGATTTGTCTAAAGTTGGTTTGAGCCTAGACCTATACCATGTATATTGCGCGCTCGCCGGTTAAGGCTTTTGATAAACTTTTTTGTTTGTTTGTTTTTTGGACCGTTTGAAGATAACTTTTTAAATCTCTTTTTTGAACTGCTAAATGGACGCGACAATCACGCGACTTACCCGACCGTTTTCAAAAGCACTCTGTCAACCTTGGCCTATATTTATCTTATTATGGTTTTGAAGTAGTTTGTGACTTGCCAGTGTGTTAAGTTTCTCTTAAATGCAAAATTCAATTTTTATGAGAACATTTTTTTTTCTCGCGCTAGCTACCCTTTCTCGCCGAGTATTAACCTTTTTAAAAATGATTTTATAAAATACTGCATGAATTTTGTTTTATTAAAATGTTCTATCTTATAAACATATTTTTTTGTGAATAAGCCTATTCAGGAATATGCTTGAAACATGCTCTAGGATTAGAAAGTTATGTTCCAAACAAAACAAAAAACAAACCAAAAAACAAAACAAAACAAAACAAAACAAACACACACTCACACACACACACATACACAAATATATCCGAAGCATGTTTTTCATGGATATCCGCATATGCGTACGAGACTGGGCTGCACCCCCCCCCCCTTTCCCGAGGAAATTAAAAGTTCCAATGTTTAGGCAACTTCCATCTAATATTAGGGCAACAATGTGCCTGAATATTCTCAAATTGGACAGCGAGAGACGTAAATATTCTGAAATTTGGGCAATGGGGTGCCCGAAGATGTAATTTCTGTACATTTTTACTACCTGAAAGTTGTTGTTGTTGTTGATTGTTTGTTTGTTTGTTTGTTTTAATTGCTCACGAGCAAAGCGGGCGCCCACAACATTTGGAAATTGAAGAGTTGATATTCGGGCGAAAGGCGTCTGCCCCCATCGCGAGAATTTTCTCGTACTCCTATGTATACCCCGCCTATAACCTCCCATTGCAATGTTCTGTCTCTACCCTCTCGTACAACCCTAACATGCTACAAGCCGTGACAAATAATCCTATTAAAGGTGGAATGAGGGATGATGCAAAACAATGGATCATAACCGTGCTTCAAATATTGCATTTTGTTTTGTATACAAAATTCTATACCTCGCAATTTTAAAGGTGGAAATGTTATTGTTCGAGGGTGAAGGGTGGGGGGGGGGGGGGGGTATGGCTGTTAGCAGGTGGTAGGTTTTCGAATTGCGCCTCCACATCGATTTGAGGTAGGCCCCTAGAGCAGTTCCACCTCCCTCAACAAAAAAATAAATAAATAAATAAAATATAACGGAACCCTCAACGGCGCTCCCGACAATGGCAAACGTAACCCTGCATTTTGTTCTTTTCTAAAGTGTGGTATCCCAAACCTATTTATGCACAACAGGAAGATATCTTTTTCGTTGTTTTTATGATGCCCATATTGATTATGAATATTTATTCATTTAAATTATTTCATATTTCAGATTGGTCAAATTTTTTAGAAAAACACAGTATACTTTATAAACACCAATATGGATTTAGAGAAAATCACAACACTACATTATTTGTTATAAATCTAGTTTATCAACTGATTCAATGTCAAGATGAAGGTAAAATAACTATAGGAGTTTTCATAGATTTTGCCAAAGCGTTCGATACGATAAACCATGATATACTTTTTCATAAGTTACAAAACTACGGTATTAGAGGGCTGCCTTTAAAATGGTTTCGTGACTATCTAAGTAATCGATCCCAATTAGTTCATCATTATAATGGTGCTACTTCAACGAGGTCATCAATAGTGTGTGGAGTTTCACAGGGATCTGTATTAGGCCCTACTCTTTTTTCTGATGTACATAAATGGCCTCCCTAAATCATCAAATTACTTTGATTTCAGATTGTTTGCAGACGATTCGAATATATTTCATTCTTTTCCGCCAGGAAATTCTCATATTGATTTTTCGCAAGTAACTGAGAATCTAGCATACGTTAGTCAACGGTGTGATGCCAATAAGATTACTGTTAACATTAAGAAAACTAACTTTATTATTATCAAGCCAAGACGTAAGTCTACCCATGTTGCAGGGTACGTGAAAATGAAAGATCATATTTTAAAAGAAGTCTATATTGCCCCATTCGTTGGTATTCATTTTGACAGGCATCTTACTTGTGTTGATCATATCAACTCTGTTTGTGATATACTCCGCAGGAAAGTAGGAATTCTATATCAAGTGAGACATTTTGTTCCAAAGAGGGTACTTTTAAATACTATATCATTCATTTATCCAGACACATATATCATATGGTCTTGAGGTATGGGGATGCAACTATACATAATGTTCGTGTTATACAAAAGATGGCAATAAGAGCGATTACTTTTAGCAAATATAGATCACCTTCCGCGCCCTTATTTCATTCATTACGTATATTGGACATTTCAAAATTGTACAAATTTTTAGTGTCAACATTTATGAATAAGTTGATAAACCAACAACTGCCTCATTCAATATATGATTATTGTAAGTTTTTTGAAAACCAATATGATACAAGGCAGAAAGATGCTAAGACGCTACTCTTGCCTAGAGTGAGAACAGAGCATGGAAAATATTCAATATCATTCGCAGGATCAGAAGTATGGAATAGTCTGCCAAAATATATCAGAAGAAAATGCTCTTTCCATCCATTCTGTACAGCTACAAAAGATCATTTATTACAAGAATATATTCAACACCCATTGTAAATATTATCTTACTTACGTGTAGATAGGATCTACTATATTTTATGTCATACAATCTTTTTACAATGTAATCCATTTATAATGTAAGTGTATTCATATTTGTCTCAAGGGCACCACACCCTACAAGCAGTATTGCTATCTAGTGGCGTCCTATTACCAAAGATTTGCTTTTCAAATGTATACTATATTGTGATCAATTTTTGGCAATAATAAAGTTATTTCATTCATATTTATTCTACGTATAATATTTCTTTTCCAATCTCTATAAAATGGAGCACACATTAAATACTCTCACTCGCCAAACAATATTGCAACAGACACAACATGCCCTATGTTGAGGTTCATGTGAAATTGACTATTTATTTCGTTTCGCAATAGGACACAGTAAACAGCAACATGTAACAATCGCACTCACCCCCTTAAATACACTTAGATACATGATCAGTCAGAAAATATCTTCCTTACATTTATTCACACTCACCCCCCTTAAATACGCTTAGATACATGATCAGTCAAAAATATCCTCCTTTACATTTATTTCTCCTTTCATTAGCAGTAATATAAGCACATGTATTTCTATTGGTAAATCACTATGCACATTTCTCAACATTTTCATAATTTTCTTACATCTACATGATCTCTCATGGTTAAAAACCGTGTTACATTGCCGATGTTGGCGTCATGTTTACTAAATACAGCAAAGACTTTTCGACACGTCAGTTATACTTTTCTACTTCTCAAAATCATTTGCATAATTCAATCATAGTTAACGTTTCTTTTCATAATTAGTGACAATGGTGAGAATGTACTGTCAATTCAATACCGGCACACTTAAAGGGGAGGAGGGCGTGGAGGGAGGCTGCACCCCTCCCCTCCTCCGAATCTACTGACCCTACTATATTCTTGTAAAGTATTTAAGAGTGACATTTACTGCAATCCATCAGCGATTCCTGGTTGCCAAGCAACGGAGAGGGTAGATGATTTCGTTTGCTTTTGATTGACGATGAACCAAGAAGGTGGATCTGGACCACCTAAACAAATATTATAGGAGATGGGTTTGGTGAAAAAAAAAATCAAAACAAAAAATCATATTTCCTAATTTCCTAATTTCAAGCAATGGCAGAAAGTATATCCAAATCATGAAATTACTTTTTGTATCATACTCTCATCCCCCGCAATAATAGATCTCGGTCTCACTTATTGTGAATGAATTACCTGAAAACGTGAAATTAGTAGTAGCGCTGTCATTACCGAGCCTTGATTCAACCAAACATATATAAATGCCATGGTCTTTCGGTCGAATATTAGCAATAATAAGACTTCCCGACATAAACGTATCTTCTTCATGAAAAATACTGTGGTTTATCTCATGCAGGGTGCTGTTGATAAGTTTCTTGTAATTAAAGAACCAAACTACAGAAGCTGGGGGTCTGCCATCTGATGTACATGTAAATATGGCGTCGATACCGCGCTGGCCACTCGGAACTCGACGAACAGAATAGTTTACGATAACTGGAGGATCTGCATATTTTGGGGGTGAAAAAACGGAATGCGTTAGAAGAACATTATAACGGGGCTCATGAAGAAATATTTTGAGGTGAGATTCTTTAATTTCTTTCAATTTGCATAAGAAAATAAAAAAAGACACTGCAACGGTTTCTCGTACTAGGGATATAGAGATAATTTGATGTTACCAATGTAATGTCAGGCCAGCATGTAAGCGGTCAATGATGAAAACATAAAATAGTCTTTCTACAGGTTTTTAACACGTTTTCGTATAATCCTGAATCTGTTTGTATCAATGAAGAACTAAACGGTTCAGAAAGTCAGTTGTAACACAAAGAATCATTTGTCGGAGGAGAAAGAATCATACGAATTTATGTTTTGATTTTAGAAGCAGTGTCGTTGGAATTTTTTCCTGATGAATGAACTTTCAGTTAGACTAAGTAAAGAAAACTTACAGAAAACGTAAAGAACCTCACTGACATTAGCAATCTTCAATGGTGGAGCGGTTGGTTGAAACACTTCGCATAAAAGGCGTTTCCCATGATCATTAACTCTTGGTATGAACGTGAAAACACTCATGGCGTCCACTCGATAATTTTCATTCTCTGTAAACAGTGCATATGAGTCCTTGGTGACGTTCTGTGATCCTAGGAACCATTGGAATGTGGGTGCTGGGTAGCCGTTGTTCGATGTGCATGTTATGGTTGCGGGTACACCAGCCTCGAACCCATATGTTCCATTTAAGTATGGAGCATCCGGTGCTCCTTAAAACCAAGGGATTGTTCAAGATTAGCAACGACTTCAGTAACACATATAACTGATAATCCCTCAGAGAAAATCAAATATGATGATAATTGTATAGGAATGTTTTACTTATCATAAAGAATAAAAAAGGGAACATAATATGAGTAGGCCAGATCAATTGGAATGCAATTTGAAATGTATGGTTTATGGCAGTCTCCTAATGACATGTATAGTAATTGTTTGAATTTGGTTGATTTTTTACACTCTAAATTTATTAAGGAGATCTATCATTAATGGCACGTAACAATACTTACCAAGAACGACAATGCCAACGACTGCTTGACGTTGACTTATACCAACATTTGCAACACATCGAAGAACTTTTTTGTGATGCCTCCTCTTTGGAATTAACTGCAGAGTAGACTCTGCGTCACGTAAACCTTGGTCTTGGATATTAGGGCCGGAGCTGGTGGTCGTGGTTCCAGGGTCGTCTTCCGAACCAAGGATCCATGATATTAAAGCTTTAGGGCGAGATCCTACACTCCTGCAGGTGAATGAAGTAGGAGAGTCTTCAAAGACAATAACACTTCTTTTCCCTGCAGGATTGGTAGTTATGGATCTAGACGCGGTAAGCCTAAGGTCACTTGGTGAGACTTAACGAGAAGAGAGAGAGAAAAATAGTACCACACACAATCGTTTCCGTATTTCTTTTAACATGGAGAGAGAAATGCAGATACGAAGAAAATATCGCGTTTTGATTAAGAAATCAAATAAGTGAGCAACAAGTATGTGCGTCTTTTAATATCTTGATTTCTATCAGAGCGAAAGTTCATATTGGTAGGAATATTTCTTGTATAATATCCAAGCCGACTGGACTATTAGAAGAAAAAAAATAACAACCCCCCCCCCCCAAAAAAAAAAGGAGAACGGCATCGGATTTATGACAATAATTACCTTGAACATCAAGACGGACGGACGACTGAATCTTATTTCTCAGTTCTTTATGATATACCATACAAGAGAAAATCGTTCCATCATCATCTCTGGAGGGAGTTACAGAGACAACTCTTCGAGAGTTGTAAGCACCATCTTCAACAACATCGTACTGGTTGAACTGAACAAGATGTACTCCATTAGGCGTTTGCCATTCCAGTACTGAAGGTGGTCTTGCAACTTGCACTGAGCATGTGATATTATGGTTTTGCCCTGAGGTAATACTTATAGATGCTCCATTCGTGTATCCATCCTCAAACCGATCGTCAGTGATATACACCACACTGGGCGCGACTAAAAATAGACAAAATGAGGTTCACACTTTAAAATAATATGCTTTACCAAGTAGGCCAACGTTTTGTGTACACACTAAAGTGGATAGTCTTGCCGCAACAACTTGATTCGCAAAACACCATCTTTCTCCTCTTTCTAGCCAATATTAAAATTCGATAAATAAAATGTAATAAGCGTCGTCATGAATACGTGATCTGTTTCATCACAATATATCATCTGAATGAATAATATGAATTACCAAATATTTTTGTTTGTTTGTTTGTTAATAACGGAGTGGGCAATTTACATGATCATGATGATTGGAATGTCTTACCTGATGACATCACCTTCAATTCAATATCATCTGAGCCTGAAACTGTCGATGACCTAACGAAGCACTGGTAGTTGCCGCTGTCATCCATTTTTAAATTCCTTATAGTTAGATTTCCGCTAGAAGCATCTGCCATCATATTGTATTTCGACATATCATGTACATTTATTTCACTTCCACTTCCCCCTTCTTGACAAATGTGAGAAGCTAGAAAATAATCAAATGCGTCCTTCCAAGATAGGAAGTGAACCATCGATGATGGCGTGAATGTGCAGGCAAGAGTGATATCTTCACCAATGACGGGGATGACTCCTGGATTCAGTAAACTAGTAGACACGCTAATCTGGTACGCCCTAGAAACGATGAAGGAAAAAAAGAGTACTGTTTGAAAGCGAATATCCATTTTGTCATTAAAGGATTGTCTCTTCTTTTCCTGTATATTTTAACTTATAATGTTTGTTGCGTTAGCTATCGTACAACTTCGCAGAAAAGAATGGGCATGAAGAAGCAATGTTTCCTGAATCCTGATAATGAGATGAGTGAACACGAACAACAGTGGCTGACACGATCATTCACTTCTCTCTCACCCTACGAAAATGAAAGTAATTTGTCTTTCTCAACAATGTGGGCTGTCAATTTTAAATGCGAGGGTTTCGGAAACTTAGCCTTATAGGCAGTATAATGTTAAGTGAGGTTATTAACCAAGCTATGAACGTTCTGTGTATATTTGTCTTTAACTCTCGGTACATTAGTTGGATTGTATTTCAGGAAAGATCTATATAATGGAATTGAAATAGCGTGAAGTAACAAGATTTCTATGATTTTCCGGAGGAATATGAATTTTATTACAGACCTATCATTATGTCCTCAATTACCAGACCTTTTTTTAAGAATCGTTTTTGTCCTTTTTTTTTGTTTTGTTTTTGTTTTGCCATTCCATTGGGAGGGGGAGAGGGACGGCACGTGCCCCTGTGCTCCCTTGTAGCTATTCCATTGTGTTTAAATGTCAACCTAAAAATAGTATACCTGGCAACAATAGTGTCACTTGTTTCCTGCTTGATCCTTGGTTCTGTACCCTATAACCGAACCGTTGCTCACGCTGCATTGGTAATTGATACTATCATCTCTATTAAGATTTTTCAGTTAGATTTCAATACCTATATGAACATACTACCTCATAACAAATGTAAAATTACAGATCGAATGATGCCTAATGACTTTATTTCTCACGGCTAATCACCCCAATTTCCCATATCTAGCACTTAAGTAGCAACACCAACACCAACACTGAACGCGAAGTGAAAATTTCTACCGCACTGGAAATAAAATAAAGGTAAATTAGCCTGTCACAGAGGACCAAGGACTTGTGTGATTTGCAATCGCGATTTAGTGACCATGCGAAAGCATACATGCGTAAAAGAACCATTGGCACAGCAACTTAAAGTATTAGCGGTGAGCACCCGGTTACTGCGCCCAGCGCAGCGGGGCTTGTTTCGTCCGAGATGGTGGGGCCTGTCCGCAGGAAATCGGTACATAGAGGAAGAGCTTGATATATGGCACACTTTCCGTAGCCGGCGGGAAGATTTACAAAAACGTCTTTCCCATTCAATGCACTGGTAATGGCTTCAACGTGTAAATCCTTGAAATGTGGTATTTTGAGCTTTTTTGCAGCAAATTCAGGCTTCTGGTCAACCTTTCTTCGCGACAAATCTCCGGCATGATGAAACGATGTGTCATGAATATTTAATATGGAAGGCAAAAGTCAGGACACTGATTGGTGAATCTAGAAAATAATATTTAGTAGTAGGATATTCGCATATTAAGATCTACCGCTCCGGTAGATGTTTTTCAATAAAAAATAAAAAGAATCGTTGTTGTTAGTGTTAAGTACAAAGGGCAAGTGGGTAGAGGCCTCGGTGCTGACGCGCCTCGTAGTCTCGTTGGCAGCCGTTTACAGGGGAATGCGGCACAGGGGATTGCAGCAAGAGGCCTCGGCTAGAGGCTAGAAGAACCGCTGTTCATTTAGTCACGCGTAATGGATAGCGGTCCTTATGAATAAGTGATCCTTATGCATAGCGGTCCTTATGACTGGCGAGGCTACCCCAATAAAATCAACTGATGTCAGATAAATGTTTTTAGTTTTTTTTAATCTGTACTGTTCCCCTGTCAAATTGGTAACAGTACCATAACCGTCATTTTGTACTTCGAGTCATTAACAAAGTATTTAGAAGTAAATTAAATTCAATTTTCAATTCAATTCAATTTCGGTTTCAAAAGACCGATGCTGTCGTATTTTCAATAAAAGATCAAAATTTGAATAACAAACAAACTTGGAATTCGTGTTAATAAATAGTGCACAGTTTTAAAAAAATGTCAAAAGACAAGGCAATAAAAGTTACATATAACGAATAAAACCATTCGCACGGGAAATTTGATCAATAATGAACTGAAATGAAAAATGTCGCGCAAAGTCAATATTCATGATATCAGAGAGTATAACTAAGAAATTGATCTTACCAGTAAATGTCACGTGCAGTAGAATTGATTTCAGAGACAAGTTATGCTACACAGAAAATTATGTACTACTTGAATTATGATCATGCTGGCACTGACTCGCCGAAGATGGGGTATCGGCAGTCGGGCGGTCCAAAAGAATGGGAATGTACGTGGAAGATAGTTTGACGAGGAGAAGATTTCACAGAGACAATATGAATATCTCTATCCTACGGAGGGAAATATTCCGCGGTTGTACTGCACGCCTAAGACTCATAAGGAAGGATATCCTCTACGCCCTATTGTTGATTGTAATGTATAGGCTCTATTGTGTATAACACTTCTAAAACAATTGCAGACACTCTAGCTCCCTCAGTGGGTAAGACAGACCATCACGTGCAAAATTCAAAGGAGTTTACTGATGAAATGACCAGTTCTATTTTGGAGAAGGGTGAGGTGTTAGTTTGTTTTGATGTAGTAAGTCTGTTCACCAACACACCAATCAATCAGTATTTGGATATTGCAAGAGATCGTCTTTCCAAGGACGGGGGTTGAAAAACAGGACTAACCTCACAGTTGACAACATCGTCGAGCTCCTAGGATTTGTTTTCACTACAACCTACTTCAAAATTGATGGAGGCATATAAAGTCAGAGGTTTGGGACAGCTATTGGCACTCCAGTATCCCTTATTGTGGCTAATATATTCATGGAGAACTTGGAAAACAATATTCTATCCACTGCACCACCTGCCATTAAACCCAGACTTTGGAAACGGTATGTGGGTGATATATAACCCATTGTGAAGGAAGGATCCGTAGATCAACTATAGGACCACTTGAATCATGCAGACTCTACCGGAAGCATTAGATTCACCCACGAATTTGAGGAGGACAACTCCATTCCTTTCTTGGACACAAGGATAGTTATTATGGAAGTGTGAAGCTCCTTGTCTACAGGAAGGAAGTATCTTCATTTTGATTCACACCACCCCCTACCTCAGAAACTTGAAGTTTATAGCACACTTTTCGACAGGGCACACAGCATTGTCACAGAACCAGACGACGTCAAGACAGAGGAGGACCACATTAAACCATGTCTCAAAAAATGTGCCTACCCGGATTGTCATTTAGAAGAACGGAAGAAGAGACGTAATTATCAGCCACAGCCAAAAGCAAACCTTATCATAGCACCAATAAGAGAATCATGGTCACCATTCCCTATATCAAGGGTATTTCAGAAACATTTCAGAGTATCTTCAATAAGTACGATGTATCCACCACAATGTGTCCCCTTTCCAAAGTAAGGACATTGTTAGTCCACCCCAAGGACAAGAGATCATTTAATGACTCAAAAGGTGTGGTATACCAAATACCTTGTCAGGATTGTGACAAGGTGTACATTGGGGAAACAGGAAGGAAATTTGGTATAAGGAAGGCTGAGCATAAACAAGAAGCAGAGACTCTGGGGGGAAGCCTACTACACAAGATCTAGAAAGAAGGATGCAGAGTCAACCCTAAGCATGTCAGCCATTAGTGAACAAGTAGTTCAAAACAACCATACTATTCACTGGAAAAATAGCAAAGTCCTAACTAATGATGGCAACAAATATACTAGATGGATCAGGGAGGCCATTCACATCCAAAAGAGCTTGACATTCTAAATTAATCGATACGCGGAGCAATTCAAATTATCTTCCACGTACATTCCCATTCTATCGGACCACCCGACTGCCGATACCCTATCTACGGCGGGTCAGTGCCATTCTGAAAAAGCCTGCAGAAACTAGTAGGCGAAAGCTCACAAAGTAATAACCAAATTGATTGTGAAATGATGACAATTCACTTTGATAATAAATGGAAATATATCCATATCATCAAATCCGTTGTTATATCATATTATCATTCCCCGCAATAATGTAATTCACATGTTTATACACCTAAAGTCTAATTATGAATGATTTACCTGAAAATGTGACGTTAATGGTAGCGCTGTCATTCCCGAGCCTTGGACATCAAGACGGATGAACGATTTGTCAGATCCCGATGCAAAACTACGCAACTGAAAATCTTTCCATCATCATTTCTGGACAGGTTTATAGAGACAACTCTTCGACATAATATTATATAAAAAAAAAAAAAAAATCGTTGAACAGTGTTGTCCTGCTCATGCTGTAAACTATGTACTCTATCAGGCGTTTGGCATGATATTACTGCAGGTGGTCTGGCGCCTTCTATCGAACATGTAAGGTTGTGGGTTTGCCCAAATGTAATGCTCATTGATGTTTCATTCTTGTATCGATTCTCAGACCAAGCGTCAGTGATGGATATTATTCTAGGCATGGCTGAAAGTTAGACAAAATCTTATGTCCCTTTTTATTAGTACACTTTATTAAAAGGGTCGTCCTTGAAATGCCAGGACCTCTTTGACACAAACGTATATAGTTTGCCACAACATCATGTCTTGGAAAAAAAGTATCCTCAGCGTGATTTCCAGTCACAAATGAAAATCGTTAAAACAAAAATCAAACGTATTCATTTAGCAGTCATGGCGGTGTAAGAAAATACTTACTATCAGTTTCTACAGAGATTTTGAAGGTTAACAAGAAGTGGGGTAACCGAAGACCGTACATCCAACATTATTGTTATTTTTTTATATAAGGTTTATATTATAGGTACACTCTGAATTGTAATAAAAATTAATATCTAAACTTTAGTACGAGCCAAGGGTACTGAGAAGAAATTGGCAATATCTTACCTGATAACATCACCTTTAGTTCAGACCTATTTCAAACTGCACCAAAAGACGTGACTACTAAGCACTGATAGCTGCCGCTGTCATCCATTGTTAAATCCGTAATTGTAACCAGGTAGCCAGAATTTGTTCATTCCCGAACTTCCAAGACAGTAGTCGAAACATGTAAGATGGCATGTATGTGCATATAAGAGTGATATTTTCGCCAACGACTGGGATAATTTCTCTATTCTGAATACTTGTAGAAACTCTTAGCTCATACGATTTAGAAACCATGAAGACGAAGAAGAAGAATATTTGAAGATGAGGATCCATATCGTCAATAAATAATTGTCTCTCCTCCTTTCCATGTATATCTCAACCGAGGGGCTTTACTGCATGAACCATCCTAAACAACTCAGCAGAATACCTGGAGAAGAAAAGGATTAACAAGATGAAAAATGTTTCCTGAACAGTGATGGCAAGATGAGTGAACATCAGCATCCGCGACTAACAGAATCATAATACTCCTCTACTGTGCTCCCAAAATGAAAGCAGTTTGTCTTTCTGAAGAACAAAAGTTGACTGTCCTTTAATTGAAACGAATTTCGCAAGCTTATATTAACTGGCAGTAAAAGAATAATTGATAATATCAGTCAATCCAAGAGTATTTTATCTTAAACTCTGAATATTGTCAATTGCTTGCTAGGTGTCTTGTATGTTCCAGACACTAGTGATTATGGCTCTCTATCTACTTACATATTTCTGGTCATCTGTAACATGCTGGCACCAGGGGCGTCGATTATGGGGTGGAAGGGGGTGGGGGGGGGCAGTTCCCCCCGAATATATTGGGAGGGCAAACATATCGTTTTGTCCACCGACCCCCCCCCCCCCCCAGGAAAAAATGAAACCTTCTAAATAATGAAATACAAAAGGTATTACACGATCAGACTACGATGTAGCCTCGCGCTCAAAGCGCAAATTCTTTAAAGGGATACGCCACCAAGCGGCCGTGGGGAAAGTCAAAATTGCGTAAGCCCTATTCAACGCGTACACAAAGTTGTGCGTCGAACGCGTACGTCGGACTAGAGGGATTAAATTCCGGACTGCACGAAGTCGTCCGAATCTTCTCCGAAATTCCTTCGGGCTGACAATATCAAGCAACGTGCGATGCGCGATTCGATCGAGGCCGGTCGTCGGACAGCTAGCAGGCTGCAGGCTAACTAGCGCTAGCGTATTATAGCTAGCCGGCGGCCGCTAGCTAGCTATGCATGATGCACGATCACGAAAGAATGCAATGCAAGGATGAGACGACGGAGGAAATTATGTGGATGGCCTGAAGATGAGCTGAGCGATTAGGGTAACGAAAGCTTGGGTTTATTAAATAATCGACTCTTCTTCGAACGATAAACATTACAGTAGGAACCGTCGTAGATGTGCCGTAATGGAAAAAGAAAAACGGCACAGTGCAAGAGTGTATCTCCACGATGCATACGAGGAGTGGACAAGACAAAGAGACCTTTTTCTTCGTTCACGCCCCCAGAGTTTCTGGGGGCGCTTCGATGAAGAATTCGCCTCGCATCTTCTGCAGCACCATGCTCATGCCCAATGCATCTGCAAGAGGGCTTCAGATAGGACTAGGAGTATGCCTGTTATTCCAGGCTTCTTACCAGATGAGCAACCCCCCATGCCTCGTCTTACTCCTATCAAAGACAAAGTGAGGCCAACAACGACATCGTGTGATAAGGAAGTGTACCGGTAAGTAAAATTTGAGTTGAGCCAGAGGCTTTTGCCTTGCCCTTATTTATGTATTACAATCTTGACCTTGTCCTTTTCTTTGATTCTTTTACTCGAGCTTGACTTGAGTTTGATTGAAGCTTTCTTCATGTAGATCTAGTAGAGGTCTACTACCACATGTAGTATATAAAAGTTAGTCTAACTTACTGTAGCTGTACTGAGTGATGTCATGATGATAGACCCCCCAACTGGCCAGGGCCTGTGCCGGCGCAGGCCCTTTCTGCTCACTCATTCTGTTTGCATGCAGTTCAGGATTTTTTGCATGGGATATTGATCTAAAAATTTTGTCTAACGTTAGTCATTGACCTGTCGTTGACTGAGCTTTTTCAATTGCTTACCATGCTTACTGAAAGTTGAACTGCTGGGCAGCGTTTCAGGAAACCGTCATAAGTAGTAGTGACGTAGTACGGTACAAGCATTGAAACCAATTGGAATTTGGATGAGTATAACCTAGTTGTATGGCAGGGAGTCTTAACAAACATTGCCTAGATCTAAAGCTAAGCAGGTCCTAAAAGTAACTCCTACGGCGTTTGAGCTACAGGTACCAATAACCAAAATCTTCCTCGCCCATCATGCCCATTACTTAGTTTGTTCGATTGCATCGATTAATTTTGGCAGGTAAGATGAAAATTTGTACTTATATTTTAGGAGAAATACTATACATGTAACTATCAATCCGGCAATCCTCGCCAAGCTGATCTTCCCCCGTACTGTATCGTCAATTCAATTTGATCTTCCCCCGTACTGTATCGTCAATTTAATTTGAATCGACGGTATACAGTACGCACCGTGTGATCGAGTCATTTGAATTGACTGTACAGTATGGGGGAAGATCGGCTCGGCGAGGAAATTCCTTTTTTTTTTTTCATCGAAATAATTGTCAAATCATAAAATCAAAATCCCAGACTGATAGTTATAGTATTTCTCCTGAAACGTGAGTACAAATTTTCATCTTACCTGCCAAAATTAAGCGATGCGACCAACCAAACTAATGGGCGAGGAAGATTTTGGTTATTTGTACCTGGAGCTCCACCACCTAACGGCGATGGAGCTCCCTGGAGTTACTTTAGGACCTGCGTAGCTTTACAGTAGGCGATGTTAGGACTCCCTGCCATACAACTACAAGGTTATACTCATTCAAATTCCAATTGGTTTCAATGCTGAAATTTAGCGATGCGACCGACCAAACTAATAGGCGAGGAAGATTTCGGTATTTTTACCTGGAGCTCCCTGGAGTTAGTCCTAAAGCTACTTACCCCGCAAATACGCGCAATGCAACGCGTTCAATGCGCCAAACTTTTGGTGTGACTGAGCCACGAGATTATCATTTACTTTTGCTAAAAAGAATGAGTCATTTTCTTTTATTTTTGTGATATTATCACTATTTGGAAATCGGGTGAAATTCACATCAGTCAGCTTCAAAATCAAGATTTGCATTCATTTATTACGTTTTTGTAGCTTTAGGACCCTTTCATTTGTCAAACAAAATTTGACATGGGCATCAACTTAAAAATTGATGTTATTGACATTTGTCTGTTGTAAATTTCTCAGGGATTCAATTTCAGAGTATGTAGAAACCAAGATATATAAAAGAAATTCACATAAATCAGTAAGAAGGTGAGTTTTTAGCTGTTGGAAACAAAGTGCGTGGCTTTAGGTCCCCTCATCGGAAATTGGATGAGTGATTGAAACGTGTGTAGTAAAATAAACACACGTTTCAGTTGGATGTCAGCGACTTGTTGTACCTATGACGGTTTCATGAAACGATGCACTGAAAACCTTTTCCTCAATTATTTACATGTAGATTCAATTTTACATGTGTATTCTTTTGATTTTAGACTGTACAGTATGTAGATCTATTTATCACTGCTGTCTGACTGTAAAGATGAAAAATTGGTAGACCTCTCGATCTAGTTGCCTGTTATCAGTATTGCATTATGGGTGCAGACATACATGTATTGTATGCAACTCTTGGAAAAAAAAAACTTTTTTGTCTTTTTTCATACTTTATAGGCTCCATACCAAGTAAAATATCTTTGAAAAAGTTCTAATTTCAGTAAATTCACTTGATATCTTTCTTTTCTAAAAAATCCTGAACTGTGTGTAAAAAGGAAAGCGTGTGCGGACATGGCCCATGGGGCATGTTTGTTTTGCATTGTCGAAATGATATGGTAGCCTTTTCTTGTGAAAATGTAGGGTCTGCACTGATATTTGCTCAAGTTTAGATGAGTTTTTTGACACACTTCTTATAATATCAGGAAGGATAGGAAATTCAGCATGAGACAAATATAAAAGAATTCTTGTTCAATTTCAAGACTAATCTTAGGTGTGGAGACATATACATGTATGTAACAAAAGTGCACAAAATTGATACTGGTATCTGATCATCACTACTCACTAGGACATGTATGTATGTCTTTGCCTGCACAGGACACAGGGGTCGGCTTCTGCTGATGAAACATCTTCTTTGATCCTTTGCCACCAAGATGATGGAAGACAATCTAACATTCCAGGTATTTTCAAATGATCATTTTTATTGTCATAATTGTTTGAGAGGACAGTAAAAAGAATACAGTGGATAATTATCTAACATATTTGTATAGACCTACATGTAAACCTGTTTGTAGGAGAGTGAAAACAACATCATTGTTTTTTTTAAAATACCTGCTAGTGCGATGACTGTTGGCACTTACAATGAACATTGTACAAACATTTTTTCAGACTTGTTTCTCATCTACAGATGTGCAAAGTGAGAAGCTTGTCATCTGATCATGACTGACTTAACCACATGCCAATTTCATGAGTTCATGAAATACAAGACATAGTGCATGTATGGTTTTCTAAATGACTCAAAATTTTTCGAATCATTCTCTATTGAAAAGAAGTCAAGACATAAGTCAGTTCTCTGTTACTTCATAATATATGAACCGACAAAGGATAATAGTCTTACATGTATGTAGAAAAAAAAAGGGTTGGTA
This sequence comes from Heliocidaris tuberculata, assembly GCA_025618425.1. Lineage (NCBI taxonomy): Eukaryota > Metazoa > Echinodermata > Echinoidea > Camarodonta > Echinometridae > Heliocidaris > Heliocidaris tuberculata. The sequence continues at coordinate 42,304,991 of CM046833.1, forward strand.
ACTTTGAATTCGTACTTGTGCACATACATGTATTTATTGAGTGCCAGGTAATTGTTTTTCTGCTACATACAATAGGATACTCTAACATATACACTATTCTAAGTATTTGGTTTTATTTGTTGTGCTCATATAGGTCAGCCTTCTACAACATGCTCAAGCCATGCCAATGCCAAATCCAGGAGGCAGTCAGCACACTGTGACCACACATACACCAGGTTTGTCTTGTTACTTTCCCTCTACTTGCATCAGACTATTTACATACATGTGGTGTATATTTAGATATCCCTTTCTTTTGCTGCCCCCCCCCCCCAAGTCTCTGTCATCACAATAAGGAAAGAGCAATTATCCTTTGTCATTTTGTAAATAAACACAATTACATTTGTGTGATTACCCTTCTATTTTCATGTAAATGCATAAGATACTAGAATGAGCTGAAATTGCCTATGTGATACTATTGGTAGTAGAACAGTCTGGGTAATGCAATGGTGGGATTTGATCATGAATTGCCTTACATGTATGTACTGTAACTTATAACTATAGTTATGTACACTGTTCATCTTGCTATTTTAAAATGCAATGAATTTTGCAATGGAGATGTCGTGTATATTTAGTACAACTGACTGTATGTGAAATCACATTGTTCCATAAAAAATAGATTAATGTGGTATTATTTTTATTTAGAGATACCAGGAGCTCAACTCTTTCAGCTGATTTGGACTCGGCATCTATGTCAAAATCACTTCCCGAGTCTGTAGCCAGGTCTTTACCAACACCAGAGAAGATCATTTTTGGTGAGAAAGTAACAGAAAATGATGAAATGTAACTTTTGAAGATTATCCGATAAGTGCTGTAGTTATATGTTGGTCAGGTCCAAATATTGTGTGGGTGATTCATACTCCATTATTCATATGATTATGGCCTGGAATTAATTTGCAAGACAATGTATGTTTACATACATAGGGTATCAAATCATGTTTAGATTGTTTGTATCATTTGAAAAAAATGTGAGTGTGAGACATAAGGCAATCATTTGAGTGACGTATTTCCAACTGCATTGACAGAAATTGTAATACGATATTTTAAAGCCTTAAATAAGACTGTTGTTATTACATGTATGCATTCCAATTATACATGTAGGATCATACGAAATCATATATTTGTGCTGTTGTGCATAATTTCACCAAATGTTGAATTTACATATGGTGGTATATTCATGTCATCTATAATATGGAGTTTTAACATGTCCCCCCCCCCCCCTCCCAACCCCATTTTCTTGTTCTTGGTTTTCGTTTTTTTTTTCTTCTTCTTCCTCTTCAGGATCGCATGTCCCCAGGGGATGGGGGGGGGGGTGATGTCCTAGGGGTTAGGTCATTGTTACGGTATACATGTAGTTTTCATTTTCGTTAATTCCTATTGCGAAGGACTCACCATATTTCTATATGCCTTTCTTATATTATTTCACGATTCTCCGTTTTCCTAACGATTGTTACCTTTTTATAGATCCTGCCACAGCATCAACCCCTCATGGCAAGACCAGTTCAGTGCAACAGAAAGACTCCTCAACAAGCACCAGGAGAGGTCTTTTTGGTCCTTCATCCTCAGAAGAACCAGATAGGTAAATAAACATTGCTTTAGATATTATGGATATTCATACATTTGCATCTCAAATTTGCAAATGTCATACAGAATGAGTCTTTTCCATCCCAAAATTATTGTTGTAATTTGTCTGTTTATGTTGTCAAGTGTTGTTCACTACTAGTAATTTAGGGTTCAGTATTCAAAGGAATTAAAGCGGCCAAACACTCCCCCCCCCCCATTTTTATTTTTTTACTAATAAGGGTAATGTGGGTAGATTCACGTGAGCTTCCCTTTTCCTTTTCCCAAGTTGAGCTCATTGTATCCCGAAGACATACAAAATTATAGTTTGTTGTAAAAAAAACATACTTTCTTCAGTAGTAAATTGCTATTTTGTCCCATATGTTACTAACCACATCTAAGATTTTGGTGTATCTGCTGAATGCTGTGTTGTGTTATGTACAGTTTTGTATATTCCTGTCATTTTAGGGTGTATTTTCACCAGCAAATTGTAATCACTAAAATACATGAAATGCCTGCAGGCTTATGTCTATTTCACTCATTTTTATGTTGGATAACTTTAGATTTTAGTGAAATTTCAATCTCTAGATATTTTTTTTAATTCATGTTCTCCTTTTATACAAGAGATATAATGTAGTATCTTTTCTCTGAATTCTGTTTATAATTGAATTGTTTCATTCTGTAACTTTAAATTGTAGAGATCCAGTAGACACAGAGAGTTCAGATTCAGATGAGGATTTGAGTGCAGATGCCATCCCAGATTTCACATCACGTAGACATGACATGCCTCTGTAAGTTTCTTTTCTTTTGAAATTGAATGTACACTTTAATGGTCAATATATGAAACTAACCTATTTTGATTTGTTACTGGTAATCATGCGGTTGATATGTTGTTTTGTCTTACATCTTGCTGAAAGCACGATACAAGATGCCCATGTGAGGACTGTTGTACGTGGGTAAGCTTGCCATGAAAGTGATAGTCCATATCTGAACACTCACTTATACTGTTTTTCATCAGCTTGTTGATTATGCTTTAACATGAGTATTTTTTGCTTGTGTAAATTGAGTTCTTTTATTTTCACTTGATGCAGTATACCTAATTCCTATTCATTCCCACTAATGTCTTTTCAGAAATACGGATGACAGTAGAACTGGATTGGATCTAGAAATCTTCGACATTGACCTGGGGGCACAGGAGACTGTTAGTGATGACAAAGGAGAAGGCGACAGTGTGGATGAAGACAACGATGAGAAACTCCTGGTTCAACAGAAGAAATGCATAATATTTGAGGATAAACTGTTGGAACTTCTCATAAAGATACATGGGACCCATTGCGTAAGATGTGAAAGTAGGTACTCGTATCGCACTGTGCAGAGAGGTACAGCAATAGTAGTTACCTGGGAGTGTCCGCAAGGACACAAGGACTCATGGACATCGCAGCCTCGATACAATGGAATGTTTGCTGGTAACCTTCATACTGTTTCGGCAATTGTTATGTCGGGGAGCAGCTTTCAAAAAGTTGCCACAATGTCACATTTTCTCAACTTGCGGATGATGTCCAGAACAACTTTCCAGCAAATTCAAAAATTGTATGTTTCTCCAGCTGTCACACAATTCTACAAGGAGAAGCAGGAGGAACTACTCTCCACTTACAACAAGCCGGTGGTGCTCTCCGGGGATGGGAGGTCCGACTCCCCAGGTTACAGTGCAACCTTCTGCACATACTCCCTGTGTGACGAGTCAAGTAAGAAAATTCTTCACACAACCACTGTGATGGTGCAAGAAGCATGTGGTAAATCCCCGAACATGGAGAGGATTGGGTTCGAGAGGGCGTTGGACTTCATCACACGTAAATTGGACGTGGAGGCCATTGTGACAGATGCCCATCCTCAGATAGGCGCGCTGATGAAGAGATCTGAAAAATACTCTGGCATAAAGCATCAATGGGATGTCTGGCACGGTAGTAAGAACTTTGTGAAGAAAGTTAGTGCTGCTTCTCAACAGAAAAATTGTCAAGATCTTCAGCCATGGGTACGAAAGCTGAGCAACCATTTTTGGTATTCAGCTCAGACCTGTAATGGTGATAGCAATGAACTGGCTGGTAATCTTGCTGGGATGCTCCACCACATAGTAAACGAACATGAATGGCTGTTTACACTTGATGGTAGGCCTGGAAGTTGCCAGCATGCCCCTCTCGAAGATCACCAGACTGCATGGCTTCAAAAAGGCAGCCCCTCTCATGAGAAGCTCCGGAGCATCATAATGGACAAGCGGTTCATGAAGACTCTCCATTACTACGAAGATTTTCGGCACACTGGTAGCTTGGAGTTGTTCCATTCTACACTACTGATGTATGCGTCCAAACGCTCTTTCTTCACTCTGCCTGGATATTGCTTGAGGGTACATCTGGCAGTTCTAGATGCTAACTTTCACAGTGACCGGAAACAAGCACTTACCAAAGATGGAGAGCCACGATGGAGAAAGAAGTGGAACAAGCGAACAAAACGGTTCACCATCACGCCGGTCAAGGAGCCGAAGACTTATGATTACATCCCCGAGCTCATTGTGAGAGTGTTTAAGCAACGCAAGGTGACACCTGGACCCATGTCACAACATGTGTCAATGGCAGAAGATGATCCACGTAGGGTCCATCCTACTATCGCAATGATACCATCAGTACCAACTGCTCAGTTAGTGTCAGAACACCAGAGTCGGTTCGCTCGTAACTAGAGTACCGGTAGTTTGTTTTGACTAAGAACTGGATGAGAGGCTAATGAGATGAGTTATTAGTTGACCTCTAGTTCAGGCTGTTTCAACTGATTTTCACCTTGGTCACGTGTTTCTTCAAGAAGGAGTACTATGAAGGTTACGCCTGTCAGTTTCTATGAGTACCTAATACATTTTTTTAATGGAATTCACCTGCTATACAGAGCATTTGGATTGTGTATATTTACAGCACTCTGGATTAGAGGCTAATATGTTAATATATTAGTTGACCCCTAGTTCAGACTGTTTCAACTGATTTTCACCTTGATCACATGTTTCTTCAAGAAGTACTACGAAAATTACAACTGCCAATTTCTATGAGTACCTCATACATTTTTTTAGTAGAATTCACCTGCTATACTGAGCATTTGTATTGTGTTTATTTACAGCACTCTGGATAAGAGGCTAATATGTTGATACATATATATTAGTTGACCCCTAGTTCAGACTGTTTCAACTGATTTTCACCTTGATTGAGTGATATTTTGAGGAGTTACATTAGTATGTACATATGATAGTCTTACCTTAAACTTTATTGCTTCACTGAGTTATTTTCTGTTTTTCTTGTGACATGAAAGAAAAGCTTGAATTATCTTTGTAAATTACATGTATATTACTCATTTATGCAATAATGTTGATATTTTTTATTTTGGAAAGATGATTTGTAAGGTGAATGATTTACAATCACTAAATGTACATGTACATTGGAACTACATGTAGATGAGTCTTTAGTCCATCATTATATTGCTAATTAACCATTCACATGAATTCTTTCTTATCAAAAAAACTCTGTTGTGTACAATGTCTGTAGAAAAGGTTCTTTTTCATGCTCAGTACTGCATTTGTTTATGCTGTGCTGTAACTGTTGGTTGAATTGTTCTATGACATGTATTTATGTTTGTTTATAAGTATGATTGCAAGCTTCTGTTAAAACCTAAATTAGACTCATTGAACCCCAAAGCTTACAAATTTAATTTTTGAACACTGATAAGAAGAGTAAAAAATCCTTGTCCATTTTATGTCATGTCCGTTACATTTACAAAGAGTCCATTTTCTCTTCAACTATCCATTGAAATACTGTAAAAATTTGCTGCATATATCCCTGATGATCAAATGAATTTGCTTCATTTACTGAAATATGTTTTACAAATCTTGATTTTGATTTAAACTGTCTTAAAAATCCAAAAATAAGTCTGAATGTCATGTGTGGAATTGACCATATTTTGATTGTTGTTTGGGCGTTTAGAGTAGCGTACTTTGTCATTGATGTTCTTGTTATGATTTGCCTGTTGTATATTCAACTACATGTACATGCATATTTTCTCTCGTAAAAAATGCTAAAGTCCCTTGAGCAGTAGCCTTCCAACAAGAGCCTCATGTTTTAGACTTTTGTTGTAAAATGGACTGACTCAGTGGCTATTTTATGAAGACCACAGAGCTTACCACAGAGCTTAGCAGCAAAACTATGACTGAATCATTCGTTCTCACCTATAACCGTCTGTTGTGCTAGTAATCAAACGGCAATCTTGCCGTATATAAATTTACTGTTAGTTTTCAAATCTTACAAAGGCGTACACTTACAGCAGTGCAGTCAATTCTTTATTTGTGATATCCATGTGTATAAGGTGATGTATTATTTGAGACCCCCCCCCCCAAAAAAAAAAAAAGAAGAAAGAAACCTAATATTCTTCATGCATTATTCATTGAAATGTGTGTCAAAGTAGTATCTTGTAGTGGGAGTTTACAGCTAATATGTGTATCTATATCACGTAAGGCGTCTTTATGTATCACTATTTTGAGATGTTTGATACTGTATTTCATTTATTAAAACCGTGATGTAATTTGAATGCAATACATGAAGTAGCAGCAGTTCAAAAAGAAACTTATTATTCTTCATGCATTATTTTTTGAAATGTGTGTCAAAGTAGTATCTTGTAATTGGAGTTTACAGCTTATATGTGTATCTATATCACGTAAGGCGTCTTTATGTATCACTATTTTGAGATGTTTGATACTGTATTTCATTTATTAAAACCGTGATGTAATTTGAATGCAATACATGAAGTAGCAGCAGTTCAAAAAGAAACTTATTATTCTTCATGCATTATTTTTTGAAATGTGTGTCAAAGTAGTATCTTGTAATTGGAGTTTACAGCTTATATGTGTATCTATATCACGTAAGGCATCTTTATATGTATCACTACTTTGAGATGTTTGATACTGTATTTCATTTATTAAAACCGTGATGTAATTTGAATGCAATACTTGAAGTAGCAGCAGTTCATTATTTGTAGCTCATTAACCTTTTCTGCATTTTTCTCTAACTGCCTTCTCCAGGGCAATTCCACATACAGTTAACTTTGCATAAGTCGAATCTGTTGGGACCATCAAAAATAGTTTGACTTATGCAAAATTCGACTTATGAAATGTAAATAACACGTGTTTTGTATAGTTTGGTCAAAAAAATTGATTCTACATGTACTTAGGGAAAGTTTGAGTTATGCGACTTTGAGTTATGCAAGGTTAACTGTATTTGACCAGTGTATTTGAGTCAGAATGTTCGGGAGTAAAAAGACATCATAATGAGCACAATTAAATTTTCTCAAAAATTTCACTGAACAAAATCTTGAAAGTCATGAAGAGTTTGTTTGTTGTTGCTTTCTAAAGTTCAAACACAAAAATGTTTGTTGTTACTAGGCCTATTTGAAGCCACTTTGATTATTTGGTGCCAGTCTAGATGTGGGTCCTTTGAGAAATTTAAAAGGGCACCAATTGTAAGCAAGAATGGTAAATTTAGGTAAAAAGGGGCACTTATATGATTTAGAAGGGGGCACATAGTAAAGTTGAAAAATAGGAAAAGGTGAATTTCTTAGTCCTTGAAAAAGTGGAGGGTTGCAAAATTGTAGAAAAAAGCTCTGTAATTCTGTTATTGCCCATGTGGAATTGGCTGAAAATATATTCCCATCAGTTGATAATATAAACAAATTTTGATTGACTTTCCACTTTTTTTCGTTACGCTACAAAGGAAAGATTATTGTTTCAGAGGGCATCAAGATAACTCAGCACTAGGGCAAAGTGGGCACCACAGGTTGATCAACTTTCAAGAGTTGAAGTGTTACACTAGCTCCATGTACACATTGGACTTTTACCTAGCACCAAATATCAAGCTGTGTACAAATTCAAGTTTTTTTTCCTCTCTCTCTTTATGAAAGTACTTACTAAGTAATTATTTTACACATTCCAGTCAAATAAATCTGAAATATGTAGGGCCTACTCATTTTGAAATTCATGGAAGTGCTTGGGATTCATTCCAATTATCCTGCCCATCTCTCCTTTGATTTTCCACTGGGTCTGAGGTGTCCATAGTACAAAGTTATATTGCATACATTTCGAAAACAGTGCACTCATTTTGGAGTGGAAATCTCCATTATTAATAGAACATGTATAGGTGTAGACATGCACGTTTGTATTTTGCAAAGCCATCCTCATTCATGTAACCAACTAACATGTAGGTAGCTTAGCAAAACGCAATAGTGTGTAAAGACCCGGGAAAGACGCCAACTGGAAAATTGCTAAGTTTTTAAAATTATAATCAGACACATCTGAATAAAAGTTTTCGTATTATTTTGCTCAAAAGTTTTGTGAGGTAAATACTGATTCTACATCCTATTATTTCGGTTCTGCCTCTATAAAACAAAATTAGGATTTTGAATTAGTTTGTCATATGCTTCTTTCTCGTGGTTTTATGCGCCACAACGTTTTGCCAAGCTACCTTACACAGGTGTGACAGCCCGAAACGAAAACATATTAACAATTTATTCCACCCTCCCCCCCCCCCCCCAGAAGAATGCATGCATGTACGATTTCCTGAAGTGGTTACTTAACTTATAAGTAGTGCTATTTAAAACATTGTCAATTATTGCTTCTTGTGTACAATATAAAACATATTCTTCATTTGGGGCAACCCCACAGCACATATTCATTCGTTACACACATGTATGTATTTTTCAAGACTTTTTATTTCAGAGATGAACAGCATGCAAACATGAATAATGAAATGACAAAACTGTAGCGATGTATGTCTATCATACTCCCACTTCTCTCTTGAAAGGATTGACATTTTCATATAATCTACAGTTGCATTCCAAGAAATGAAAACAACTTGTATGCCGAAAATCAGGATACAAGAAAAAAACAAAGAAAAATAAGTAAAATGCTACACTAAACATAAAAAGATGTACAATGATCACTGCTCTTCATATTCAGGATAACATCACAGTTGGCAAATAAAAAGGCCCTGTAGGATCATGTTTATGACATTGTGTTGTTAATACATGTACAAAACAAAACATTTTCAAGGTTAACGTAATCTACATTTACAATAACTCTCAACTACCAAGTGATACAATTTTTAAAACTATTATTAAACAAAGAGGTGGATTATAAACACTGACATGTAAATATCTACATAATACTGCTGAATTTTGAATACAAACAATTGCTCAGTATAGCCATAAAAATCTAAGTTAGTGACAAGGAATTTGGCAGGCAAGGAACAGGATGGCAGTACATTACCAGCTCACACACAAAAATGATAAACATTGCATAAGTACTAGTATTTGGTACGATACAAGTTGAAAATAAAAAAAGGTTTCTGATAAACAAGTGTTATCCAAAATGTATTTGACTTCAATGTCAAACTCCTTCACAATGTTTGAAGTTCAAAGTCAACAAACTACATGTATGACAATAACATGGACTATTTACTGATGTGCAAATACATGTACATGTAAATCATATATGCAACATTGTACAAAGCTGTAACCTCTTATATACATAACATTTAACAGTATTGCTGTCACAAAAAAGGAAATGGAAAGATAATCAGCTTTGGAAAGACATTAGTTTTGGAAGTAAAATGTAGAATTGCATAGTATACATGTATAGCACATTGGTAAGTGAGATCCACACAGTTGAGGACAAGCATCCAGGTCCCATGAGAAGCATTTACAATTTAAAAAAATAACAAGAAATGGTACACGTGTACAAACATTTTACTACATTTTTTTGTATCTTCAACATACATTGCAAGTAATACAAGATTAAATACTTAAATGTTCACATGTGCACTGCATGCATAAGAAATATGTTGGGTTACATGAAGGAAATTCATCCTTAAAATGACCAAATCCTTCACTTTAGTTCACATGGAATGCAAGATTAACACCATGCGAAATGGGCCTGTCAAGAGCACACAAGCAGGTTTACATAAAAAATTAACTGTCTGCTTTGTACCAACTGCCCATAGTGATTTCTGATAGAAATATCGTTTGACTATCTTGACATACCAAGCCCTTCAGAAAGGTACAATTGTTTGCATAATCTGTATACAGTGGAACCTCTTTATAACTAACTCCTTGGGACCAAGGAAATTACTTCTTTATATCGAAACCTTGTCATATCAGGACTAAAAAAAACCCATAATACAAAGAAGTAGGACCAGCAAAATGACCGTGTTATAACAGTGTTCAATTTTTATAATGTTCAAGGTTCCACTGTACTAGTAAATTGACTATCCAAAAATACAGACAAATTTATCCAAAATTATTTGGTAGGATATAAGATTGCAATTTACCCAAGTGCTATCCCTTATGTTTGGCACAAAGGTATCAAAGGTACTGAACTTACGTGTAGCAAAATTTACGAACACTAGAATGATAATTCTGATCAAGCACAAAATAAGATAAATATACATGTATGAGGTATTTCAGGTGTTCTCAGTACTTTTTTTTTCTTGAGTTATGTAATGGCAAGATAGACCATAGACAAGACAGGTTAATAAATACTTTTGGAGCAAGGTGATTTTGTTTTTTGAAATTTTTTTTTGTAGTTACATGAAGTAATGATACAGGCTCATTCACATATGGTGCAGTTTGCCGCAGCATATTTGTAAATGAATGGCAAGTGGGGAAGAAATAAGTAGCTGTGGCCAACGAAGGTTCTACACATACACATATATTTGTTGGTTAGATATACAAATGTGCAGCCCATTATGCTGAAAAAAGGCATATATGGGAACAAGGCTTGAGATGTGACATGGGCAAGACAAACTCTCATACAATGAGAACAAAAGTGAACTCCTTATTTAGAAATGAGACATGGCAAGAAATTTGAATTGCATATATAGGTCATGTAGAAAGGAGATGCAAAGTTACATAGCACATTCTAGTCGTGCATTCCATTAGAAAATCCTTTGTACTGGTTCGTTGGAGATGGATAAACCTCCCTCACCCGGCAAACAGCACAGGAAGGCACAACACGCCTATTGCCAGCACCAAGATGGCCATGGTGCATGTAAATATATTGTTTGTAGGCGTAGTGCCTGTAACTTTCATTGGTGCGTGGAATGTCACGTGGAAAATTGTCATTACTGGCAGCCATGCACGTTGCCAACACATTTGCATTGATGACAACATCTGCGTAGTGCTGCTCCGTCGTGACACATGTGTGGATTCGACAACAAACGTTCTCTACTTCAGATGGCATATGTTGGCATCTACCACACACACACCATGGCGCAGCAGGATGAGCAGGCTCTGGTGGTGCTGGGCTTGGTGGATCCTCCTCATTGGCAGGCTCTGGTGGTGCTGGGCTTGGTGGATCCTCCTCATTGGCAGGTTCCATAGGTGTGGCTTCCAACGACGCAACTACATCTAAATAGCAGTCGGGGAATCTTGTGAGACACATGATCGCAACCTTCTCCAGATTATTGCGTTGCAAATCAGTAACAAGTTTCTGAGAAAAAAAATATAGATAAGATAAGATGGAAGAAATCTTTAAATTGCTGTAACATACTGCAATACAATATTCCTACAATTAATGCATTCATGAATGCTAAAGACATTCAAATAAAATCCTCTTCAATTAAAATTCTTTGACTAGTTTTTTATAAATGACAAATAGGCAAAGTTCCAACAGAATTACGCATCTTTATTCTACTGGACTCTCTCATCAAAAGACAGACACAAAAAAAACATGGTTGAAAATTTGTATGAACCTTGGATGACTATGACAGAGCAGAACTCTTGAAGTGACTTGTATGTTCCCATTCTAAACTAGATAGATAATGTAACAAGAGATGTCATCTGTTTGTCATGTTGAACATTCAACTTAAGTTTTTGATAGGGTACTATGAAAATTCTTAATTAAAGGTACACCCTACTAATGCCGTAATATTAACAGACATGATCATACTCATACACAAAGTGTAGTAGGCTGTACATTTAATTGACAATATTGTTAGATGTTCTCTGTAGGTTTCCACGGTGAGTGAGTGAGTATTCACTATTCACAATTGAAGGCTTTCGGTAACAACGTGGGGCAGTGGGAGCCTCTGTGAAAAAGCCGTTTGATATATTCTTTCGTGAAAAATAACCAACTTATTTGTTCCAAAATTGTTATCGTTATCCTTGAGGTTTGACCAGCCCTCAAGAATACATTTTCAGAGTTTGATGCACTGGAAACTTAATTTCAACATCTATACCTGCTTAACTTTGCATACCTTGACATTTTCCAAGTGGCGATCCTCTTTGGACTGTGCAGTTGTTTTCCGGGGAATCTTGGGGAAGGGTTCTCCTTCATCGTCACTGGAGGAGTCCTAATGAACAAATGAAAAAAAGCATGCAATTCATTAGATATTTGTAAATCTTTCCAAGGCCCAGGGCTTGGGTCCAGTGCAAATGAGCCTTGAAATTTGAACTCCAGAAAACCTCCCACCCTCCCTATCCATTTTTTGAAAATCAAACATGGGCTCCAGGCACACACACTATAAAAATTTCAATCCAGGACCGAACCCCCTGTAAAGGATGTATGGCATTCTTTCCATATTCCATAAATTTGTTTTAAAAAGGAAGTTCATCTTGTTTTTTAGTTGGTTATAAATATTAAAAGGTGAAAAAATAAGAGGGTAGCCAAGTGAAAATATGAGAGGACAAAAAAAGAGAGAAATTTATGAATATTTTTTTTTCTTAAAAGGTCAGTGACAGCCTGAACTCTGAAAGCAAAAAAAAAAAATTAATAAAAACTACGCAACAAGCTTTGTGTGCTCAGACATATATATCCCACAAACGCAGGACAGGAGGATACATTTTTATCTTGAAGCGAACTAACTGATACAGCTAAGTTAATGGACATCTGGCAAAACAAAGTCAGGAACATCAGCACAGCAAGAAAAAAAAAAAATTCAGATGAAGGCGGATCCAGGAATTTGAAATAGGGGGGGGGGGGTGCACCAGCGGCGAGGGAGCGGATGGTGTGGGAGGGGGGTAAAAAGAGTTTTAAAAAATTATCACAAAACAGAAAAATTAAAGGGGGCGCGCACCCTTGGTGCCTCTTCCTGGATCCGCCACTGCCTTAGTTTTTTTTTTAAATAAATTAAATAATTGTTAAATAATATATTAGAGAATCACAAATAAATATTTCACAAATTGACCTGTCAAATTAAACTGTAAATGTTAAAATGAGAAATGAAATAGGAACATAAAATTATGAATTACACTGAGAAACATTGTGACACAACACCTGTTGAGCTCGAGTCTCGCACGTTCAAGTGATATTCAGAATATTAGAAATTTAAAAAAACATTACGATCAAGAGAGAGAATTTAACTGCGTGAGAAAGATGGAGTAGATGTTTTTGTAGGGGAAATGAATGAGGCTATTTTTTAACAAAATCATTAGGCCAGCTGTTCTGCAAGCACTGCTGTTATCCAACTTTTGCTCCAGCAGGCTTTGATACTGACCTACGATTAGGGCTGTGAATGGGTTATAGGTTGTAACATTGTCACTTGTGTTAGGTACATGTATCTAGCATCGTGTCCCAGGTCAAGGTTGGGAAAATGACTGTGGAGCACTTGACACCTGAATATGTGCCATACATGTACAACCACCACCATCCTGTGGTACTGGTAGGGACCTAGGCCTGAGGTCATTTACAAAACAAAAGGCATTTGAAAGGGTAGACAGAAAAATTCCGTCTGTTTGGAGGAGTTTTATAATATTTTTTGGGATTCTGCGAAGCCAGACATAGTCTCAGCGGAGCATATCCCCGAACGAAATACATGTAGACTGATTTTTCGGTCTAGTGAAAGGGTCGAGAATTGTCTGAAATAATCAAAGATCCAATCCATATGATAGACTCTCGCTCATCAAATTTTCAATAACAAATGGCAGACAATTTAGAACAAAGTCGATAGAGATCCATATGCATAGCATACCGGTACCTAAGCTAAGGAATTGTGTAAAATATGATCAAGATTTCAATGTTCCTGCGACTAAACTGTAATTTTGAGTTTTCATGGTTTTGAGTTTGAGTTTGACACTTAAACTTTACAAGATCTCTGAATTTAACCTCTTTAGATCAATAACAAAAAATAACAATATAAAAATATAAACGTATAAAATAAAAGTTAGATCTATCTTTAGACTCTATTAGTGATTACTGGATGTTTTACTCACAGAGGAATCGGGTGCTCTATTGGAGCAGGGTTTTTTCCTTCCGCACTTGCACCGAGGCGTGCATAGATTCCCCGCACTCTTGCAGGGGCATGAAGCTTTCCCGGTCTTGTACCAACACGAGCCCGAGCACGTACAAGTCGTCGGATCTGGCTCGAATTCGTCCAGAAGTGACATATCTCCGGTGAGGTTGGAGAGCCAAGATGATTCATCCATTTCAAAAAAGTCACCGCCGACACTAGACACTGTTATGAATATAGACACTGTTCTCGTGTAACGTTAGATCTCCTTCTCCATCTCCTTCTCTTTCTCTGATTCTTGCACCAATATTCTTTCGCGCACTATAGTACATGCTTTGTCAACAATTAATCAACAATGGCAATGGCCATTCCGAAAACAATAACAAATCCGTACCCGTAGATGCCCCAGTGCTAACTCATAGCCTTGGTGTACGGTAGCCTAGCCTAGTAGCTAGCTGCAGGTTGTGCATATAAATACGCGTGCATGTTGTGCAATAAGTGTGTAGCCATGCGTGCTGTTCAAAACATCGCTGGCGCGGCGCGCCAGCTGATTTGACCGAGCTCTGTCCGAAGTTTGTGCTCCGCGGGGTGGGGCCACGGCTTCAGCTTACGAACACAGTGCCCTCTCGCGGCGAAAGAACGTCCACAATCCGCGGTAACTAATCCCTTTAATATTCCATGCTTCATGTAACCGTGGAGAAACTGATAATTAATAACCACTTAATTAATAACTAATAATCAGTTTCTACAGAGACTTTGAAGGTTAACGAGAAGTGGGGTAACCGAAGACCGTACATCCAACATTATTGTTATTTTTTTTTAATATAAGAATTATATTATAGGTACGCTCTGAATTGTAATAAAAATTAATATCTAAACTTTAGTACGAGCCAAGGGTACTGAGAAGAAATTGGCAATATCTTACCTGATAACATCACCTTTAGTTCAGACCTATTTGAAACTGCGCCAGAAGACGTGACTACTAAGCATTGATAGCTGCCGCTGTCATCCATTGTTAAATCCGTAATTGTAACCAGGTAGCCAGAATTTGTTCATTCCCGAACTTCCAAGACAGTAGTCGAAACATGTAAGATGGCATGTATGTGCATATAAGAGTGATATTTTCGCCAACGACTGGGATAATTTCTGTATTCTGAATACTTGTAGAAACTCTTAGCTCATACGATTTAGAAACCATGAAGACGAAGAAGAAGAATATTTGAAGATGAGGATCCATATCGTCAATAAAAAATTGTCTCTCCTCCTTTCTATGTATATCTCAACCGAGGAGCTTTACTGCATGAACCATCCTAAACAACTCAGCAGAATACCTGGAGAAGAAAAGGATTAACAAGATGAATAATGTTTCCTGAACAGTGATGGCAAGATGAGTGAACATCAGCATCCGCGACTAACAGAATCATAATACTCCTCTACTGTGCTCCCAAAATGAAAGCAGTTTGTCTTTCTGAAGAACAAAAGTTGACTGTCCTTTAATTGAAACAACTTTCGCAAGCTTATATTAACTGGCAGTAAAAGAATAATTGATATTATTATTTGTATGAAGGGTTTTCAGGCGACCAGAAAAATTGGCGTATCTCATGGTTTGCGCAAGAGTACCCGGATGACCGTGCAATTTTAAAACAATATCTCATGGTTTGTGTAAAAGTACCCGGATGACCGTGCAATATATCTCCATATCTCATGGTTTGGGGTGCGCATGACGCGTAAAAAAGTGAATACGCGCTTAAATACGCAAAGGTTAAGACAATGGATGTATGCGCGCAGCTCTTGCAAGATGCTTGGGTAAGGACAAAAATGTTTTTCTACCTTTGTTTTATGTCGAAGTCAATACAAAAACATAAGGACATGTAATGGTGATAATTGAGGAACTAGGTATCATACAATTAATAATAATAATATTGAATGGCTTTTCTTTCGTGGGACACAAGGATATATCGTACTCGCTTTGAAAATATTTCACTCGTCGTGCCGACTCGTGAAATATGCTCATAGCTCGTGCGATATATCCTTGTATCCCACTCAAGGCCATTCAATATTATATAAATATCAGTCAATCCAAGAGTATTTTATCTTAAACTCTGAATATTGTCAATTGCTTGCTAGGTGTCTTGTATGTTCCAGACACTAGTGATTAGGGCTCTCTATCTACTTACATATTTCTGGTCATCTGTAACATGCTGGCACCAGGGGCGTCGATTATGGGGTGGAAGGGGGGGGGGGGGCAGTTCCCCCCGAATATATTGGGAGGGCAAACATATCGTTTTGCCCACCGACCCCCCCCCCCCCAGGAAAAATGAAACCTTCCAAATAATGAAATACAAAAGGTATTACACGATCAGACTTCGATGTAGCCTCGCGCTCAAAGCGCAAATTCTTTGATATTCCATGCTTCATGTAACCGTGGAGAAGCTGATAATTAAGAGGCGTTAAACATATCATGAAGGGTACTATTAGGCTGTCTTGCCCCTCCCCACCCCCCCCCCCCCCCATCTGAAGCAGATTGATGCCCCTGACTGGCACTATTGTCACCAATCAGCTATGTTCCTGTTTCCTTTTCCCTCTATTTTTACAGTCAATATTCCATTTTCTGTGCTTTCTCTTCTCATTATGTGACCTACAAACATTCAGGGAGATAGCCGAATCTTATCCCGTAGTCCCGCGTTTTAGGCTACACTGAAGCACAAGAGGTTGTTATGTACTGGAGCGAACTGGTCACAGGGAACCGTTATAAATGTCCTTATTCCAGTCTCTATGAGAATAATTCATCGAAGCGAGCCAGAGAGAGAGAGAGGGGGGGGGGGGGAAGAAACACACACACACACACACACACCCGTACACACACAGAGCACACACATGGGCGTGTGTGTGTATATGGTGTACACACAGCCTATGCATAGGGCATTACAGGCACAGCGTGTTTCGTTGCATTGCTGCAGCAAACTAAGAACGCCTTGAACTAATCTGTGACACGCAGATTAAAAAAATACATTTTCGAATTGCGTTTTCATCCTTCAATTACGAATTTTCCTCATGGCTTGTGAATCGTGATTTTTGGAGGGGATAAACTTTATTTATTCATCTTTCATTTACTGAATTTTTCAACGTTAACATTCCTTGAGGGTTTTTTGTGGTGAATGTTTAAAGATATGTAAGTCAAAACGGTGCAGGATTGTCATTCACTTTGTACATGTCGATCAACGGCCAGAAAGTGGTGAAAGGTCATGAATGATTCATTGAGGCCAATCGTCCCTTTTGTTGGGGACTTTGATCATTCCCGAAAACTCGGTACTCTCCCTGACTGACAAAGAGAAGACAGTTGTCCTTTTCTTATTATGTTTAGGAGAGACCTTTTGACGCACGCCTTGTCAAGTACTTCCTTATTTGATGTTCTGTCAGTCCATTGTATTCTAAGTATTCTTCTTATCAGTAAGAACTAATTGTAATTTGTCACTTAGTTGAACAATAATTCAGGAAAGATCTTTATGAATGGAGTAGGGGAGATCCAGGTGAGTTGAGCCACAAGGACAGTTGATCCACCCCCAAGAACTACCACTTGCATTCAAGAAAGAAAGTTCAAACGCCCTCTGTTGGTAGTGTGTCACATATCTTTCTTTTCAGATAAGGCAAAAAAGTTGCATAACAGCTCTATAGACATGAGGTGAAGGAAGAACTCTAAATTGCTCCAAAAAAAAAAAAAAAAAAAAAGATTTCAGAGTCAAGAGCTTCGACCCTTTCTATCATTTACATAGGAACAGTTACTTTTGTCGCATTGTGGGCGACATGTAGCCTATACATTGTAGATTTATTGAGGATATTTTGATTGAATTTGATACAACTGCTTTGAAGGGAGTCCAGTCAGATGTCAACAAGGCCGACCTGGGAAGAGATGAGCCATAGTCATAAGGAGACTTGATCCATAGCTCAACTCTTCTCTGCTACACATTTAATGCCATTGGGTGAGATTACGACTTGAAAACAAGAACTGCAATCGTATCAGAACGATGTGCATGCAATATCGTCCACATCTTATATTTTGTTGAGAAGTTGACAGGTGAAATATAAAGATATGCATGGTAAAGCATGACATAAGATAAGATGGGAGGAAATAATGCATACTGTGAAATTAGGAGATGATAGAATCATGAAAACAAAATATAACAAAGAATAGTATAAGGAAAGGTAAAATCAAAGGTGATAGCAACGATGAAAAAAGTAAAAGAAATATCCTTCTCCACCCAAGTGCAAATAGGTACCTAGCAATTGCTGGGGTAATAATGATTGCAGGGGCCCTCAGAAGGAACAACACTGAAGCTGATGAGGTTTCCCTGAGGAAACAAAATTATTATTATTAGTAGTAGTAGTAGTAGTAGTAGTAGTAGTAGTAGTAGTAGTAGTAGTAGTATTACTACTATTATTATTATTATCATTATTATTATTATTATTATTATTATTATTATTACTATTATTATTACTACTATTATTATTATTACTATTACGATGATGATGGTGATGATGATTAATGGTGATGATGATAATGGTGATGACAATAATGGTGATGATGATGGTGGCGCACGCCCTGACCCAAATAGCTTTCCAAAGGCTCCGGTCCACGTGGCTTCGACATAATGAAGCATATTAAACTAAGCGCGACACATCGGGGTTGTGTGGTATTTTAACATAAGGAAAGGAAGAAATAAAAGATCATAGAACAATGACAGTAGGGTAAAACATAGATAGAAAGACAAGATGACAGAAGGATGGAAACAAAGAATAACATAGGGCAGGGTGGAAGGATAAAATGCCTTTCCATACGCATTGTATACCACGCCAGATCGGCTTTGTAAAGAATTGTATTGAAAGAAAATATCCTTATATCCTTATATCCTTAATGGCATAAATTGAAATGACTTTCTTTTCTTTTTACTTGGTTGGGGGGGGGGGGGGGTTCTTATGTGCCGTATTTGGTATTATAAGAAAGAGCATTTCATTGCCGTTATTTTGAGATTACTCTCATATGTTTATGGCAATCCTATCGAAACATGTGATGCATGATACATTTATAGAACATAATGGCGTCTAAAATGTCACGCTTGACCGATTGTCAAAATCCAGCTTCAAGATTCTCTTCATTTTGCCAAAAAGAATGTGCCTGCAAAATTTCAAGAAAAATAAAGATCGTTCAGGGGACCAAAGGCCGGAAACCGATTTGCCCCATAGACAATACGTGTAATGCATGGGCGGAAACTCTATCATGACCTGACTTAATCGCGGTTTACTGAAAATTTTCTGTGATACTATATACCGTGTTTGGTATCCCTGAGAAGGGAATTTCATCGCGGTCATTTTGCGTTGACTGCCATTAGCGCGCCATTTAAAATGAGCCAATTATTTAATATTATGTAATGCAGGTAAATTGAGGTTTTTCCGCAATAACTTTGCGATGACGTCATCAGTTTTTATACAATTTGGCTGTCAGTTGTCAAATACATATATACACATACCCACCAAATTTCAAAGACGTAGGGTACACGTTCGCAAATTTAGAGCAAGTTGAAGTTATTTCGGCAATTTCGTAAATATTGTGATTTTTTTACGGGCAATTTTAGCAAAGTTGATCAGTGATAAGATACATTTTCTTTTATTTGCCTGAAAAGTATCTAATAAAAAAGGGGGTACGGGTTTACCCAGGCATGACGGAGATACGGCCAAAAGAAGATAGTTTGAAAACTTTAGATGGCGCTTTTTGTATAATGCGGGATCACTGAAGCGTGAAATTGGACAGGGATGTGTGCAATGACAAGATAAAAC
The DNA here is from genome assembly GCA_025618425.1 of Heliocidaris tuberculata. Taxonomy (NCBI): domain Eukaryota; kingdom Metazoa; phylum Echinodermata; class Echinoidea; order Camarodonta; family Echinometridae; genus Heliocidaris; species Heliocidaris tuberculata. The sequence continues at coordinate 42,324,718 of CM046833.1, forward strand.
CACAGTAAAAAAAAAAAAAAAAAAAATGAGAAAAAAATTAATTGATATAAGGAAGTTCTGGCAATTTTTCATATTCGGGAGTAAATATTTCAAGAAATTTAACGTTTTTCAACATGGCTCATTTCGGACCTAAATCTAGGGTATGAAGATGGAACTTTTGTATTTTTTTTAATTGTAATGGAAAGAACAACATTTGGACTATCTAGAACAATTTGTTAGAAGTCTGTAAGATGTAGGATAGTGGAGAAAGGGAAGGAGAAAGAAAGGCACGAAAATGGCATGAAAATGGCACAAAATGGACAAAATGGCGCCCTGACAGTCATGCTTGAGTGATTTCGAAAAATAAAAAAATCAGTGACCAAGATGAAATAGCAAGAAACATGCATATGAAATTTGAAAGGAAATGGACAAGAGGGAGGCACGTAAGGAGAGGGCGCAAGCACTACGTGCAAAACGAATAGGATTTTGGAGGAAGAAGAAGAAGAAGAAGAAGATTTTTTTTTATGCAGAACTTGAACGAAAACAAGTCAATGTCGTGGGACGACATTGCAAAAAAAAAAAATAAATACAAAAATAAAAATCTGTATTCAAGCGAGTACAGAAACTGCAAACCCCCTTTTGTCCTAGTCTCTCAAATGGAAATCTCATGGAATGGGAGTTAACAGAGATAATGATACATCTAGCAAGATATTAATCTACATTTGCCACTCTCCACCCAAGTGTAGTAAATGGGTACCTGGTAGGAATTTATTCCTTTATTGCTTTCTGCGCCTTAGGGCAGCACGGCTAAAGCCAGAGTAATAGCAGTACTTTGTAGGCGCTTTGAGCATCCTGTGGGGATGGATATGTGCGCAATATAATTGTAGCTATTATTAATATTATTATTATTTGAATAACATAATCTTATGCCTATGTAGGCTACATGAAACACAATGTTATATCAAGCCATATGCACGAGATGTGCAGTCAAGAATATCAATTTAAAGAACGTAATTTGTTTAGAAAGTGAGCTGGAAAAGTTATGCATCAAAATATTCTTATATTGCACATTCATAGGATCATACCATCTATCTCTACATAGAAAATAGTAACAAACTATCTACAAACTTGTATTTCAATCATTTTCGGTTTGGATTCCATGCGTTTCGAATACCTAGCATCATAGAAACATTATTAGTTAATCAGTTTAATCTGGACCTTACATTTGAAATATCCAGTCTGTTTATATTATTAGTATTAAAGGTAATAGAATCATCAAAAAATTTTGACAGGAATTTGATAGCCTCACATTTCAAAGAATATCATGCAGCTCCAAATCGCAAACAGGGGCAAATAAAAAAAAAAAAATAAATAAATAAATACACATTCGGATTGCATTCAATTTCCTATGTGTTTGAAGGGTGCCTAATATCATATAACATGTTAGTATAATAATGTGTTGTTTTAATCAGTGTTTTAGTGACTCTTGATATATTGCTTAATGTTTATACAGTAGAATCATTGATGTTGAGTCATAATAAAGTGACATGTGGTTCTAAGTTAGACCTCTATACGAAAATGGTTTTATTTCTTCACTGTTTAAATCTTAGGGTTCCATATTATGTATGCATTGGGGTGAAAGTTTTGATTTTTTCAAGTTGAGTAATTAAAAAATGACAATGGCTATCGATAATTTAAAAACTATATGAGTAACTATTACTCATGGGATCGAATATGTGCTGTAATTATTGATTGATTGATTGATTGATTGATTGATTTCTGATATTTATACAGGGTAGCACATTTTCACCAATAGTGGTGGTATTCCATGAGGCCCTGTTTAATAACAATTTGTTACAAATGCCCAAGCCCCAGCTATCCATCTTTAAGTCAGCATAGATCGATGAATCAAAGATGCGTCTATGCATTATGGAAAACGGATTAATTTGCTGTCTGAAATAATTCATATTTTACCAATAATAAATGTCACTGCACTTCCATTTACGAAATCATGCATAATTATGGAGATTATACTAGTAATATACTAGCAATGCAGGCCAATCCACAAGCGAAACATATCTTTTCCTACTCCCATTTACAAGGTGGCACAACTCTCCCGTGGGTGGCTCTACTCTCATTATGACTATGCTCAACTCTCCTCACCCTGCGGGAGACTTATGCCGTTTGCCCTTTTTTTTTTTTTTTTTTTTAATGGAGTACTACTTTGAAATGCAATCACTTTGAATATCATAACCCAAACTGTACTATAACATATGATAAATATAAATATAGGAGAAATATGGCCCATTTGAAAAAAAAAAAAAAAAAAAAAAAAGTGGCTCAACTCTCCTGAATCTCCCCTAGCTGGAACTGAAATCAATTTGTATGGTTTCCCCAAGGAAGACATGTACATGCATGAATATGTCTTTATAGAATGTAATGGTCATGAGGATTCAGGGGTGTGGCTGTAAGATATATTTGGACGATGTTCCATTATTAAAGTTTGTCGTAGTCCGCTGCTGAAACCAGGTTGCCAGGCAGCAAAAAGAGTTGAAGACGTCGTTTGATTTTGGTCAACGACAAAACCTGAAGGCTGATCCGGGATAACTGCATTTAAAGATTTATCAGTGGCAAGATAAATGACGAGAGCTAAGGTATGATTTCGTCTCTTGGTTAAATGGATTCAGACGTTTTGATAGGGTTTTAATTTGGTGCTGGTCTAAAAAATTATACTTAGTTATTGAAATCACAAATTTAGAAGCAAGCATGCTACGAGAAAGATAAGTATTGTGAAATGATTTTAAAATGGTGGTAATCAAGTTTAACAAGACCATTTTCATACAGACATCATATTGCTTTAAAAAAAGTAAAAGATGTATTTAAGAAACATGTTTTCAAAACTGCTCTATAGAGTGCAAAAAGTGCTAAAACTGAAATTACGATTGTGGTGAAACACCAGATTGCCGTGTCTTTCCCACTGATTTATTTCCTACAAAACAAAGAGAGAATCGTACTGGCAAGACCTAAATAAAACTGACGGTATCCTTAAAAGTGTGTCTGTGTGTTTGGGGGAGGGGAAGGGGGAGGTGGGATGGTGAATAATTGAATATGATTTTTTTTTTTTCCGGAAGATAATATTGCTGTGACTCCAAACCGCCTCGGCTACTGATTATTTGTATTATGAATCCAAATATTTTAAATTCATATAACAATACCGAAATGTCCTTTCTTTATTCATGTCACCATCAGAAGTATTAAAACAAATATTAATGTTTACAGTCAAATGATATTGAATACTATGTTAGACAGTGATTAACTCTTAGATGCACACATTATCTTTGGTTCTATTTATATTGCAAATGGGAGAAAGGGGCGTCCAGGGCGTTTAATACGAGTATAGGCTTGCTTTTGAACACCCTGATATATATATATATATATATATATATATATATATATATATATAGCCAAGTGGAAGACTTTCAGTGATGCAATTCAAATATAATGAAACTAATATCTCTTGAAACTTAATGACGGAAAGTTGACTGAAGATACTGCCCGGATTACAGATGAATTAAAAATACTTTGTCAATGTTGGGAAGAATATAAGCGATCCCATCTAATGATTAAGGTCAATGTACTTGGCCTTTAGGTAAAGATCCTATCAAAAACTTGTTTTCATCCATGAAACCAATCTGAAGTTTTGAACTTTGTTCTTCAACTTGAAGGATAGTGCCCTTCATATGATAAATTGGACCTGAAGGGTATTCAAAGGTAGATTCCATTTGATCATTGCTCCAAAAATACTTAATTTAATTTGTCTCTCCAAAACTTTCTGATAACCTAAAAGTAGAGAGAGTATTTTCAATCTATAAATCTGGTAAAACCTGTAAGAACATTTCCACAAGTTCTCATCCCAAATGCCCCAATACGGCACTTCTTATGAAATACAATATAAACCATTCGTGAATAGTGATGTAGTTCACGCTCTCATATCTATAACACAAGATACCAAATGTATATTCGTATAATAATATAAAATACCAAGACACTCTGTTGATTTATATTGACCTAAACACTTTTTTCTTCCATACTATAACTTCAAATATTCAATATTCTCACACCCTTGCTTTATTTAGGGAAACATTAAAATACCCGTTGACTAAATTCCTGAAATGAGTATAAAATTGCAATCGCTTAACACATTTGTAAATATCTTTCACCATCGCTTTGATAGGTTTTAACAGACCCTCGGCTTCTGCTGGATCCTCTGCTCTAAAATTAATGTGCTCTTTAGTAATGTGCGAGTGTATTTATTCATATTTTAAAAATCTTTTTTAGTTGTATTTTTATATGTTTTTGTATTTTTTTTCCTTTTAGTTATTTCTGATGAGTGGAAATTAACTTGAAACTCGATTCCACATCCTCGTCTTGTACTTGTGTGCCATTAATAAAGTATTGCAGAGTGAAAATTTGTGGAAACCCACCAGCAGCTCCAGCTTGCTAAGCAACGTAGAGGGTAGATGATGTCGTTCGGTTTTTATCGACGATGAACAAAAATGGTGGATCTGGACTTCCTGGAAGAAATAAAAAGAAGATGGTGAAAATCCAAGTGGTAAGGTAAACTCTGTCTTTTTTGTGACCAAAAACCAACATATATCAACTCCATACAGGTAAATTTGGCATAATATTAGTCATAACCATGATAACCCTCAAAAAGGTGATCATTATATACAACTATGTTCGCCAAGGTTGAATTGTGAATGACTCACTAGTAAACGTGAAGGAAATAGTTGCGTTGTCGCTGCCAAATCTTGAGATAGCCAAGCATGTGTAGATGCCGTTGTCATCCCTGCGAATATTACTGATAATTAGTCTACTCGATATAGCAGTATCTTCTTCCACTGAAACGTTGTGGTGAATCTGACGCCGGGTGCCGGTGATCACTTCCGTGTCATTATAGAACCAGGCTATAGAGGCGGGAGGTCTACCATTGGATGTACATGTAAAGACAGCACTGACGCCTCGTTGGCCATTCGGTATCCGACGAACTGAGTAGTTGGCAATGACAGGAGAATCTGCATAAATTTAACAATAAAGAACTGCTTTAAAGAAAAGACAGAATGATACAAACAAATCAGTCGATTATAATGAGAGAAGATAGGGAAGGAAGAACACGAAGAGACACCTTTAAAAAGAGATACAAAGGTATCTTATTTCATGACCATTACCACTGCAGTGTGAGGTTACGTTTGATTTGATTTATAATCTTGCAGAAATTATCACACCTGACAAAGCAATTTGCCAGAGTGACAGACAGACCACCAAATTCGTCTTCAGTGACGAATTAAATTTCTAGTTTTCTTCTGCATTCATATAAGTACAGCATTTTTTCGGTAACAAAATATAAAAGTACTTTTTGACAATGAATCATGAATAACAAGCATATGTGACAATTATTTTTCAAGAACAAACACAAAATGATAAATTGTCAATTTATTGTAATTCACCAAATATAAAGTCATTTGCGGAAGAAGGATAACCATTATAAGCAATTTGCTTGAGAATATGGCAGCCCCAGACAAATATCAGGAAATAGCTGAAACATGTTTAAATAAGCAGAATGGATAAATAACTGAAATCCTAAGATAAAAGCATATTGATGATGATGTTGATGATGAAATGATGATAGAGATGATGATGATGATGATGATGATGATGATAACGGTGATGATGATGATGATGATGATGATAATGAAGAGTTGAAACAGAGATTTTACCTTGTATATTCAGATAGTAACATTGTTTTAACTTTGGTTTTAAATGAGTAAAGGGAACAACAGGATTTAATGAATTCTGGGAGAGAATTCCATAGGTCTGGACCATGGTGTCTTATTGATTTATGCGCAATCAGTACCTTTGGGTTGACTAGATGAAAATTGGAAGAATTGCGAGTAGGGTAGGAGTGAATAATGTTATTTAAATTATAAAAGTTTTGAAATGAGAGAGGGAGCAAGTCATTTAGATACTTAAATATGAACAGTAAACTTTGTAGTGAATTGATGCCGAATACTGTTAGAGTTTTCAGTTGGTAAAATATTGGTCTGGTGTGAGATAGATATGGTGAACCGGTACATATGCGAAGGGCTTTCTTTTGCAATAAGTAAATAGAGTTGATTTTTGTTTTGTTGGTGGTGGCTCATACTAAATTACAATATGTTATATATGGTAATATCAATGAATTATAAAGCATAATGAGCGTTTTACAAGATACAAATCTCTTTACTTTATAAAATATACCAACATTCCTAGAAATAGAAGTAGTTATATGACGTATATGTTCATTCCAATTTAAATTTTCATCGATAATGACACCCCGAAAATTTGTTTGTCTCTTTCTTTCTAGAGGTACATTATCTATAAGTATGTTGTAAGGAAAATCATTGACATGAGAATTTGAAATACATGATACTGGTTTTATCTAAATTAAGGGACAATTTATTGCACTTAAACCACAAAGATCGCTTTGGTAACTCATTATCAGTGTAGTAAAATCACGCAAAACCGTTATAACGGTTTAGCGTTATATTTGCTGATTGTTACGTAATCCCCGCACAGCGAGGTCGAACGGTCTGGCGATGATTCTAGGACAACTACCCCCTAGACAACTACCCCCCGGACAACTACCCCCGGAAAAAACCACCCCCTGGACGACTACCCCCCCCCCCTAGGACATCTACCCACCAGGACAACTACCCCCCAGAACAATTACCCCCAGGACAATTTTTTCCGGGGGTAGCTGTCCAGGGGCTAGTTGTTCGGGGGGTAGTTGTCCGGGGGGTAATTGTCCTGGGGGGTAGTTGTCCTGGGGGGTAGTTGTCCTAGGGGGTAGTTGTCCTGGGGGGTAGTTGTCCTAGGGGGGTAGTCGTCCAGGGGGTGGTTTTCCGGGGGTGGTTGTCCGGGGGGGGGGTAATTGTCCAGGGGGTAGTTGTCCGGATACGCTGGCGATTTTCCTAGTCTCTTATTAGTCGTTCGCCCGTATTTGACCCAAGTGTTGTGCATACTGAAAAGGAAGACAGAGAGAAGACAAACAAAGAAATACATAAGGAAAAAGGAAGAACAGAGAGAAGAAAAAAAATACATAATGAAAAGAAAGACAGAGAGAAGAAAAACAAAGAAATACATAAAAAAATAAAAAAATATATACAGAATAAAAACAAAGAAATACATAAGGAAAAAGGAAGACAGAGAAGAAAAACAAAGAAATACATAAAGAAATAAAAAGAAGATATGGAGAATAAAAACAAAGAAATACATAAGGAAAAAAGAAGATGGAAGAAAAACAAAGAAATACTTTATGAAAGGAAGACGGAGAGAAGAAAAACAAAGGAATACATAAGGAAAGAAGAAGAGCGAAGAAAAACAAAGAAATACATAAAGAAATAAAAAGAAGATATGGAGAATAAAAACAAAGAAATACATAAGGAAAAAGGAAGACAGAGAAGAAAAACAAAGAAATACATAAGGAAGGAAGACAAAGAGAAGAAAAACAAAGAAATACATAAAGAAATAAAAAGAAGATATGGAGAGTAAAAACAAAGAAATACATAAGGAAAAAAGAAGATGAAGAAAAACAAAGAAATACATAATGAAAGGAAGACCCAGAAAAGAAAAGCAAAGGAATACATAAGGAAAAAAGAAAAGTGAAGAAAAACAAAGAAATGCATAAAGAAATAAAAAGAAGATATCGACAATAAAAACAAAGAAATACATAAGGAAAAAAGGAAGACATAGAGAAGAAAAACAAAAGAATACATAAGGAAAAAGGAAGACAGAGAGAAGAAAAACAAAGGGATACATAAGGAAAAAAAGAAGAGCGAAGAAAAACAAAGAAATACATAAAGAAATTAAAAAAAAAGATATGGAGAATAAAAACAAAGAAATACATAAGGAAAAAGGAACATGGAAGAAAAACAAAGAAATACATAATGAAAGGAAGACGGAGAGAAGAAAAACAAAGAAATACATAAGGAAAAAGGGAAGACAGAGAGAATAAAAACAAAGAAATACATAAGGAAAAAAGGAAGACATAGAGAAGAAAAACAAAAGAATACATAAGGAAAAAGGAAGACAGAGAGAAGAAAAACAAAGGGATACATAAGGAAAAAAAGAAGAGCGAAGAAAAACAAAGAAATACATAAAGAAATAAAAAAAAGATATGGAGAATAAAAACAAAGAAATACATAAGGAAAAAGGAACATGGAAGAAAAACAAAGAAATACATAATGAAAGGAAGACGGAGAGAAGAAAAACAAAGGAATACATAAGGAAAAAATAGAGCGAAGAAAAACAAAGAAATACATAAGGAAAAAGGGAAGACAGAGAGAATAAAAACAAAGAAATACATAAGGAATAAAGAAGATAGAAGAAAAGCAAAGAAATACATAAGGAAAAAGGAAGACAGAGAGAAGAAAAACAAAGGGATACATAAGGAAAAAAAGAAGAGCGAAGAAAAACAAAGAAATACATAAAGAAATAAAAAAAAAGATATGGAGAATAAAAACAAAGAAATACATAAGGAAAAAGGAACATGGAAGAAAAACAAAGAAATACATAATGAAAGGAAGACGGAGGGAAGAAAAACAAAGGAATACATAAGGAAAAAATAGAGCGAAGAAAAACAAAGAAATACATAAGTGAAAAGGGAAGACAAAGAGAAGAAAAACAAAGAAATACATAAGGGAAAGAGAAGAGAGAGGAAAAACAAAGAAATACATATAAAGGGAAAAAGAAGATAGGAGAAAAACAGAGGAATACATAAGAAAAAGGAGACAAGAGAGAAGAAAAACAAAGAACTACTATAGTACTGTTGCCACGCCAGCCGTGTTGGTCATCATACACACGTGGATATTTGACAAACAACGACTGTCATTGCATCTATCAGGCGTTCTTTTCAGCTGCTTGCAAAAGATGAATTTGATTTTGATTGATTTATAGCAAAACGCCACGGGGAAAAAAAATTCGGCGCGGATAGATTGATCAAGTATATATTTTTCTTTAAAAGTATCGTATTTTGCAGCCGTCCCTTTGCTTTTAAAGCCGTCCCTGTGAATTTAAAGATTGGGAACGCATCTTGGAATCGTTTATGCCTTCTCCATTCACATAGGGTTTGCGTGTAAATTCTCTTGCGCAGTGGAGCGCGGAGAGTGATCTCCTGGTAATCGATTGACTATTTTGACGTCAATTTATTACGGGTTTGCGATATAACGGTTTTGCGTGATTTTACTACACTGATTATTAAGTGTATTTACTAGAGTATTTAAGTTATGATGTGAACAGAACATGTTTGTGTCATCTGCAAATAATATAAAAGATAAAAGAGGAGTTGTATTAGTTAAATCATTAATATATATATATAATAGAAAGAGTAAAGAGCCTAGTATTGACCCTTGTGGAACACCGCATTGGATTGGTAGGAAATTTGAAGAAACATCATTATACACTACATATTGTTAATAGTACTCCTATTACATGCTCTTTATCGGCCATGACATTCGTTATTTTATCATATAATAAATATTGTACTAAAGCTAAGTCGGTAGAATGTCTTTTTCTGAAACCATATTGATTTAGATTTAGAAGATACAAAGTTATACAGCCTTTTGTAAATAATCTTTTCTAAGATTTTTGATATGCTGGGAAGAATGGATATAGACATGTGATTACTTATTTCGTGAGGGTTGTCTTGTTGGAAAACGGGATTTACCTTTGCAATTTTTAGGGACTCGGGACATTTCCCGGTGTTAATAGATAGATTAAGTATGTGAGTTAGAGGAGAAACAAGAAAATGTATAATTTGTTTAAGGAGTAAAGCACTGATTCTATCGTGATTTACTTGACTTGAGATTTTTGGTTATTTCGATTATTTCATTAGGATTTATGGGATTAAAAAAACAGTGAATAAGTTATAGGTTCCGGAAGTAATTTAGTAATATTTTCGCTTGGTTTATTGAGTTTATTTTCTTAATTAGGTCCTATATTTACACACACAAAAAAAGAATTAAATGTATGAGCTATGTCTTCAGACTGTAGTACTGTATTATCCATTGTAAAATTATTAGTAGGTATTTTTTTTTCTTGCCAATCATATTATTTATAACCTCCCATGTAGATTTCATATTAGTTTTCACTCCGTTAAGTTTATCGAAATAGTACATTTTACGAGAAGTTCGAATGGTATTAGTTAATTTGTTTCGGTACGTTTTATATTTGGTTTTTATTAAGAGTAGTAGAGTTTGTTAAATAAGCCTTATAAAGTTTGTTCCTTGTGTGTGTATGGATCGCAGAATTGCTTTAGTTATCCATGGCATTTTACATCGTTTACTATTCTTGTTTACAGATACCAGAGGAAAATTTTTGTCGTAATGCTTCTGTAACTTTTTATTGAAAGTTTCGTATGCAATATTTGCATCTGACTCACTATAAATATCCAACCATTCTTCTGTTGCTAGATCACTTTTTAGGGATTCAATATTTTGAGGTATTTGCTTTCTGTACATGCTTTATTTAACAGACATTTTATTTGAAATGTTATTATTACACATTAAAAAAAGGCAAAAGGTCGGATATATCGCAGTATAGTAATCCACTAGTAATGTCTTTGTCAAAGATGTTAGAAAAAATATTATCAATAAGGGTTGAAGATTGACTATCAATCCTGGCTGGTTTATTTATATGTGGATAACAACTATTAGCATAAATAATATGAAGAAGGGTATCACAATAACTACTATGAGATAGCAAGTCCATATTAAAATCACCCATTAGATATAATTGTTTACCTTCTCCCGTAAGAGTACGAAGACACATTTATCAAAACCTTCACAAAATTAATCTATAGAACCATGAGGGGGTCTGTAAATTAATCCAACGATTATATGTTTGTTGTTTGAATTCATGATTTTTAAAAACAATAATTCACTTTGTTTTAATTATATTTCCTTTCGGAGTTTAAATTGTAGTTGTTCATTTACATAAAATCCTAAACCCCCTCCTCTCTTTTGTTCTCGATCATGTCTGATCAGTGTATAATTTTGTATGTTAAATAAGTTGGGCGAAGTGTTATGAAGCCAAGTTTCCGTGACACCAATAACAGAAAAGGGGAAATTGTTCAAAGTAAATAGCAATGTTTCCAGAGAATCAAAATTTTTGCTTAGACTTCTAGCATTTACATGAAGTAAACTAAATCTATTCCTCGTTTTTTTTTGTTTTTTTTTTGTTTTTTGTTTTTTAACTAGAAGTAAATTCGTCAGTTGAGATATAGTTACTATCAGAGGAGAAATTGGTAGTATTGAAAATAGATAATTGGTCTAGATCAGTAGTCATAAAAAATAGCTATTATAATATTATAATCAAAAGTGTAACAACTAGTTCGCATGTAAAGTTTCTGTGTCGTACTAGTATGACTGTGGACTGAGATGGAAAGAGAATGGAATGACGATGTAAAGATAGGAGGTGACATAAGGATGAATGATGATGACGATGATTATGAGTTCCTAAAGCGTTAATCAAATGATTAACTTTCATAATGACAAGTTCACTAACTTAGAGCACCTCAGCCATAAAATACATTCATAACTTATGGAACCCTTAATGAACACTAATTCTCAGCACTACTGCCTCACACAACAACGTATGCACTGTTGTTTAGCTATGAAGTTTTAAATAATAATATAGTAATATTATACTTCATTTATCAAAGGTCAATTTGTTTGAGAAATACATGATTCGAATGAATTTATTTCGAAGTAGAAATGAAGATTGATTCTTTCCATGAAAAAGAGCAGTGCAGAGACAAAGGTTGTACATGTTGGCACAGAACTTCATTATGTATTACAGATGTAATAAACAGATAAGTTCAGTTATGTGTATTGTAAATTCATAAAGGTAATATTAAAACAAGAAGAATGAAATGCTGAAAACAGGTGTATGTAAATTACTTATTTGCTTTGATATCATATTAATTGATCAATTTACCAAGTAATGAATACTCGCAGAGCCTTACATTTGAGAGAGTAAGTTCCATGTTGTCAGTTCCATGATGATAAACATATTCCTGTTCCATGAACTGCGTATGGTGAGTGTCATGAATCGGAATATAATACATATTTAGTTAGTTGTTACCCAATCTGCTATGAGTAAATGGGTAAAGAATCATAGAGGTTCATGTGTATAAATTGTATTACTACTGTTTCCCCTTCAATTTACTCATGTCGATTAAAAAAAAAGTGAAGAGAAAACAACCTCCACATGATCACATGAGAATGATGAATTGTCAGATGCTTAAGTAGAGTAAACTTACAGAGAACATTAAGAACCTCGCTGACATCCCAAGACATCACGGCTGGGATAGCTGGTAGAAATACTTGACAGGCAAGGCGTTTCCCATTATCATTTATTGTCGGTGTCAGGGTGAAAACACCCATGGCGTTCACTCGATGGTGTTCATTTGTTGAATACCTTGTGTAAGAATCTTTGGTGACGTTCTGAGATGCGAGGTACCATTGGAAGGTCGGTGCTGGGTAGCCGTTGTTCGATGTGCAGGTTATAGTTGCTGGTACACCATTTTGTAATTCATTTGTGCCATTCATATGTGGAGGATCCGGGGGTCCTTCAAAAGAAAAAAAAAAGAAAAAGAAAAAAAAAAAACTTTCAGATCATGAACGATTACGACGAAAGAAATGTCTTTGTTGTGTGTGTACTGCCTGTATTCTTGAAAGAGAACAATTGATATATGAAACGTAATGAATAGATTCCGTCACCTGTTCACTAGAATAATATGACAGTAGTTGGTAATGAATAAAACAATATAATACAAAAATAAAACGTCAATTCCGACTGTCCTCGGTTGCAATTGATAACTTTGACACTCTTTCTTGTTTGTTTATCACGTTGAAATAATACAAATACCTATATAGATATACTTACCATAAACGATAATGTTAATTTCTTTTTTACGTTGGTTCATACCGGCATGTGCGACACATCGAAGTGTTTTGTTGTGATGCCTCTTCATTGGGATCAAGTGCAAGGTCGACTCTGTATCTCGTAATCTTTCATCTGCTTCGTTTTCGGTATTGGTAGAAGTTATTGTTCCAAGGCCCTCTTCTGAACCAATGAACCAAGAAATGTGAGCTTTAGGGCGTGATCCTACACTCGTGCAGGTGAATGATGCAGTTGAATATTCAAGTACAGAAACATGTCTTGCCCCTGTTGCATTGGTAGTTGTGGACCCGGACGTAGTGAACCTGAGATCACTTGGTGAGACTGAGTGAGAACATGGAAAAAACGCCACCTAAATCCAGTACTAAATGAACAAATCTCATTATAAGTGAGAAAGAGATAAACAAATTATCAAACATAATGATACAAGTAAATAAGGGGTGTAAGCACAAATGAGAGGTGGTGACATTCTTTGGAGTTAAGATTCTCTACCAGAATATAAGGAATACAGAATTGTTTTCCAGATGCTCCATCAATTTCCAAATATTAAATCTACTTCACCCTCAAATGAAGATAGTTTTTCACCGAACTAGAAACACACAGTTAAAGGAGGATACAATAACTAATATAATTACCTTGAACATCAAGACGGATGGAAGAGTGAAGATTATTTGGCAGCTCCCGATGAGACATTACACATTCGACAGTCTTTCCATCGTCGTCACTGGAAGGGGTTACATATACATTTCTATGAGAGAAGTAAGAGTCACCTTGAACAATGTTATACTGATCACCTAGTACAGCATGTACGGTGATGGGAATATGCCAGTCCAGTACTGCAGGTGGTCTGGCGCCTTTTACTGAACAGGTGAGGTTGTGTGTTTTTCCTGAAGTCATGCTTACTGAATCTGCATCCATGTATCCACCCTTGGACCGGTTGTCAGTGATAAATACCATTCTGGACAAGGCTTAAATTTTGAAGAAAAAAATGAATAACTGCATATTACGTTTTGTATTGTGATGAATATGTCTTCCATATTAACCTTTTACCTATAAGAATTGCGTATTCACTATAAAACAAGAATGTAACTTAAGAACGACATTATTCGCATGGTTCTAGACAGGAATGGAAATCTGCAAATTCCATTTTCGTCGTTATGACAGGAGCTATTATCTATTAATCCCCGAATGAGCAGAACATTTATTCATAGAGTTCACAGACAGATAACGAAACATTAAATACCCGGAAGCCATCTTACCTGAAGACATCACCGTTAATTCTACTTCACTTGAACCATCATTAGCAGAAGATATGCTAACATGGCAAAGATAAGTGCTGTTATCATCCATTTCAAGATCCTTGATTGTGAGATTTCCGCTTGAAAAGTCTGCAGTCAAACTAAATTTATCCTTATTAGGAATAAGTTGCTCACATGTCAACCCGTTGCATTTGTCACTAGCTAGAATATCATTATTACCGTTCTTCCAAGATAACAGGTGATGCGTTGATGAAGGCGCGAATATGCAGGCGAGTGTGATATCTTCACCAATGACGGGGAGGACTTCAGGGCTCTGAATACCAGTAGAAACCATCATCTCATTCGCTTTAGAAGCGACGAAGGCGAAGAAGAGTAACATTCGAAGACGAACATCCATATCGCCATCAAATGATTGTTTCTCCTTTCCCTGTATATTTCAACCTAAGAGTTTTGTTGCATGAACCATCTCACAAATAACCCGAACATATGAAGAAAAGGGGCGAAAACAAGATGTAATGTTTTCCGAACAGTGATAGCAAAATAAGTTAACATGAAGAGCCCCATCGGACACTATGACACACTTCTCTCTTGTGCTGCGATAATGAAAGTAATGTCTTTCCGAAGAACAAAAATGGGCTGTCAATCGTAAATTCAAGGACTTTCGGAATCTTACCGTAATCGGCAGTATAAGATTGATTGATGATATAATTCAAGCCACTTGAACCCATGAACTTCCTGTGTATTTTATCTTCAACTCTAGATGGTGTCAATTAGGTGGAGAGTAATTCAGGAAACACATTTGTAAATTGGAAAGGCTTGGAAATGAACGAGATGCATCCATGTGCCGAGAGAATGGAATTATAAGGGGTAAGGGCTTCTCAGCGAGGTCCGATTCTCAAAACAATGTATTTTGGGATGTCCTAAAAATATTTTAATTCAAACCAAAAAAAAATATTTTGCTGATAATAACTTTGATTACTGACTATAATTACCAAAAAAAAAAGAAGAGACTAATATCATTCTGCAAATAGTATTCGGGTATTCGTATTCTAAGTATAATTGAATTTTGACTGAGATGTATGTATTTCACGACCACTAGTGCATTTGAATGGTGAGGCGGGGGGGGTAATTTTTGACATATTATCAAATTTGAAATAAATAATAACTGACTTTTTCTATCATTATGTCATTTTGAAGAAAATTGCAACCAAATTGCTTCTGAAACCTCATAGATTAAGAAGATTTTTTTATTAGTACTAGTATTATTAATATTATTATTATTATTATTATTATTATTATTATTATTATTATTATTATTATTATCATCATTATTCTTATTATCATTATTATTATTTTCTGGCCCGCTGCACTGCGGCCTCCCAAAACAGTATTGTTGAAGCAACGTCACATTATAATGTTTACATTATCATGATCATCCTGTACAGTGCAAGCATTAAGCACTGTAATGACTATGGAGTAGCTCCGGAGAATGTGCATTGGATCACTAGTGAAATCGATCTAACATTAAATATACGAGTGATATATACATTCTGTTATTAATGTATTTCTAATATAGAAGTATAAAAGCAGTAATTATAGGGAGATATAGCATTTTTGCTACCGTACTTACTCCAGGGAGCTCCAACGCTGCGCGGTTGGAGCTCCAGGTACAACTAACCAAAACTTCCTCGCCCATTAGTTTGGTCCGTCGCATGTCTTAATTCGGCAGGTAAGAGGAAAAATTGTACTTACCTTTCAAGAGAATTACTTAATTATCCAGAAAGCACAATGATTTCACGATCTGATGATTATTTTGATGACAAAATGGAATTTCCTCTATCGCACCGTACGATCGAGTCATTTGAATCGGCGCTACAGTATGGGGGAAGATTGGCTCGGCGAGGAAATTCCATGTTTTATTTTCATCGAAATAATCGTAAAATCGTAAAATCAAAGTGCCTGCTGGATAGTTACAGTAATTCTCTTGAAATGTAAGTACAAATTTTCATTTTACCTGCCGAAATTAAGCGATGCGACCGACTGAACTTATGGGCGAGGAACACTTTTGTTATTTGCATGTGGAGCTCCACTGACGCTGCGCATTGGAGCTCTGGGGAGTTACCGTACTATAATGCAGGCGTCACACTGTCCCGAAGTCGAGCAAAGATGGACACACGGTAAAGTAAATGTTCAAATTCGGCTCTGATCGTATAACCATCTGACCACTCGTGAGGGCATCTTAAACCATCGTATGACCGCCGGTGGAGTTTCTCAGGCTCCGGCAGCAACTTCGCGAGCGGTGGCAAAATCTTTGGCATGCCAAAAAATTATCCGAAGACCTTGCGAAGGTTCATTTTCGTTGTATATTCCATTTTGCCCTTCGTATGGCCATCGTGAGGGCAACTCTTCAAATCATGTCATCTTCTTTTTTTTACTTCGTGTGATCATCGGTGCCATCAGGCATTTTTCGTCTCTTCTTGGTTCCTTCATATTGTCTTCGTGAGGCGAAAACGAAACTTCGCAAGGTTTTCTGGCAATTCTGGCAAATCAGAGCCAAATTTGAACATTTCCTTTATCGTGTGTCCATCTTTGCTCAATTTCTGGACAGTGTGACACCTGCATAATATCCGATCAGCGATTGAATTGAATTAAAGGTTTTATACCATCAGGAGGCCACATGACGACTTGATTCTATTTCAAACGCATCATACTCCCATTACGACGTCGTGTAGCCATCGTGTGACCTTCGTGTGTCCTTCAGTAAGACTTTTAATACAAATCTTCGTGTGTGGTTCTGGTGCCATCGTGTGACCTTCTGTAGGCATTGCACTTGCTTCGTCTGTTGACTAGCTGTTGACGAAGCTCGGGGCCAACTTCGCGCGAAATTGAAAATTCCATATTCGTATGGCCATCTTGACTCAAGTTCGGGACAGTGTGACTCCAGCATAATACGAACACGAGGGAACTCGGCCTAGCTAGTGCCAGTTGGCATGTAGGCGCATTATCCTTCATCCGTATATTCGGAGATGATTATGAAATTTAAAGCACAGGTACAGTATGACTAATTTCTTTTTAAAGTATATTGTTGTATATTCAATATGATTATTCTGCCCGTAAGACGATTTCTTCACACTCTTAAAATGTTGGGTAAATTTAGTTGGGTAACTGCTGGTTGGTTAAAAATATTCCCAATTCTGGGCTATTATTAACCAACTGGACACTCGAGTGGTGTAACCAATATTGGTCAATACTTTTTACCTAAATATTGGGCATATATTTACCAACAGTATTTGGTAATTATGGGTTGGGTACTTGTTGCCCTGTAGTTGTGTAATTTTGTCACATTTCCTTTGCCAGTTGGGTAAATTTTGTTGGGTAACTGATGGTTGGTTAGAAATTCGCTTTTGCCCAACTTGTAAATATTTTTACCCAATATTGGGGAAAACACTTATATGAATATTCATGAATTTTTAGTAGCGTATGGTTTGGGGTGGCCCGATTTACTAACTGTCACCGAATGCATAAAAAATATAAGGGGTATATAAGAGCTTGCACTTTGCACTAACTGGATAGGATAGGACTAGGATAGGATAGGTTAAGATATAGGATAGGATAGCTTAAAATAGGATAGGTTAGGATTGATTAGGTTTAGACCCAGAAGGACGTAACAAGCAGATTTCTTTTTTTTTTTTTTACCTAGGTTGGAGGAAAAAGGAAACAATAAATTGGGCAGCTGAATTTGCCCTACCACATGATATTTGTTACCAAACAGCTGAACAAATAGAGGGTTGGGCAATCCTATTGGGTAAGATTGGCTGGGCAATAATTACCCAACTGAGAATATAACCAACAGTTGGGCAATTGTAGAGTTGGGTAAAATCTAATGGGTCACCAACTGTTGGGCAATTTAATTTGCCCAACAACATAGTAAATGGATTGCCCAACATCAGTTGGGCAAATTTTAACCAAAAGTTGTGTGGACAGTATGTTGCCCAGTGTTGGTTAAAAATTGGGCATTTTTTTGCCCAACTTTTTTAAGAGTGCAGTGATTATAAAGAATGTGAAATCACGTGAAAAGCAGCACTGTCATTTCTATTAACAAGCGTCTCATTCGCCGTACGCCGCTTTCGTTTGGGCGGCGTGACCTTCGCTTCCCGCTGATCTGAAAGTTCTGAATTATTTTCCTGGAGGTAATTGCGTTTTGTTTTTTCATTCACAGTAAACAAACCGCTAAACGTGGGAAACAAATTTTATGCTTAAATTCCATGAAAGCGAGTTATGACAGGATTTATCCATGTATGATTTCATTAAAATCCAGTTTAATAGTCGATTTCTGAAATGTTTTGTCGGATTTTGAGAAATATGAAAGCAAATGAGCAATTTATAAGCAACGCCAAGTCACTCATCATCACTTGTGTTTTTCACTTTCGCCTCATTCTCTATTCCTTCTCCTAATTATCATTCAAACTCTAGAATTATGTCTAAATCCTCCTCTTTATCATAGTTGTTGAATGAAGATATTTCAAAATAAATCGGATTTGAAAACTTTTGTTGACAGCGAGTGAGCCACTGTCAACGTGTGTGTAATGCAGCGTTTAGTGATGTTGCCGTGTGTAATGATTCATGACGGGTTCTTGATGTGACGTCACGTTGTTTAGGCCGGACTTGACCTCTGCGTGACCTTAGTTGGAGGGGGGTGGGGTGCAGAGTAAGAAATTTGTTTTCAATATTATGCTTTAACAGAGTAAAATATTTTTTTTTTCTTTTGAGATTACATTCTACATATATTTAGCTTTCCATTGAAAGGAATATGGTACTAGTACTTCCATTCTACTTTAAAGGTACACCCTAGAGCTGCCCTAGTATTAAAAGACACAGTGATACTCACACGTACTCTCCATGAACTATGCGGTTATGCGTTGTGGCATCCTGGTTGCCAAGCAAAGAATAGAGCTGAAGATGTTATCTGGTTTCAGTCGACGACGAAATCAGACGGTGGATCTGGGATAAATGCATTTCAAGGTTGACCATGGGTAAAGATGCAAGGAAAATAAGAGAGGGTCTTGCATCTTTGTCAAATGACTCTGGAATGTTTGGTCATTCTTTATTTCTTTGTTCTAAAGATTTAAAATACGTATGCAGAATAACGTTATAATTTCAAGGTAGAATGTAGAAGGCGAATATGATGGAACGCTTCATTTCCCACTATGAAAGTTTATCACCGAACCATTTCAATCAGTTATAGATAGAGTTTACCTGGACAAGACTAAAATGAACCTAAAAACTACAATAAATTTTTTAAAAATACTTACGGGAAAATACCGAACTACCGGAACCGTAATTCGAAACAGCAACGCATTTGTATTCACAAACATCTTCGGACAGGGGGTTTCCAATCGCTATCTCGCTGGAAGTCAGCGTTTCACCTTCTGGCATACTTTCATTTAGCGTTACGTTTCGCGTGCCGTTAGCAGATTGTCTATCGTTACAGAGCCAGCGGAAGATAAATGCTGGGGGATTGGCATCTGAAGTACATGTCAGTACATACCCAATGCGTAGTTTACTTGACGTCATCCATCGAGAAGAGATGAAGACAACTGGTTCATCTACGATAAAGAGAAATACTAAGATGCTAATTCAAAAGAAAGGGAATACATTGAGAAGGAGGGACAAAGTGCGGGGACGGGGAGTGAAGTATTGGAAAGGTGGTTTTGACGACTTTACGAAAAGTAAGGAACGTATAAATGTAAACATAAAACGTCAGCTTTATTGTCCGTTACTTAAAGATAGAAATAAAGGGTGTATTATTTACAGAACTGTATATAACAGTACATGATTAAATACTAACGAATGGGTAAAATTAAGGGGGGTGGGGAATAAATAAGCGGAGCCAACGGATCTAAATTTTAAGACTTTCAGTAAGGTTGCCATACTGTCTTTTCTCTAAGGCCTTACCGAAAACTGAATACTAGAATGGTTCAGAACCATTCTAGCAATTACTGGCCGCAATGAAGGTGCTGCAGGTTGAACAGCCTGACAGACGAGACGTTTCCCATGATCAAACCCCTTCGGTAGGAGGATAAGGGTACTCTCAGCATCATACCAAGCATCTACATTCAATGAAGCCGTAAGAGATGAATCTTCTGTCAAATTCCTTGATCCAAGGTACCAATAGATGAGCGGAGCAGGGAATCCATTAATAGCGTTGCAGCTTACATTGGTTTGTATACCGTTGCGTAGATCTTCCGGGCTTATCATTGTAATGTCATCTGGTGGACCTTTAAATAAAAAATAACATCGATGGATATTGCTAAAGCCTTAATGAGTCAAATGAACATTTGATATCATTGGAAGCTCTTTGATATAGTATGACGTACATTTGTTATCTTTGTCGGATTTCTATTGATGAATTGGATGTTAGATGGATTGTAACATTACATCATTTATCAGATTATTGAGTGGATTTGTATTCTTAATGTGCCTGTCACACTTTTCCGGATAAGGTAAACGCATGAGAAACGAATGTCGATTTTTGGCATCCGTTGATTTACGTTACAATTCGTTTCATGTCCTTTTTATCCTATGGATGGACGTTCATCGTCAGGTGATTTCCGTCAAAGCGGCCAGAAAAAAATTGTGCTTGCATAAAGTTTGTTTGTTTGTTTGTTTGTTTGTTTTTTTCCTCGTCAGAAACGGATAGCGAGATCCGGCCCTTGTCCGATTGTTGTGCGTTTTCTCCTGTATGTGTACTGTACTTAGTCGTTTTGCATACGTTTCCATCCGCTAGGCGTCCTGCAGGGTCCGTTGCTGCAAGAGATGGGTCGTATGGAACGGGCATGTACAGCACAGCAAACGCATACACACCGCATAGCCACAGGACGCCAGTAGGGTGCCTGCAGGACTACTAGCCGTCAAAACGCATGTAGTTACGGATGAAAAACGGACAAGACTACCATAAGTCATGATTACAGCATATCTACAGCACATCCACAGTACATGAACAGGACATGGAATTGATATTTAACGAATATGTACCGGCCTGCAACTGACACCGGCAATGTGGCGCCACCGAGCTTTCTGTAAGCAATGATTGAATACGTTCGATGCACATTTCATGCGTCACTCATTCGTTCCTCATGCATTTTTTTCCAGTGGGCATACGGTGCATGTTCGTTTCTCACGCATTTGCGTACGTTCCACTGTCCTGTATACAAATGCCCCTGGTGCGTTGTTTGTGCGTTTAATTCGGCCCCCTGGACCGTGCTTGTACGCTCCTGCAAAATGGAAATTTACACTTTTTCCACCAGATTGACCATTTGAACAACGGATAAACAAAACACCATCCATTTCTTGTACGTTGTGTCTATCCGGCGATGTGTGACAGGGACATTATGCATAAAAAAGAGAAAAACTCACCGTAGACTTTCAGTTTGGCGGTTACCAATTGATCTAAAAAGTTCCCTAAAGATGCAACGCAGTGAAGGAATTTTCCATGATGCTTTCTCTCCGGATGAATGTTGATTGTACTTTCGGTGTCAAACAAGCCTATATCCAAAGCATTACAGTATTTTTAAGTGCTTGTATCATTTAGAAAACTATATTTGGAACCCCAAGTCCATGATAATCCAACAGCTGGTAGAGATCCAATACTTCTACATGTGATTGAAGTCGATGAATTTTCATAAACGGAAATGATCCCTGGTCCAGTTTCGAAATCTTCAGTATCTCCAACTGATGAAAGCAAGATTTTGGTAGGCGGAACTTCGTTGCAGCAAAAGAAGAAAATATAAAGCCATTTATGCCAAGGGAACTATATATCTGAGGGTAAATAGGTCTTGTGGTAGAAAAATATGTGAAAGAAAATAAAGCAAATCTTCAGAACACGCTACCGATAATAATCATCTAATATGACTCTTTGGGGCAGACGATAATATTGCTGCTGTTCTAAAATCATACTTTCTGAATCTATGACTATTTCATTCGGTATCAAAACATTGTATGATTATAGAGAGGTTCTGCGTTGCATAAGCTGGTAACTCTATTAGATATAAAACTATATATGTAAAAATCGCAAAACCACTCATAAGCTAGCATTGGTTTCAGCTTTGTAATGGATGCATTCAATATCCTTTCGAAGTCAGTACAATATGTGTACAACATCGCTCACTGATGAACCTTTTGTGCTGTATGTTTTACGTGCAGCCTTGAGCCCTTTGGCCCAGTTCCGATGGTGTTCACAGGTCGCTACAATGTAAACAAATAACTGTAAAACTACATGTTTTCTGGCCCTTGAAATTACAAGTTATAGCCGTTATTTCTTTTTACAGTCCTTTTCCTGTAAAACATCAGCAAGGTTGTTGGTTTACCGGAAATCAGCTTATATTTACAATCGCCCGACTTAGAATACTGTAAAAATAATAATTATAAAAACAAAAAAAAATAACATTAAAACATTTTCTCATATTTTAACAAGTTACCCTGTTAAATATTACCAAATTTCGGGGAAAACACTTATATGAATATTCATTTTTTTAAATTTTTTTTTAGTAGCGTATGGCTTGGGGTTGCCCGATTTACTAACTGTCACCAAAGGCCGGCATGAAAAAAATTATGAGGGATATATAAGCGATTGCACTAGATTGAAATAACTGGATAGGATAAGTCTAGGATAGGATAGATTAAGATATGGTATAGGATAAGCTAAAGCAGAATAGGTTACATTGTATAAAATAACTGTAAAACTAAAGACTTTCTGGCCCTTGGGAGTACAAGTTATTGCCGTTAAATCAATTTTACAGTCTTTTTTTCTTTTGAAGCAACAGCAAGTTTGTTGGTTTACCGGTAATCAGCATATATTTACAATCGCCCGGCATAAAAAACTGTAAAAAACATTTACTGATATTTTAACAAGTTTCCTATTAGAAATTAAAGTTTCTACTATTTAGCCCCAAACACGGAAATCTGTTATTTTACATGTACTGTGGAAAAACGGGCATTTCCGGCATCCTGACTGCCAGGTAATTTCCCGTGGAAAAAAAAAAAAAATTACAATGTAAAAGTCGTTGAACGAGGAGTAATGTCTCTTTTTATATAAAGAAAAAATTTACATTTTTTTTGGTGTTTATTCTTGTTGTAGTGTTACCAAATGGCTTTCAACATTCTACATGTTTTAATCCAAGAGAGAAGACATTGTTAGAGAGCAAGAGGTGTATAAAAAAATAATAAAGGCATGAAATATTTTAACTGATATCGTTACTAATACATGAGAAAGGTTACACAGGTTGTGATCAAGAGAACAAGCTCTCAACATCATAACAGTCCATACCTTGAACATTCAGATGAACTGAACGTTGATCATCATTGTTTAGTTCCGGGCGTGATGCCACACAGCGGAGGATCTTTCCTTGATCATTTCTGGAGGGCGTGATTTAGCAACCTTTCGAGAAAGATAACTCTCGCCTTTCACGACATTAGTCTGATTTCTGACAACGGCAGACAAATCACCTGGTATTTCCCATTCAAGGACCACGGGAGGTCTAGCACCATACGACTCACATGTGATGTCATGCAGCTCACCAACTGTGACTGTTACAGTTGCGTTGTTGTGGTATCCTCTCGATCTGTCATCAGTGGCGGCACCAGGATTTTTAAAGTGGGGGGGGGGGGCAAAAGAAAATGTGGGGGGGGGGCAAGGGCGGACAAAAAAAGTTTTGACACTTTTTGTAGTGAAAATGTACAGAATATTCGGCTATAAACCTACCGAGATATGAGGACATTTTGAGCATCTAGCTGAACTGCCCCATTATAAAGAGGTGTTGGTTATATACTGCGAGCGAGCGAAGCGAGCGAGCAAAAATTTTGACATTTTTCGTAGTAAAAATGTACAGAAATTACATATTCGGCTATAAAACTACCCCAATATGCATGAGGACATTTAAGCATCTTGCTGCCCGATTATGAGGTGGTAGTTATTTATTGCGAACACTTTTTGTCGTGAAAATGTACAGAAATTATATTCGGCTATGAAACTACCCAGATATGAGGACATTTGAGCATTTTGCTGCCCGATAATAAGGTGGTAGTTATACATTGCGAACGGGCAAAAATTTTGGAACTTTTTTGAGAAAATGTACAGAAATGATTATTTGGCTATAAAACTGCCCCAATATGAGGACATTTGATCATCTCGGGGCCTGATTATGTGGTGGGAGTTATAGGCCTGTATTGCAAGCGAGCGAAGCGAGCGAGCAAAAATTTTGACACTATTATAGTGGAAATGTACAGAAATTATTCGGCAATAAAACTACCCAAATATGAGGATATTTACACGAGCTGAGCGAACAAATTTGCCTCATGCCCCCCCCCCCCACCTTGTTGCCACCACTGCTTTCCAAGTTTCCGTTTTCTTTCTTTTTCCTTCTCTTCTCCTTCCTTTTTCACTTTTTTTCTTTCCTTTTCTTTTCTTTTTCATTTTCCACCCTTTTATTTTTTTCACTCCGAAAATTATTGGGGGGGGGGGGGCAACTGGGGGGCAAAGCTTCTGAATGGGGGGGGGGGGCAAATGCCCCCCCCCCCCCCCCTTGATGCCGCCACTGTCTGTCATCACTGATAACTAGCCATCGGGACGGAGCTGGAGTAATGAAAATATTCACAATAAATAAAACCCCATTTCGAATCATACTTGTCCACTCTAATCATCTTGTATTTTTGATATGAAACATTACCACAATATTGTAAAGATTGTCTCTTGACAGTAATCACAAGAAAATCTCATAATATTAACTTAACTCGTTGACTAATGAATTATCTTATTCCCCTGAGCTTAATACAGGAATCAACATGTACCGGTAGGCAGTGGGTTCAGCCCGATATCGCAATTAACTAAATATGCCGTGAAGTTAAGTTAGTGCAGTTTAGTTTGTTACCTGAATATAAATATATGTAATAGTTGTCCATTATCCTAACTCACTACCTTAAACAAACAAAAAACAACCAAAAAAAAAAACAAAAACAAAAACAAAAACACACACACACACATACACACAAACCCAAAAATGCCCTAAACAGCTATTTTCCATCGAATGGTTTGTATAAAGAGAAATGTATGAAGTTAATCTGTCGTTGATAAAATGTGGATAATTTTCTGTGTAAAAGTTTCCACAGTGATTACATTTTCATACAAGACGGAACAGGAGTTTTAATTCAGTAAACGCATGGTTATCTACCAAGCGCTTGTGGCATTCATTTTAGAATACGTTTGTTTCTAACTTATGATGTGCAAATGTCAATGGCATGAATACTATACCTGGTAACACTGGTGTTACTTGCATGCTGGTTGATTCTGGATGCTCTGTCCCAACTGTACTGCTAACTGTGCATTGGTAATTGTCGCTATCATCCATGGTAATTTTGTTGATTGTAAGATTGAGACTGCAAGGGTCTCCCAACAGACTGAACTTCGATGGGTAATGATTGACAAAGACACAGGAATAATATTGCTTACAAGATTGACTGGCCAACGTAAAACCGATGCCCTTCTCCCAAATCACCTGGCGATTCCTAGTTATCGGCGAGAAGGTGTAATTCAGGGTGAAGTCCTTGCCAATGACTGGTAGAGAGTTGTATGTTTGAATAGACACCTTAAATGCATAGGATCCTGCACAGGGTGAATTACAATTATAGATACTTAGTACTTTGCTAATAGCATGCACTCAATGCATATTCTGCCAATCAAGCACATATTAAACATTGAATGGCTGTATGTTCTATCCAAATAGTCTTCAGTATTTTCAATGGAAAGCAAGGCCTAATTATTAATAGAAATCCAGATGATATGTATATTTTCAAAGTAGTAGTCAGGGTTATAACCAATTTTCTGAATTACTGTTTAAGGTAAAATCATAATTTTCTATAAATCCAGTTCAATTAAACTTTTAGAGTGTAGAAGTAAAATGCTACAGAGTTACGGAATAATTATACAGCATTTGAAAAATGTGAAACAAGCGAGGTATCACTAGGTTTCTGTTCTAAGTACATAGAAGCTACAGTGACAAATTTTCCACAATCTCCAGCTACGTCTCGAACAATTTAATTTTCATAAACTACGCGTGAAAAAAAAAATCCAACTTACCCGACCTGGAAATTATGAAGGCGAGATAAATAAGAACGTTGACACAAATCGCCATCGTGATTCACTGATCAAGCTGTATTAATGTCATTAGAATAAGTACTATTTTTATTTTACATACTAATACATTAACGTGACCTGCTATCTTTAAGCAAGGTAAACAAATAAAGAGCAACACGATTCTCTACTGGAGGAACATATATGGATCATGCTTGATATAATGCTATTTACTTGGAAGTGAAAGCAGTACCGTAATGTATGTAGGCTCCTACAGTGGCGGCACCAGGATTTTTAAAGTGTGTGTGTGTGGGGGGGGGGGGCAAATGGGGGGCAAAAGAAAATGTTGGGGGGGGGCAAGGGCGGACAAAAACAAAATTGACACTTTTGTAGTGAAAATGTACAGAATATTCGGCTATAAACCTAGGCAGATATGAGGACATTTTGAGCATCTAGCTGAACTGCCCGATTTTAAAAATTTTGACATTTTTCGTAGTAAATATGTACAGAAATTACATATTCGGCTATAAAACTACCCCAATATGCATGAGGACATTTGAGCATCTTGCTGCCCGATTATGAGGTGGTAGTTATTTATTGCAAACACTTTTGTCGTGAAAATGTGCAGAAAATATATTCGGCTATGAAACTACCCAGATATGAGGACATTTGAGCATCTTGCTGCTTGATAATAAGGTGGTAGTTATACTTTCCGAACGGGCAAAAATTTTGAAACTTTTTGTGGTGAAAATGTACAGAAATGATTATTTGGCTATAAAACTACCCCGATATGAGGACATTTGATCATCTCGCGGCCTGATTATGTGGTGGGAGTTATAGGCCTGTATTGCGAGTGAGCGAAGCGAGCGAGCAAAAATTTTGACACTATTATAGTGGAAATGTACAGAAATTATTCGGCTATAAAACTACCCAAATATGAGGATATTTATTTACACATTGGCCCCATCCTCCCCCCCCCCCCCACCTTGATGCCGCCACTGCTTTCCAAGTTTCCGTTTCTTTTTCCTTCTTTTCTCCATTACTTTTTCACTTTTTTCTTTCCTTTTCTTTTCTTTTTCATTTTCCACCCTTTTATTTTTTTCACTCCGAAAATTATTGGGGAGGGGGGGGGGGGCAACTGGGGGACAAAGCTTCTGACTGGGGGGGGGGGGGGGTATGCCCCCCATGCCCCCCCCCCTTGGTGCCGCCACTGCTCCTTTAATAATATGTCCTGCTCATACCAAATCGGTTTCAGAAACTTCACAGAACCATAACCTTCTGAATCATAACACTCATGTTGTAATTCTTCAAACTTTGCGGGCGTTTTTATTTTCGGACAAAGTGGCAAAGGGACAAAGTCCCATAGTAATCGCCGTGTAACGCGGAGACTGTATCGCTTTCTCAAGTTCGCAATATACGACTTAATTTTGTTCATTCGAAGAATTTCTTTGTCCATTATAGTATTCTTTTTAAGCCTAAACCTAAACCTGATGATTTTTTTTTTTTACATTCAAATCCCATGTAATTTTAGGGCATGCAAACAAATAAAAGAATAAAAAAATACGTTGCTAGACTACACAAAACCAATTTCCTGATTTAACTTGATTTAATATGTTTTATTTGTACTTTTGTTTGTTTGTTTGTTTGTTGTTGTTGTTATTTGTTTTGTTTTGTTTTAGTCTTTTTTGTTTTTGTTTTTGTTTTTATTTTTGTTTTTATTTTTCATTTTTTTTTTTTTGTTTTTTTTTTTTTTGTTATTTTTTTAGGGGGGGGGGGGGGGGGGGGGGGAATCTTCATAATTTGGTCTTATGTGAAATATAAATACATCACAAAACAACAAACCTTTTCCCAAAATATTTTCCGTGTCTGTAAACGGCTAGGGTTACACTTCACTTAGCATTCTGAATCCTCTGTCTTTATGTATTGATAATGAATCATTCAGCTATGTACAACCAAATTTCACACACCCATATATTCAAGCGTCAAGAAAAGACAGACAACAGCAAGAAACCCCTAACATGTAGTTATTGCTTTTGTATATTGTATAGATATAAATAATTATATATATATATATATATATATATATATATATTCATATTTATATATATTTATATTTATATATATATCTTAAGGTTTCACATATTAGTTCAAACTAATAAGCTCGAAAGAAAACTGCTAGTAGCGTTTATAATGCACTGTGGCCAATTCTATTTTTTTTTTTTTTTTTTTTTTTTTTTTGTCTACTCAAATTTTCGACGGCTTTCTCCGTCTTCGTCAGGAGTATACAATACGGTATCAAAACAAAACAAAAAAGGGAATATGCAGAGTGCGCATTCTCAGACAGACAGGGTTGCTATGATATCTGGCTGAGGATGCGCGCACTTCACACTGATGCAGCAAATGACAATTTATGACAATAATGACATTGTAGCCATGAATGCAGACATAATGAAGTCATGGTGATGCAACCTGAGCGTGCACGACGAACACAATGACAATGACAATGATTTGATGACAATGATTCGATGACAATGATTTGATGACAATGATTTGATTGGACCCATGTCACCCTCATTTGGGCATCGGCGACACTTTTGTAAGGGACGTGAAAATTAGGTTGCGCAGGAATTCACTATTCATTTTGGCTGAGATGAGAAGTTCCCCAGCTTAAAGAAATTGCTTATGGTATAATGAGTTTATAACAAATTATGATGGATATGACTTTGTGCGGTGTATGACATGGTCTATGTAATCAAAAATTTATGTATCAGTGATCATAATTTGACTTTGGAAGTTTTAAAAGCATTGCCCGCTGTTGATCTGTGGTAGTTGATAATGCATCATTAGAGTGGGGATTTGTGCTGGGTATGGCATGGTTTAAGTCACCATTATTCAGGAACAGAAATTTGATAATTCAGAATCAAACACTGATCCAATCAATCAATCAATCAAACGCTGATTTAATCAATCAATCAATCAAACACTGATTCAATCAATCAATCAATCGAACACTGATTCAATCAGTCAATGAAGTAATCAGTGAACCCCAAAACAATCAAACAACCAATCAATTATTCAACAGTATCAATCAGTCAATCATGTCAGCTTAGTTAAGAAAGAGATACCCCAGCCTATGACAATGAAAAACACCTCCCGGAATTGTGACACGTCACACACACATACACACCCACACACATACGCACACACCCACACGCACACAACTTCCCCCCCCCCCCCCCCCCTACTCAACCCGAACTACCAGGAGCACCGCTACAATTACCACAGACACCAACACCAAATAATACGTTACTGTTAAAACAACTTCCATAATCAAATTGTGATTAAAAAACAATGAATGATCACTCATGCATAAGTTTTTGAATTCATAAGCCATGCCATTAACTGCACAAACCCATATCCATCATGGTTAATTATAAACTCATTAGGCAATCAGCAATTTCGAAACTGGATAACTTTTCACTTCACCCAAAGTGGATAGCCAATTCTTGCGCAACCTAATTTTCATGTCCTTTACAAAAGTGGGCAGTGCTCACTCAATCATAAACCATTTTCGGACTTTTTGGTGTCATATGATAGAAGAAACTTTCAGCTATCAATATATATATATATATATATATATATATATATATATATATATATATAGCAAACAATTATGTGGTGTTTTTATTTCAACATAATTGTTTGCTATCTATTTCAACACACCGACGCAGAACCTTCTTGATTTGTTTACGACTTATATATATATATATATATATATTTCCCAAATTCGAAAAAAAAAAAATAAAAAATGCCCCCCCCCCAAAAAAAAAAAAACAACAACAAGTGAATGAGTAAATTACGCAATGCGTAATAAATGTCCCCGCCGGAGGTGCAGATCTGTGGAAATTAACTAGCCTGAACCTTAAAACTTCAGTGAAAAACTTTAGTGAATAAAATAATAATGTTACTGCATGCAAAAGAAGAGAATACCAACAATGTACGTATACAACTGAAATATAAAACATGAAAACATTATGAACCTTCAGCCATTTTGAATAAATTCGCAAAAAATTGCATGAATAATGAATTTCGAAATTCTGTGTAGAAGTTTGGAAGCCCCCACCCAGCCCTATCAGATAAAACAATCGGAATCAAAATCCGATGTGAAATAGCGGAGAAGTAGCATTGTTCGTCAATTTTGAATAAATTTGCATAAATTTGCATAATTAATGAATTTCAAAAGTCTGTGTAGAAGTTTGGAAGCCCCCACCCAGCCCTATCAGATAAAACAATCGGAATCAAAATCCGATGTGAAATAGAGGAGAAGTAGCATTTTTCGTCAATTTTGAATAAATTTGCATAAATTTGCATAATTAATGAATTTCAAAATTCTGTGTAGAAGTTTGGAAGCCCCCACCCAGCCCTATCAGATAAAACAATCGGAATCAAAATCCGATGTGAAATAGAGGAGAAGTAGGATTTTTCGTCGATTTTGAATAAATTTGCATAAATTTGCATAATTAATGAATTTCAAAATTCTGTGTAGAAGTTTGGAAGCCCCCACCCAGCCCTATCAGATAAAACAATCGGAATCAAAATCGGCCAAGAAATGGCGGAGAAGTAGCATTTTCTAACATTTGAGCACACACGGACAGACGGACGGACGGACGGACGGACGGACACACACACACACACACACACGCACAGACGAACGGAGCCCGTTTCATAGTCCCCTCGCGAACTTCGTTCGGCGGGGACAAAAAAAAAAAAAAAATGGGGGCCATTTTAAAGTGTATTTTTTTTGGGGGGGGGGGGGATGGACACTCGGTATTACATACATAAAGAAAGACAACTGCTAGAAAAGTTTGTAATGCATTGTGGCCACTTTATTTTCTCTACTCAAACTTTCGACTGCTTCCTCCGTCTTCGTCAGGAGTATACAATACGGTATCAAAACAAAACAAAAATTGACGATGCAGAGTGCGCATTCTCAGACAGACAATCCCTGGGTTGCTACGAAAACTGCCTGAGGATGCGCGCCCTTCGCAGTGATGCAGCCATTGACAATTTATGACAATGATGACAATGTTGCCATGGCTACAGAAATAATGAAGTCGTGTGATGCAAAATGGGCGTGCGCCACCAATGCGCGCTTTACAATAAGTCATAATTACTTAACAATAAACAATGACAAAGAGGGATAGAGATGAGATAGACTTTTAAAGTGCATGTATTGTGATAAAAAGTGAAAGAAAAGTAGAATATGACTCAGTCTGGATAAAAAATTTTGAAAAATGTTGAGATTAAAATAGTCATTGACTGCTAAGTTCAATGCAAGCATTAAGCTTAGAGAAATTTCCAAATGAGAAATTTATCATCATGATTGAATGATGAGATACCGAACAATTGTAGCACTTATCAATGTATAAGTAAGTTAACGAAAGAACGAGAATCCGCTGAGGAATGACAGGAGCAGAGAACAACTACGCATCTGACATGTCTGGATGTCGAATTCTAGATTAGTACAGGAACAGAACTGGAGACGGAGAAGTAGGGTTGGGGGAAAAGTTTAAACTCAGCCACAACTTGTTTGCATTTTGTTTCACCATCTATGAATAATTTGTTCGAGAAAGTGATTTTAATCATTCAATTTTCTCAAGCACATTATATACAAAATAAATGTTATTTACCTGGCAAGTTTACTTCTAGGTATATTCTGCCGGTTCCTCCGTTCTTATAATACTGTGATACAAGCAGTGGCGCAGCCATAATTTTTTACAAGGGGGGAAAATTTTGTCAACCGTCAAATTCTGCTTGGAGGGAGACCCGATTTTATTTTCTTCTCGCCAGCCATCCCAAACTCGCTCAGGTGTGTGTGTGTGTGTGGGGGGGGGGTATCAGATGTTCAGATGTTTTCCTCAATATTCATTCACAGACAAGCAAGCAAAAAAAAAAAGGGGGGCCGCCGGATTTGACCCCGACCCGCCACCCCAATTTTTTTTTTAAAGGTCAAAAGTTGTCAAGGGGCACACTGCCCCCCCCCCCTTGGGTACGCTAGTGGATACAAGTGTTGTCGTTACTCTACATTGGTAATTTTCGCTGTCATCTTTGTTCAAATCGAAGATTGCTAGATTTGCACTATTAGAGTTTGAACTGAAGGTGAACTTCGATGAATTTGAAATTGTCACCCGACGGTAGGCGATGTAACAACTTTGAGATGCCAAAGGGTTGTCATTACCCTTCATCCGTATTGCAAGTCGATAGTTGAATGTAGGTTTGTAGGTACATGTTAGTGTAATGTCTTCCCATCAACAGGAAAAAAATACTTGGGTGGATAGAAACACTTACCTCGATGCAGACTGCAACGTCACCTTGGCAACCTTATACGTAATCAAAAGTGTTGATGAAGAGAAGAAAAGACATCGTTATATAACACGTTGAAAGTTACCCAACAGAAAACAAAGAGTTCAAATGAAAGGGAGAGAGAGAGAGAGAGAGAGAAAAAAAAAACCAACATTAGGCAGCGTGTTGGACAAAATGTTATGAAAACTCATATTCAAATTAATATGACATGTCTTTCAGACCATATAATTTTTTTAAAAATTATTTTCGAGCGTATTATGACTGTCTGCATGGTGTTAATGTCTTAGCTAGAGAGGTCTCTTTAGACGCCGTATTTACAGGTCAGGATGTCTGCTTTATTCAAAGAACCTGAAGCTATACTAGGAACTTTTACAATTCTTTTAAGCAGTGAATTCTTTACAATTTGACAATTTGTGCTCTCTAGCTTTGTCGCATCTACGAACACTTTGCTCATATAAATTCGTAAATTTTAAAAATTTTAAAATTTCGTAAATAAAGCAGTGAAATATCAACTTACCAATTATGGAAACAATAAATGCAAGCCAAATAAAATACCATTATTACAAGACGCCATTCTAAATTAAGTATCCGTTTGATGTCTTTTGTCCTTCTAACCTGTTGCTAGTTAGTATTACAGGTATAATTACGTGTCTGTCTGATTCCCTCTTCACTGATGTTACGACTTTCCTGGACGTACCCACGTCTGAAATTTAGTAGAATCAAAGAAGAATAATGAATAGGCCCAATAATCTATGGTTCTCTGCCTTGTACTCCGAAAGTGAAAGCGATTACGTTGTTAGGAAGATTTTAGTAATAACCCGTTCTGACATAAATCTTCCCCTTCCTGTGCAGTATTCTGATTTCCCTTAATTAAAATAGACCACCCCCCAAAAAAAAGCCCCCCCCCCAAAAAAAAAACAAAAACAAAAAACAAAAACAAAACATTATAAAGAACAAATGATCCCCCTTTCTGTCATTTTTCCCCTTGTTGTGAAATTAGCAATTATTATGATTGATTAGCCATATAATTACCGGGGGGGGGGGGGGGGGGGGGGTTAATGACCTTCTCTTTATATATTTCTATCAATCGTATACAGATCGCCTGCGATCGTGCACAAATCAACAGTTGCTCTAAAACGCTGTCAAATGTGACTTTTATATGATTTTGCTGTATTGAAAGTTATGGATATAAATACTAAAATAAATCGTTAAAGTAAAGAAATACCCTGAACTGGAGAAAAAAATTAACAACAACAACAACCTCGAGATAAAGTAATTAAGAAGTGAAATACAGTACGGCACCTTTTGATGCAGCGATGTTGCCTATGACCTTTTTTTCCTTCTGTAATTATTTATTTCTTTATTTCCTTATTTCTTCCTTTCTTTCTTTCTTCATTAATTTATTTATTTATCTATATATTGATGGATTTATGTTTTCTTGTGCATAATTATTTAGTTGACTTGCATTCAGGAATAAAATATTAATAGAGGTCAGAAAATAAACATCTACACTTTTCATTAATCACAACACAATGTTTGATAAATGTTTCTTTCGGGAGGGAGGGGGGGGGGGTTGATGTTTTATATGCATCGCAAAGGCTCATCCTCAAATGATTTATCTACACCCGCATAAGATCTATTCATGAGTTAGCATCCCGACCAGGCACATAATATCATTTTGTGTGACGTTTGTATAGTATTGAATACTAAATATACGTGGCATTCCGCTACGCAATCCAGGGTTTCCAACTTTCGCGGTTGACTCATGACTTTACAGATTTTATAGATTTGTTTTTCATTTTGAGTCTGTAAATTAAAATCTAGGCGAATGCATTCGTCACATTTTGTCATGCAAACTAATCTACGTATCATTTTCTATTAAGGAAATAGACTACGCCCTGATATTTCACTGTAGCACCCACGGTGTTAAATTAAGCATTACGTTCCTTTTGATTTGGAGGGAGCAGTCATGTTTTATCCCGGTTTGTTTTCGCCTCTCTCGTTCATGTTATTTCCATGTAATCGTCAATGGAGGAATGGTTATGTTCTGGAAACACCATGTTTATTATCTACTATGTTTTCTTTACCCACATATTGTGGGTTCGCACTTCGTGCTTGAACCAGGCAAGGACCCATGTCAACTTAGAGTCGAGGGTGTATGGAAGGGCGACGGACGCGACAGAGACATCTAAAAACCTTATTCCGTTATGACGTCACTGATATGAGTCATCGTAGCTGTCACAAGAGGGCGCGATTTTTGACTCATCACTGAGCGATATATTCTTCAAGTTCTTCATTGGGCCCAAACGAATGGAATCAACTAAGGACTCAATTTTGTTACTGTAAAAGAGATATGATATTATTTGTGTACTATTGATTTATAATAACCTAAATCTTATTTTCTCCACTTTATTAGTTTGTTGTGTGAACAGTGCTGAGGCAATTTTCTTTTCTCAGGAGTATTTTGTCCTGCGTTTTTTGCACTGGGCTTATGACACCAACCAACGAAGAAAGTTGAAGATGTCGTAGTTTTTTGGTCGACGACAAAAGGAGAAGGTGGATCAGGGATAACTGTTTTATTGTATCCAAGTATATGATTGAAGAAGTTAATATACATAGTAAAACAATAGTCTCTCTGTTGTTACTGGTCTCTTTGTCCTTGTTGTTATCTTTCTCAGTTACATGTCAAATACATGTTTAAGGAAGATTCAGTAAGAATGGGCATGGACAGTATGTGGTAGCGACCTTTATAGTGTGATACCGTAATGTATGGTGACATCTTTGTTTTTGTTTTTTTTAAGTTTAGCGAAGTATATTAATTTATGGAAAATTTGGATCAAAAGTTAGGTTCAGAATGCAGAAGACGCCTTAAGTGAAATAACCATATATACAGCGTGTTTCTTAAGAAAGGAAAGCAAATTTTCACATTAATTAGAGGAAAAATTATTATGTCCTGATTGAATTATTTGTTATTCATGACAAAGGTTATTTCATCCTATTTCATATGATATAAAATATGTTATGATATTGTCATGCATTAAAGAATTAGAAAGGCTTTAAGTGAGTGAATGCAACGAAACTAAACAAAAGACACAAACCAAAGCTAAGTGATATTTATTGATGTTATTAGTCATCTTTCAATATGTATGCAATCTTAAATGAATGAGTAAAAACAAAAAAAAAAAAAAAAAAAAAAAAAAAAAAAAAAAAAAAAACCTAATATCCTTCCCGATGATCGCACTGTCTGCCCATGCAAGTACATGTATGTGCTTGAGTCAAGACAGAAAAAAAATGAAAGCAGAGTGAGGTTCAATGAATGGCCATTCATTGTGTCAATGGACAGATCCCACTCTTGTGCGCAAATCAGTTTTTGCGTTGCTGGTTTAAAATTGTTTTAGTTTGTTTTCTCTTTTTAAGAAACACACTGTATATTGAATATTACCAAAGACATTAGTATTTTTTTTGGCATGTACCTATCCAATTACGGCAAAACTTTAAATAATATCAATTAGAAGCATGTGACTAGACGTTGTTGAGAGTTGACAAAGAGTTCTACTAACGTAAAAATGTGATGTTAACGGTGGCACTGTCGGATCCGTATGTTGTAACAGCGACGCATTTGCAAAGATCTTCAGACTGGGGGTCTCTAATGGTCATCTCAGTGGAAGTCAGTGTTGCTCTTTCTTTTACACTCCCAAGAAGTGTTACATTCCTCTTGTCGATATCTGTATGTAATGCACTATTGTTACAGAGCCAGAAGAAAGTAATGGCTGGAGGATTTGCATCTGAAGTACATTTGAGTACGAAGTTGACGTGAAGTTTATCATCAGTAACAACCCGCCGGGAAGAAATTGTGACATCGGGTTTGTCTAAGTGATATAAGAAAACGTGTCAGGGTCATGATCATTGACTTTAAAACAAGTGAATCAATTGTATGTATGCTGGAAAACAATATTAAGTATAATGGAATAGATTAGTCATCTATTTTGCGTAGATATATACTCACATGAAATGTATACTCACAGGAAATGTTTAGGACCACGCTAGTATTCTTGGACGGATACAGTGATTTAGGATGAAGAACTTGGCAGACAATGCGGTTTCCGTGGTCACTCTGCTTCGGTGCGTAAATGAGATAACTTGTAACATCATAGCGATCAATTGCGTTAATTGATACTTGAGGATGCGAGTCTTCTGTCCAATTGTTTGATCCAATATACCAATGTATTAGAGGAATAGGGTATCCGTTGTTAGCGATGCAGGTTATTTTGGTTTGTTGACCATCACTCAGATTATCTGGGACAAGCATTTTTATGAAACTCGGTGGTCCTTTACAGGGAGAGTACAAATACAATTAGAATAATTAACAAGTCAAACAATTATCTTATACAATTTGCAGACATTATCTTGTTGAAATTCAGTCCATGATGATAAATAATGACATGTTAAAGCGTAGAGACTACTTGATTGTAGGCCTGTCATTGGTGAAGAACAACATGAATTTAAATGTAATCATAATTCTGTAACAAGGCCTTCTATATTTCCAAGGTATTACTTACCATAAACAATCAACAGAGCTTCCCTGTGATTATAAAAAGTCCCCACAGTTGCAAAACATCGAATAGTTTTCTTGTGTTGGTCCTTTGTCGGGTAGATTTGAAGTATATTTGCAGTGTCGTACAAACTGCTATCCAATGAATTTTTGTATACTGAAGAACTCATAATTTCAGGGGGGTTGTCTAGGTTACCCAGAGCCCATGATATTTTAGCTTCCGGTCGTGATCCGACAGTTTTGCAGGTGATCGAAGTCGGAGAATTCTCGTTGACGAAAACATGCGTCGGGCCAATTTCGAATTGGATTGTCTCTCCAGGTGATGATATTAATATGTTAGTCGGAGACACTATGTGACGAAAACAATGATAAAATCGTTTTAAGTTAAAAAGGATATGAGGAGGAGGAGGGAGGGAGAAAAATACAGAAAGAGAGTGAAAACTCTATGGTATCGAACGAGATAACAATCATTAACCTTGACATTTGATAAGTGTAAAAAATGAGAAAATAAAACGATACGCCACAACAAGCGCATGATAAGGCTTTTCAACCTAAATATTTCAATCCGGATCTAAGTCAATAGTGTATGATACATTTTAGAGGTCGGACTCTAAAAGAGATTGGTTTTATTATATAACGAAACCTTTAAAATAGTATTTTTTTACCTCAGACACCTCCTACAAAATGAATATACCTTACAATGCATAGACAAAGGCCCATTTGGAGGGGGTGGGGGTGGGGCAGGGGACTTGAAACTGGGGAAAAAACAATCATTTTATCATACCTTGAACAGCGATGCGAACTTGAAGCTGAATGTTACGTTCCAATTCTGGATGAGATGCGGAGCAGCGGAGAGTCCTTCCATCGTGATGGTTTAACGGCATTATTGTAGCAACCCTTCGAGAGACATAGCTTTGACCATTCACGGCATCAGACTGATTTCTTAAAATGAATTCTACGTCATCTGGTATATACCACTCCAGTACCGCAGGGGGTCGTGCCCCTTTTACCACGCATGTCACATTATACGTTTTGTTTGCTGCCACTGTTACATGTGCCATGCCATGGTTTCCAAATAGATTTCCATCTTCGCTTATAAAGATCCGAGTTGGTTTAGCTGGTGCATTATAAATGAAAATATAAAGCTTAATAGAGCAATATTGCCAAATCTTGTAGACTTTAACGGGCAATACTTTTAATATTCTTTTTTTAATTACTGAATGATTCAAAGAGTACAACATTTTTTTTAAATGACCAAGCTTAAACACATTCATTTCCATAAGGGAGCTTTGATATTCTGCTTCAGTTTGGCACTTTATCAAATAAGTACTAAAGCATTGTATTCTCTGCTACATTGCCAATGCCAAAAAATTGCAAATCAGATTAAAATATGCCTATGACTATTCCAAGATTATGATGTCCTGGAGAACGCAACTATATCTCGCATATTTAATTACCTCTTTGCAATTTCCACAACAGAGGTTTTGGGATAGAGTTTCTGATATTCAATGTATTCCTTAAAATCTTATCTAAATTCACTGTAAGTGTTAATAAAATACTTAGCATAGCATATCATACTTGGCAACAGAACTTGTACTTTTCTTAGGGTTTTGTACACTGGGCCATAAGATGGGCTTCTCAGTGTGCAGTGGTAATCGCTGCTGTCATTCCTTGTGAGATTCTTGATTGTCAGAGTAACGCTGGAGGAGTTTATCATTAAACTGAACTTCGATGTGTTTTGTAAGTTGTCGAAACAGCCAGACCTTGAAGAGTAATAGCAGGAGCCCAGCTTGACATTATTTCCATTTAGCCAATATATCCACTGATCATTTAAATAACGTGAGAATGAGCAAATCAGTTTGTATTCTTCCCCAATGACAGGAAGATTGCTGCCTGCTTGAATGGATACGGGAACCGCACGACAACCTGCATGTTATAATTATATTAGTTTAACTTGTCAGAATAAATACAGTTGAATGCCTGTTGATGCTCCTACTTATTTGTCTTTTTTAAACTTTATGTTTAGTATAATGCAATTATCGTTCCTTTTACATATGTTTGCAGATCTGTTAAATATGTCCGTGATGTAACATCAACTGTCGATTTTCTTCCCAATGGTTATTAGGTTTTGTCCCCCATAAAAATAAGGCAATAGCATAATTGTCATTCTTGAATAAATCCAGTATGCGTCTAA
Source organism: Heliocidaris tuberculata (assembly GCA_025618425.1). Classification (NCBI taxonomy): domain Eukaryota; kingdom Metazoa; phylum Echinodermata; class Echinoidea; order Camarodonta; family Echinometridae; genus Heliocidaris; species Heliocidaris tuberculata. The sequence continues at coordinate 42,364,188 of CM046833.1, forward strand.
TGTATTACAACTGACCACTGAGATATCATCATATCAGATCATCCGAAGAGTTTTCAGGATAATGAAGAAGAAGAACCTAATGACAGACGATAAACATACGATTTAGAAACAAAAAGAAAAAGAGGCTGTACTGTAGATGAACAAAAAGTCTAGTGAAATAGACAAATCTGAACATTCTGACCAACACTCTTAAGCTTATAATGCAGCTATGACTTTAAAAGAAAACTAAAGTGAATCTTAACTTACCACATCTTGGCATGAAAATCAAGGCGACACAAATAAAGATTTGTAAAGAATACTCCATCATCATTCAGAAAGCGAACGTCAACGTATTCTTTCTATGCCATTTAACGGATTCACACACTAATTTCTAAAAAAAAAAAAAAAACCTTTACTTCGATGAGAGAAAAGTAATGTTACTATTGAGGAAATACTGAGATGTTAGTAAACTGTGTCAAGCTTTGCACCGTAAAAATGAAGGCAATATTGTAACAGAAGCAGGCCACCAATATTTGCTCGTTATGGTTTTGAATAATGACAGTTTCATAAACTTCAGTCAGCCATAGACTTTAATTTAAATGTTTGTTGTATTTCCTCAAGCGAAAGGGACGCTCTATGACCTTACACACATAACGTTTACAACCATTCACCGTGACCATTGTTCTCAAAGACGTTTTTCGTTATGGACGTAGACTCATGATAATCCATTTGTTTTTTTACCACAATTTCCACTCTAATATGACAATTAATTCATTAAATATATCATTCCTAAATAAATCGTGAAAAATTGTCTAGGATCAATTTCATTCATGAGAACCGTTTTCCCTATTCAAATGATCATCCATTATGTCTTTAATTATATCTCAGAGGACAGTTTATTTCAGGTATAAGAGAAGTTGCAATAAATTTCATTAAGGTTTGATGAGTGTCAGGGGTGTCCTTACCTCATTACTGAGATGGTAGCGATAACTCTCTTTCTCTCTTTGTTACCTCTTTCTTTCTCTCTTTCACTCTCTTATCTCTTTTCTTTCCCACTGTCTATTTCCCTCTAATACCCCCTTATTTCTTTCCTGCCTCTTGTACTTCCTAATAAAATACATCCTGTGCCAACCTGTGAAATCTATTGCAATATTCAGTCTTGTTTTATTGAATATTCTTGTTGTGAGATAGGGATGTAAACCGCAAAACACGTTGTAGCAATAACGATGAGAAGGCGAAGACTAAGTTGTGTCGCTTCTCATTTAATCTTTAAGTGTAAATCAACAACGGTGTGATGATTTCTGTATAAAAAAAAAACAAACAAGAAACGAAAAAAGAAAGAAGAAGAAGAAGAGAGAAAAAAAAAAAACATTGTAAGGGTATAACTCACTTACAATCAAGTCCTGTGATACATTAATCAAAGTGATTTAAAATTTGTTTCATACTCTACATAAAAAAAAAACTCTACATAACTGTGATCTTCTAAATTAATGATCTTTATCCTCTCTTAGCAGGTCTCATAAGTTTTATCCAAGACCCAATTAATTACACTAAATTTGAAAGTGTGTAAGAAACAAATACATGAAATTCATGCACTAGCTTGTGCAGAAAAGATGTATGTCCTATTTCTTTCACACATAATCAAATAAAGAAATATGTTTATCCCTCATAATTATCAGTGCTAGAGGAACAGTATCTATACAACAATAAGTATAAAATAACTCACTGTGATAAATGCATAAATGCACAATAAGACCAATAAACTCAGGTACACGTACACAGTGGCGGATCTAAAGAAAAGAAAAGAAAGAAAAGTATGCATATGCAGCTCCCCCTTTTTTCGACTGTGGCCCCCTTTTAAAAAACCGAACCTTTTTTTTTTTTTTTTTTAATGAAGGGGAACTGGACCCCCCCCCCCCCGAGCGATTTTTGGAGGTGTGGCGATTTTTTTTTTTTTTACCGAACCCCCCCCCCCCCCCCCTTTAAAAAAAAAATATAAATAAAACAAAAAAATACGGGTCTCCCTTTTCCAAAAGTTGGCAAACCTGCATGTGTGTGCCCCCTCTTATACAAAATCCTGGATCCGCCCCTGCAAACACACACACACACTATGATAGTTAGAATATCCCATCCCGGGCATGAACTAAAACATAACCTGGCCTACTTATGAAAACACTGTTCATTATACGTGGATCCCTTGGTGGCGGACCACTCTCTTAAGATGTCAAAATATCAATCCGCAAGCGAAATCTTGCATAGGTTTGTTGATATGTTGATTACGTAATGATACCTTCGCCATATACAGAATTAGTCATCGCCTAAACTAGCATTTATAAATCAATGACAACGCCAAACACATATCAAGGCCGATTATCATCCAATATCACCACTAATACACATATTCTTAGGCATCTCCCATAATTAAAAGTCAGTTATTAGAAAGAAATCTAAAAACACATAATTCGGTAAACAGAGTGAAAATTCAAAAGAAGATTAAATTTAAAGTGTAGTACTGGAATGTCAAATCTCTAACTCTTGTAAACATCCAACGGAATCTCTGACTATGTATTATATATACCTACGGTCTGTAGATCTTCTACGGTATTTTAAAGTTGGGCTTTATCATGCGAGAAAGCAAAGGGACCGACCGAAAAGACATGATTTTTTTTTTTTTTTTTTTTTTTATTTATTCTTTTTTTTCCCCATTTTTTGGTCTTTTTTTTTAATTCTAGAAAACATAAACTGTTCGTTTAGCCTCTATTCCTTTTTGCTATACTTTTGTTTTTAATTTCTGGATTCGATCCTACCTTAAAGAAATATGCTGACATCGCCTCCTCTGACTCTCCTAATGTCGCATAGATGCTTCATATTGTGAACATAAAGATGCATGCAAGTCCTGACCAAAAATTAATTTCATTGTATTCGAGACATCCAATCTTTTTCAACACATGATTAGGCATGAAGGTTTCCCATCTTTTTATTCATGGCTGGGCAGCTAGAAGTAAATATATTTCGGAAAATTAGAAACGATGCCTGCCCGGTTTGAAACGGTCTTTTACAAGATTCCATGAGACCAAAAGATGGAAGTTAACATTAGTTCTAACGCATGTATTGTAATAAACATTTGGGCAGTTTCGAACGTTACGGAATGACATTCGTAAAGCATTTTGAAGTTTGAAAGAGGAATATTATGCACATCATAATGAATATCAACAAACTGATAGTGGAATGATTTGATGTAACTTCAGAGCTGTAGAGTTTTATTTCAACAATTCATCAAATAAATAGTACATATCATCGTTAAGGAATGACACATAAAGGACATGAATTTTCAAGGAGAATAGTGATTGCTAAAACTCTGTGAACTGGGAATATGTACCCGGTTTTCAAGATTGGTGTGGCATCTTGCAGTATGTTAGCTTTGCTATGTCACTATGTTCGTGGAAATCTGTTTTGAAAATATCTAAAGTATGATGCAAAATATGTAATGAAACTGCGTTACGGAATGACCGTTTCGCAATGACTTCTGAAAGTCAATGGGAAATAGTGTAAAAATTCATATTATCTAAATAAGTATTCAAACTTAGTTTGAAGCAAAGATTGAGCAAACGGTTTAATTATTTTTGATGGGCAAAGATATATGTGTTTAAAATGGATCTGTTATTGTTTATTTATTCTCTTTAATTAATGCAAGTTTTATCATATAATATATTCTTATTTTTGTTATAAAATTAGACTCTTTGAAAGTAAAAGTCTGAAGAGTATTGATTTAATATTTAAATTACTTCTGGCGAGCTTAAAATACATCCATGTAGCTGTAATTATTCAATTTTATTTCATACTGCATGCATTGTAGTGTTTCATTATTTTTATGAATTGCTTATGTAATCTACTGTGTTTCAATATTAATTATATGATTTGTTTTTTTTTAATACCATTATCTAGATCAATGTTTATGTCTGAAATACAAGACAGTCAAAGCTACAGGCGAAAGAAAGACATCTAATTAACAAATGAAACAGGAAAACACAATTTTCCCACCTTTTTGTACATTTTATTATTTTTTTTCAATTGAAAAGTTAGCTCATCATTTCTACCTTAGTCGATAATATTCGGATATATTATGCTGGACCAATATATAAGTTGAGAGTTGAATTGATTAATTTAAAACTTAAATTTAGTGTTCCCTAACATTATTTTGTTACGGAATGACAGAGTCAGTCACATCATAATCACAATTTATATTTGAAACGCTTCTTCATACCAAACGCAAATACATATATACATTGAAGGTATGGGTAATTTATTTACCTATAAACTTTCCTGGAAGAGAACTTATTTGTTTTGGGTGCTACGTTTAAGTTGCCAAGGTTAATGAAGTATGAGAAATTATGCAGGACAAAGACTAATGTTTTTTTTTCTTTGTTTACTATGTTATTAAAACTTAGTACATCAAGTGTATTTTAGCAAACATGTTTTATTGATACAACCTTTACTCTTCTTTTACAATTGATCAAAATTGGTATCAATTATTGATTTCAAGATTATGTTCATTGTTTATGCACATTTTCAGCATTCATAAGTGAGAACATTTCTTAATTTTATCAGATCACTAAATTTTGGCAGAGGGGACGCTTACGTTTAATTTGAAAACAGATTTGATATGATCAAACGGATTTGATATTCTAGGGTTCATGTCCTGTTTTGCTTGGAATCGCCCTGTTACAAACAGCAATAACACTCTTAAACCGCTATTGCGGGCCGACAGTCCTCCGTCAGCCTCAACACTACTCATAGCTCAGCAAGTAATCAGATGATGACCATGATGAACATATTTCAGTGGATTTTTGATATAAGAGGAACAGAGTTTTAATTCTAGCCGTAAGACGCCATTTTCAACAACGAAAAAACAACAAAATCACGTGTAACATTTGCATATTCATGACAAATCTCCCCCACAGGAGAAAGTTTTGCCTATCTATTAAAGATTGTCAATAATTTCTAACAACCAAGAAATGAATATGTTTTCAATGCCTCCTTCAAGGAACCTTCTGATTACAAACGATTCTTTAACGTTTAAAATAAATGCAACAGCTAAATTGCAAAGTTTAAACAGATATATGAACACATGTACAATCCATGAATGCTTCGAGATTATACTTAGTTTTAACAGTCACTGCAATATCTAAAGATCATAAGTTCATTGATCGTAACATCTACAAACTACTAAAAAACAAAAAGAAACCGACAATGAATCGATTACACTAGACGTACGAACGACTGAACGCTATCGTGACCATATAAGGATATATAAATATTCATAAGTACAGTGATGTCTGCGACTCAAGCGCAGTGTGTGCGAAGGCACGTGTATGCAAAATTAAGCACTGAATATGTATAAAACGAACGAAAACGGCACGCGCCAAGGTCGCCTTGCTATGCAACGACCTCAAGAATGTGGAGAGCGCATTATTATGTCTATCGTAAGCTAAAAATAAGTCAATGTGTTACAAATGCACATGAAATAAGCTTTGACAGGTGGTTTTTAAAAAGTTTCAAATATGAAATTGAGTAGAAAACGTCTCTGTTGTTTCTCTAATATACTGAGTACATATAGTCGTACAAAATGTGATATTTACAACACATTTTTAGTTACAAAACAGTGTCAAAGTACTGCATTGAATCTTGCACATATTAAAACTGTATAACGAGGTTAAAGGTACAGAAAGATGCATGTATTGGCAATGCATCAAATATTGGTAACAGTATAATTACACATCATGCATAATGCTTAAAGTATAATTATTTCACTGAACTATGTATGTACATTTATACCATGTAGAAATAATATGAAACAAAAATTACCTTCTTTGCACAAACAAAACTTTTAACAGGTCAACTGGTGAAACATGAATTTGTATACACAAAATCTTTTACTGTCTGTAGCTTTACCTTTCACATAAACTAAACAGAATAATACTTTGAATATCACATGTCATGAGTCAGTCTTTCCCATGCAATATTTTTTTCTCCTAGCATTCAACTCTGAATTAACACAGTAAGCTATGTAACAAAATTAACAAACATAGTAATAAGTAACATGTAATAATTATCTTTTGTTAACACCTTTTCCATCTGGTTTCAACTCGATGTTAACTGATTTCAATTCAATGTTAACTGATATTTTTGTATCAGTATGACGATATGAAATATTAAAAAAACGATTTTCTATTTATATCACAATTCCAGTATAAAATCTTGTGTATCCAACGAACTACATGAATAATCTCCTGGTATTTTCATGTTATGATAATTCTGACATAATTTCTTTTTGACTTTTATAAAAAGCACTGTCTTAAATTTCCACATTATTACATGCTGCAATGTTTTGTATATATAGGTATAAACAAATTATGCTTGACTTCATGCATAGCCTTACAAATTATTATCACATGAATATGGAATTTTGGGGTATACAATACAAGTAAATCACAATAATGAAAGATACATTTATAAATTGCGCGAAATGTCCAATACTGAAATGTTCAGTTATCCAGTGTCCATTTCACTATGTTCATGTATCCATGGTAGTCCACTCATGAAACGAATGTCCAGTATCTTCATGCAAATTTGTAATTCACATGTTAAGTGTTCACAAATGTTTGTCACATTTCTCAATGTTCATCACGTTTTCAGTTTTCACAGGTCCATTCATATTCCTATGCTCTGGAAAGTATATCAGCAATTATATTATCCTTTCCTTTGATATGAGTCACTTTCAGTCCATATGGCTGTAGAATCAAACTCCATCGAAAAAGTCTCTGGTTTTTGGTCCGGAATCGCTCAAGGAAAGTCAATGGATTGTGGTCTGTATATACAGTTACTTCAGACGAGTTGCTCAGATACACCTCAAAGTGTTGAACTGCTAACACCAGACCTAAACACTCTTTCTTTATGGTAGAATACCTTCGCTGATGAATGTTCAGTTTCTTTGAGAAGTAGCTGATGGGTTTCAGGAGTCAAGATTTGTCCTTTTGTAAGAGTACAGCTCCAACTCCTGTATCACTGGCATCCACAGCGAGCTGGAAAGGTTTTTCAAAGTTTGGTGCTTCCAGCACAGGATCCGACATCAACACAGCCTTCAATTTTTGGAAAGCTGTCTCACAAGCTCCTGACCAGTCAAATTTGACCCCCTTCTTGAGAAGGTCAGTCAGCGGGGCAACCACTTCACTGAAGTTCGGGACGAACTTGCGGTAAAAACCACGCATTCCAAGAAATTGGAGGAGTTCTCTCTTGGAGGAGGGGCAGGGAAAATCCACGATAGCCTGGACTTTGGCGCTTCGTGGGGCAACACGACCTTGACCTATTTCATGACCTAAATAGGTCACAGATGCTTTGGCAAATTCGCATTTTGCCAAGTTCACAACCAGTCCTGACTTGGAAAGCCTTCTAAACAAATCTCTGAGATGAGCCAAATGCTCCTTCCAACTATTGCTATATACCAAGACATCGTCAAGATACACTACACAATTTCCATGCCCTGAAATCACACTATTCATCATCCTCTGAAAAGTCGCAGGGGCATTCTTCATGCCGAATGGCATGACCCGACACTGGAAGAGACCTTGTGGCGTCACAAATGCTGAGATTTCCTTGGTTTCCTCAGATAATGGCACCTGCCAATAACCCTTCATTAGATCTATCTTGCTCACATAGGCAGCGTTTCCAACCTGGTCTATACAATCCTCTATACGGGGGAGAGGAAAAGAATCTGTCTTCGTAACAGCATTAACCTTGCGGAAATCAATACAGAATCTTTGGGAACCATCTGGTTTTGGAACCAGAACTATAGGTGAACTCCATCTACTATTGCTTTGTTCTTTGATACCATGTTCAAGCATGTATTCTACTTCTTTGTTCACTACAGTTTTCTTGTCAGGATGTAGTCTGTATGGGTGTTGTTTTATGGGTTCACTTTCACCTACATCAACCTTGTGTACAGTGTTTGTTGCACAACCTAATTTTTTCACTACACACCTGTGGAAATTCTTGCAAGATTTCTATTACATCCTGCCTCTCTGACTCAGGCAAATGACTAAGCAATATCTCGGGATTAGACATTACCTTTGAATTATCTAGCCTGGGAATCATCCCTGATTTGAAGTCTATTTCAGGTGGACTTTCTGCATCACCAAGTACATCATCATGTACATGCACAGCAGCAACACCTGAGGAGTCATTAATGCTCCTAGCATCTGAATCTGCACCTTTTGCATCAGTGTGCACATCACTGACTGACATCTCATCATCACGCTGATAATACCTTTTCAGCATATTGTCATGTCAATATGCTGATAATACCTTTTCAGCATATTGACATGACAAACTCTCTTTGTCTTTCTCCTATCAGGAGTACTCACAACATAAGTCTCCTTCCCAAGACTCTTCTCAATCAAGTAAGGACCACTAAATCGTGCCTTCAGTGGGTCTCCTGGAATCGGAAGTAACACGAGAACCTTGTCACCCCGCTCAAATGAGCGAGACTCTGCCTTCAGATCAGAACGAGCTTTCATCACACCCTGGGATGATTTCAAATGCTCACATGCCAGTTCGCATCCCCTTGACAGTCTTTCTCTAAATTTAGAGACATAGTCCAACACATTATCACCTTCCTCTTCCATTTCAGACAAGAGCTGTTCTTTGACTACCTTCAAGGGGCCTCTCGGTTCATGACCAAAGACAAGTTCGAACGGGGTGAATCCTGTGGATTCATTTGAGGTATCTCTAGATGCAAACAAGAGAAAAGGGATGCCCTTGACCCACTCTCCTGGATTCTCTTGACAATAAGACTTGATAATTGTCTTCAATGTCTGATGATATCTTTCAAGGGCCCCCTGGGACTGGGGATGATACGCAAATGAGTTGATCTGCTTGATTCCAAGTTGATACATCACTTCCTGGAACACAGTGGACGTAAAATTTGAACCCTGATCTGACTGAATCTCTTTTGGGAGACCGTACCTTGTAAAAAAGATCAAAAGGGCATCAATCACTGTCCTTGCCTTTATGTTCCTCAGTGGAACCGCCTCAGGAAAACGAGTCGTTTTGTCCATGATAGTTAGTAAGTACTGAAAACCGGTCTTGGTCTTAGGCAAAGGGCCTACACAGTCTATCAGCACACGACTGAATGGTTCTTGACTCACTGGAATGGGAATAAGGGGTGCTGGCTTGATGCGATGCTGCAGCTTCCCCACTACTTGACAGGTATGACAGGACTTACAATACTCAGCCACATCTTGTCTGAGCCTTGGCCAATAGAAATGAGCCAAAATCCTGACTACAGTCTTTCTCACACCCAAATGACCCGCCATAGGAATGTCATGTGCCAACCGTAGGATTTCCTTCCTTCTTTCCTTCAGATTCACCACCACCACCACCACTGGGATTTGTGTTGCTACTTGGCTTTGATGACTTAGATTTGTCAGCATCATGTGGTGTTTGATTTTGTTTCCAACTGGAATTATTTTTTCTGACTTGTAGGATTCCTACGCTTGTTTTGAGGTGACCTACTCCCTCTATGGGTCAATTCGTACCCATCTGCCAACATGGCAGCAGCCTTTACATCCAAAACATCCTGATCATTAACATATGTCCTAACTTCCTGTGACATACATCTTTTACACTCCTCTATGAGCATGACCTCTCTCAAGGCTTCAAAACTTTGCTCAACCTTCAAGGAACGAATCCAACGATCCAAAGCAATCTCTTTCCTACGAACAAACTCAACATGAGTTTCCCCTTGATTTCTTCTCAAATTGCGAAATCTCTGACGATACGCCTCGGGGATCAATTCATATGACTGGAGGATAGCATCCTTCACTGTCTGATAATCAAAAGAATGTTCATCACTCAATGCCGAAACCACAGACTGAGCTTTACCTGTGATAACTTGCTGAATCAAAAATGCTCACTCATATTCCGGCCACTTCATCTTTGAAGCAATCCTCTCAAACATAAGGAAGAAAGAATCTAACTCATTCTCATCAAACTTGGGAACAAGTTTCAACCTGGCTGCAAATTCATTTCCTTCGGATTTGCCACGATCTTTCTGCATAGATATTCTAGCCTGAGCATTCATTTCCTCATACCTCATCATCTCAAATTCGAGCCTCTTTCTTTCCATCTCTCTTTCATGTTCAGCAGCTTTTAGTCTATCCCTTCCCTCTTTCATGTTCAGCAGCTTTTAGTCTATCCCTTCTCTCTTCCAACTCAACCTTAGCAAACTCTGCTTTCAATTCATCAGAATTTGACTCATTTTGTTTGTCACTGCTATCATTAGCATCATCAGTAAACTCAGATGAGCATGCAGCCGATTCTACAGGGTCTGGGTTACTTAACCATTTTTGTTCTGCAATTGCATTCAATATGTCTCTCTTTTGTGTGCAACCACTTAAATCAACACCTAGCTTATTAGCCACACTCTTCATATTAGTCTTGACCAGGCTTTTCAACCTAGCGATTGACAATTCCTCGCTAAGGAACGCCTCAACATCAAATTCGGCCATGATTAATGTGCCCTACTGTGCAATTCACAAACCGTTGAAAATGCACACACACAAACTGACAAAATGTCTGACCCGACGTTCTAAAATTCTGAATAGAAACTTAACAAAATAGATACAGATCAAGTTACCAAAATCTGCACGAACTGCAGCCAAAATCATGCAATCAAACTCTAGTCCTTGCCTAGAAATGGAGGCAACGCCTCGCCAATTGCCATGCCTACAATAAACAAACGTAACTTGCATCTACTACCTACCACCAATATGAGTACATAGGACCATACTCAAGTCTCTACGTCGAATCGTCGTCACCACAAAAACTTCCTTCTTGCGACAACCCCCTAATTATTGCGGGCCGACAGTCCTCCGTCAGCCCCAACACTACTCATCGCTCAGCAAGTAATCAGATGATGACCATGATGAACAGATTTCAGTCGATTTTTGATATAAGAGGAATAGAGTTTTAATTCTAGCCGTAAGACGCCATTTTCAACAACGAAAAAACAACAAAATCACGTGTCACATTTGCATATTCATGACACCACTTGGTTGCATTGTGAAGTTTTATTCGGCATTACTGTCATTCTACAGGAAGTGCCCCGATTTTAAATTGCGAGTTGTCTATGAAAGTAATAGCTATTACTATATCAGAGAGACATTATGTCATTATGGTCCAAGTAACGCATATTTAACCCACATTATATAGTCATCTTCTAACTCAGCATTTTTACAGGGTAAGGAAAAGTGTTTGTTTGCTGCGAAGATACATAATATCACTATGGATGCTTATACTCATTAACTTTTTTAATGCCGAATACATGTGACAAATAGACTTGTCATTTTCATTCACCAATTGCTTGACCACAGGAAAGGTATATGGTTGGTCTATGTATATCAAAAATTTTATCATAAATCAAGCATTCTAAATATATGATTATAAATATATGCTACCATAGAAATTTTCAAAGAAAATTACAGATTTTTAAATAGATATTACCTTATTTCAACATGAAACAATAGTATACAAATGAGAACCTCCCCCCCCCCTAAAAAAAACACAACAACAATAAACAAGCAAACAAACACAAAAAAAGGGACAAAAAGGAAAATCAAATGTAATTTTGAATAATTCTTATGTATAAAGTTGGGTAAAGTAATAATGTTTGGTTTGGTAACATAAGAACGGGTAATACGTTTCTTACAAGTTCTGAACCCAATATTCTCTGAAATAATAAATGGTTAATGAAGTGCAGATATTTGAAAAGTAAGCATTGATCACATTTTGGTAAAATTTTGAAGAGAGCTAAACACTTTGGCACAGTAATAGTTAAGAAAACGATTAATATTTAAATGCTATCTAGCAATTCGATTGTAGCAACAGAATCCGTCGGGATCAGTGTAAAACATTATCATTGTATCTTACAAATCACCATTCGTCGTCAAATAATGTCAATACAATATTATAGTAAGTATCAGAAAGGAAAATCAGAGAAAGATGAAGGGAAAGAGAGAGATAGGAAAATAATGTGTGCATTAATTGATACTAAAATCATTTGAAATGCAAAAGTGCATGGTACCTTAATTATGCATTTGTCATGCTTTACAATCATTAACTTGTATAACATATCAGTAGTAATAATCTGCAATTTAATATTTTGCTTACATTTGCACAGCACAGCGAAGATTTACAATATCAAGACTATTTTCTATCATAAACAACAACATTTGTAAAACATTTTATATTTATTAAACAAAAGTTTTCAAAATTCGAGGAATATTGTATGTATAATTGTATAAAATAAAATCAGATAACATTTATCTCCATTAATTACGAACGAGTATGCACTCTATATGTAATACAGTAAGAGGCAGTTCAGTGTTATTGAAAACTATAAAACTATTACTGTAAAGTTAAATAAATACGCAAATTAAAGGGAAATCTAGCCTTAGTGGCTGGATGCCCTGAAATAAAGCAGGAAAAAAAAAAACAGCAAAGTAGATTGGTGAGGGTTTGAAAGAAATCGGTAAAGCAATATGAAAATGATATATTTTTAAAAGTTGTACTCACTAGATACAATGGAATGAACATATTGACTGAATCGGCTACGTCACTGTGATGTAGTAGCAGAGAGGACGGTTCGTGGAAAAAACGAAGTACACGATATTTTACCACAAACCGTCCGCTCTCACTTGAGCGGCACGACAGTGTAGAAACAAAATGGAAGCTGAAGGAAATCTTTCAGGAACTACATTTTATTTATATATATTGACGTTGAAATAAGAGGTTTTAAAACTGTTGTCCATGAAGTTGGAAACATTTTCTTTCCTTTTTTCTTGAAATGATGTGACAACATGATTATGTCTTCTTGATAAATAATGTTCATATCCTTTCATAGAGCAATCTCTATCACTCTTTAGTGTGCTTATTAAAGTTATGAGAAGATATACAATTTATCTTTCAAAAATTCAAACTCATACTGGCGCAATCATTTCAGGAAAAGAGTCAAGAAAGATATTTGTCCTAACTTTATGCGCAACAGTGTATTCAGGTAAATAAATGTACAGGGCCTATTTTAAAGATGTCACATAATTGGAAGTTCATAAATAGTCAATTATAAATAGATAAAGAAAATATACACATACACATTTTATAACAATGTATTATTTTGTTTTATCTATTTATTTATTTCATTTCCATAGTTAATTTCAAAACGTGCAATATGTGCATTGTGTACAGAGAGATAGATACTTCTTCTCACATGAGTTAGATACATTTCATTTCCGGGTCCACTCGCTATTCAGAAGGACCGCTATTTGTACAAAACCGCAATTCATTTAGTCACGCGTTATGAATAGCGGTCCTTATGACTAGCGAGGTTACCCCTTCATTTCGAACTATTATCACAATCACAGATATTTCGGTTCAACATAATATTTCATCAGACGTATTTCATGCCATTTCTACTTCAAAAAAAAAAAATATATAAAAATATTTGTAGATAAATTTCTTTTTCATGCCGATCATCGATAAGATCTCCTTCATGATGCTTTATTTTATTTTATAAAGAAAATGTATAAAGCCATGCCTTTATCACGAAAATAATGTTTGTGGAAAAGAATATACACCGAGTATTATTAAAGAGGCAACTCGTTTCAATAGTGGATGAAACTTTACATTATTCTAATCAAAATATCACTGTTCAGACAAAATTGTATTTATGTTAATCATTTATTTTTTTTAGTTATTTACAATACATATTTCGAACCGATAAAGCTTCTTGATTCTAACTGGAAATCAAATGATATATAATTGTTTCATTTTAATCTAAAATAGTGACGAATTTAAAGCTGATATATACAACATTACGAGCACTCATGTTTTGTAAAAAACATACATGTAAAAACCAAAGACAATGCATTAATGTAATTTGCTTATTGAAACATTTTTTTAAAGGTTATCATATTACATAGCAACGCAATTGCTTTTGTTTCAGTTAATATCATATCTAAACATAAAAAAGTGATAATTTGCATTACATCATTGTAAATGCAATGTCTTTACTAAATACAAAACAATTATATGAATCATAATAATATGATGACAAGATTATGAACAATGTCCTTTTGATAATATCTTTATATAAATCCATCTGCATATCACTGTATCAATTACAATGATAACATAAACATAATGCCAAGATGCTATGCATAAACAACAAAATAAATTTCATCAAGGTGTAGAAAAAAAAAATAGTTAATCGGTTACAATAAGTCGAAAAATTGAAAATAAATAAATAAATAAATAAAGCTTACATATGACAAAGATCAGTCGATACCTCCATACCAACCATAATATTTATAATTTCTACTACACATTCTATGAAGAAAAATTAAATTGTAGTATTTACTTGATTTTTAAAATTACAGCGCATGTACAACAACGATCACAGTAGAGAGAGAAAACACACACACACACACACACACCCCCACCCAATCCTAACACACACACACACACACACACACACGCACACCCACACACAAATTCCGATACAAAAGTTGAGATGTCACTTCAGTTACCTCTTCTCCGCCTCTTCCTCAGTTGGTCTGTTCTGATGACATGAAATTCTGCATCTGCGTGATAATTATTTGCATATTTGGTTTGAATCGGAGATTTTGGAAAAGATAAGAAAAAGAAATAAAAGTCAAACCTACTAAAATATGGTTCGGTTATTGTATCGTAATTGGCCATTAAACCATTCTAAGTATAATTGAACACTTATATGAATTGAACCATAAAAAAAAGGAAAATAAAATCTTAACTAAATAAGTCGACTTAAATTTTATGGATGCGGTAGCTATATTTCCTCCAAAAATAGTTGTCTCAACAAGAATTCAGATGATTATTTTCTTCTTTTTTCATAATTCTGGTCCAGGTCCTGGTGCTGGTGCACATTCTGGTAACGGTCCATGTTGTGCTTCTGGAATACATACAAATAAAATATCACAAGCACTAGGTTCAAATTACCAAAAGAAACGGGGCTTTCAAAGAATGATAACATTTTAACTGGTAGTAATATGTATCAACATTATGCCAAGTATCTAATACTTAATAACTTTGAGTGGCATAAATACCTTGCAAAATTAGTCTGTCACACTAATCCACATGACATATGATCAAACATCAACCTTCGATCTTATTGCTAACCTACCCTGGCTGAAAATCCTTAAAAAATCAGTACAAAGCCTTAAATCTTGTTTTCAAATGTAGTAATAATGAAGCCCCCTAAAAATATATATTAGTGAGGTACTCCACATACATCAATCTTCACTGGCCACTAAAGTTGTGATGAGGAAACAATATATTCTGCACCATTGAGTTTCTATTTTACCAGGGCATCACAACCTTCATCTAATCCATGCAATTATTAGAAATCTATATATAATTATTTAGTATTATATAGCATCTTTTCAAATTGCATCACCTTTATTATCACAGCATTTTGGTGTACTAGTATTCAATATACATTTATTCATATCATGTTGTTGCATAAGAGATACGTTGGTATACATTAAGGCCATTCACATAGTAATCGCAACTACTACATTTTTCATAGTTTTATGAGCTAAATATTAAACACACACACAACTATGATTTGGAATGGTCAGACTGAATTATGAAATGGCTCCACAAATTTATCATTCAAAATTTGATACCATTGAGTATAGTGACGGAATTGTGGAAAAAAAAGATATGAATAACCTGAACTTAATATATTCCTCCCCCTTTACTTCTTTGATTCAGGCATCTGTAGATATCCCCTTCTTTGCGAGGGTCATACATTTGCACAGATCTAAAACCAACATATAACATCAATCAGTCATAATGATAATATAACTAAAAACCCTTCTAATCATCTCAATAGTACATGGCACTTTTGGTACGTCTGCAAAGTCAATCTCACATTCTATGACAGGACTATGTCTAGTGTGCAACACCAATATGAATCTGGATTTGTAATAATCATTGAATAATTATAATGTAGCCAAAAAAATGTATATAAATAAATTAAGAATAGATTGCACAGGTGAAATTTTCCAGTTCAACATCAATGAATTATTTCCTACTGAAATAACCAATTTCTATATAATATTTACCTTAACATTTTACATGTTTTATGAAGATTAGCCATTAAAAAGTTTCATGCTGGGAGAGAGAAAAGGCCCCTGCTCAATGATGCTATAGTAACAGGGCGCTCAACGCTAAAGCTTTTGAAAGTTCAAAATGTATTAGGATACTGGCAAATGAAGTAAGTACATTGGTCACACATGTCCAGCTGATAAAAGGTCTACATAATAACACCAATAATGTGAAACAGTAACAAACATGGTCTTTTTTAAACCTTTGTTCTTGCATAGTTTAAGGAAGGACTTTGGTTCACAGATCCGCCTCTCTCATTTCTAATGTAAAGAACTTTGACAAGCCAATCGTTACAAAAGAGGCAAGACTGTGTCTAGATGTCACTAGATCTTAAAAGGTTTGATCTACTGATTAATGAAAATGAATACGTATAGAGTGCATATTCAAGCCTAGTTTCAAACCGTGCAGGACCTTTAAACACGTCACCATATGCAATATGTCTTGTCTTTCATCGGACTAGACAGTGAACGATGAAGCCTTTGTTCTTGATTTAACCCGTTGACTACTGACTTCTCCAGTTCCTGTAGGTCTAATATATAGGGACCATCCGGTTCCCGTATGCAATGGGTTAATGCAGAATTGAATGAAAGGGTTGGGTATCCGTTATCAGCTCTGCATATTACTTTGGTTTGTAGACCATCTTTCATATGAAAGTAAGCTAACAACAGTTCGGGTCCATTTGCTGATAGAACATAAATCACATTTAAAATCTATTTCTAATTCAGTACAGAATGTGCTTTAGTGAATGGTCTGTTGATATTATTGATAATTGACTTATATATATATATATATATATATATATATATATATATATATATATATATATATATATATTTTTTTTTTTTTCAATCGGCAACTCATAGTTCAATGCATACTGCAATTACATTGTTTACTTGTTGAATTGCAGCCACAGTTGATTCGAGCTGGAGTATAATTATGGAAAATGCATGTTATGTCGAAATCAAATCTGATCCAACATATACTGATATATGAAACATATCTGAGGGAAACTTTTGTAGGAAACCCTAAAACAATCAACGAGTGGCCTTTTAGACAGATTAATCACATCTGTGACCCTCCACCACAAAACGAACAATATTAAAGTCGGAAACTTTGCATTTCTTTATTTTAACATGGTGTGAAAGCTTGGACTATAAGCTTTTTGAATGATATATAGAGCTTGCCTTGTCTAGACCATGCTAACCATTTGAACTTGCAATGAGAATAAGACCTTTTCAGGCTAATCACCAGAATAATAGAGAAAAAAAATGATGTAAAGAGGAGTTACTATTCAGGAGTGCCCTATTTGTGTCTTCTTTTTTTTTCTGTCTCACGTAAAGGTTGAATGAGAACTCCCTGGTATTGATTATATCAGTCATGAAAAGAAAACTGCGCATCATGTGAAAAAAATACAACTCCTTATTCAAATGAGCAAATCTCCCTGGAAGGTAACAGCTGACGTCACGATCCGTGTGTAGTAGTATTATTCACGTATACTGTATACGGCGTGTGACATCACGCAGGAAGAGTGCGTACTGCATTGTGACTTAGAAGTTTAGAAGCTTAGAAGTTTATAAAGACTCAACGACCACAAGGGGTATGGGAGTATAATACAAAGTATGTACAAAAATGAAATATAATTACAAACAAATAAACAAATATATATACATTATATATAAACAATATATCAGAATACAAATAAACACAGTATGGAGAATAATGCAGACACTGCCTGAAAACGTAAAACGGAGTTTAAATGTACAGAAATTACATATTCGGCTATAAAAATACTATTACAGAGTATAGTAATGTCGGATATCTAACAAAAAAGGACGTTATTTATCTACAAAACCTCGAAACATTGGACAGATTCTTTTTTTTTTTTTTTTTACTGGAATTAAACAATTCATTAAATTTAAATGTGTATTTCCAATGATACCTCTTGAGGAATTGTTTCCGTTTGATCTAAAAAAAAGGACATATAAACAAATAGTGAAATTCATCACCGATATCATTTTGTAGAACAATGATTACATAAACGTTCAGCTTTCGAAATCTGGCTGTAACGCCCAATCACTATTGGAGTTTGTGATTGAGACATTGAAATGTGCAATGTCTCAATGTTCTATAATTTTCGTTAAGGTGAATCAAGTACTTTTCAAAACATAATCTCTGTTTGAAAATTCTAGAAAATGGTACATTGCTGGTTTAACTCAACATTACTGTGCCACTCCTGCTCATTTGCATCTTGAAGCTTTTGGTTTACAATGCTTTTAAAATTTGATGAAATCAGATTCATGGCTTGAATTTTCCACAAGTCAGAAAGACCTAAATTATCAAGAATATTCTTTACTTTGAGAATCCAAGACATGTGATTATTTACTTTCGAAAACATGGAAAATTTAAAATTATACATGATCTTTGATAACTTAGATGATCTTCCATTTAGGAGACGATACCAGAACATTAGCATTTGATTGGCAATATTTTTTTTCTAGTTTGCAGCGACAAAGTTCACCGTAAACCATGCAGTTCGGAGTCATTTTGTTTTAACCAAGCATTTCTTTGCAGAACTTCAAATAGAACGTTTCAAGTTGGATAAGATTTTCAAAACCCCAAATCTCACTTCCATATAACAATATAGGCAAACTGATTAAATGACTCGAGCTTGATGTCTATTGGTAGACAAAGAGATTCAGCTTTTCTCTTCATAGAATACATAGCTCTGCGTGCTTCGGTTACTTGTTTGCTAATAGCTTTTTGAAGCTATTATTATAGTTAAAAGTGGTTCCTAAATAGACATACTCATTACATGCATTAATTTTATTGGTTCATTATCAAGATAAAAATAAGGAATGTTCCTGACTTTTCCTCGAGAAAAAATAACAACTTACGTCTTGGAAGTTTTTACAGTAAGATGCCACATTTGGCAATAATCAGAAAGAGCATTAGGTCCAATTTGGAGCTCATTCGCACTTTCAGCAAGTAAAATAGTGTTATCAGCATACAGAAGAGTAAAAAAGTTCAGATATAATTAAATATCATTTTCATACAAACAATCATAGATTGACAAAGAGAGAGAGAGAGAGAGAGAGAGCTCAAGCCATTATATCTCCCTCGTAAAAAAAAAAAAAGATTCAAAGGCATTTAGGTACAGTGCAAATAAAACGGGAGACAAATTTTCACCTTATCGCACTCCTACACTATTACGAAAAAAAATCAGATTTCTGACCATCATAATTATGATATGCAAGATTAAGCATTCTCATACATTTGAATTATTACACGCAACAATTAACCATTAATCCCATGGTTAAGTAACTTAATCCAAAGCGAACTTCGATCAACTAAGTCAAACGCCTTTTTGTAATCCACAAAAGCACAATATACTTTTTTTTATTCTTCTTTAAATGCCAGTCAATGATTGCATGCAATGAGAAAATGTGATCCATCGTAGAATAACCTGATCGGAAACAAACCTGTACTTCACTTAAAAGATCATAATATTTGATGAATAAAATAATGCGTTCATTCAGAATAGCAGTAAATAACTTTCCAATACAACTTAAGAGGGTGATGCCTCTGTAATTATCCGCAGAATCAGGGGAGCCTTTACCATTGAATAAGGGTTTAATCAAGCCTATCACCCAACTAGAGGGTATGATACCCGTATCTAACACTATATTAAACAATTTAATAACTATTTTCACGAGATTTAGAACTATTCTTTAACAATTCATTTAATATCATATCGTCTCCAGCAGCCTTGTTATTTTTTAAGACGTTTAAGTTGTTGTATCAATTCAGATTCTTCTATTCGTCTATTCAATTCATCGTTCATACCAATGTTACATGAATTAAAATTAAAAACATCATCCTGATCAGTTTCACAAGAAGACTGATTGTTCAAAGTTTTGAAGTGCTAAAAAAAAAATCATCTATTAATATGTGGGAAGAAAACTTGGATCCCTTGTCATTTTTGTTAATAATAATCCAGCAATCTTCGGGATTTTTACTTTCCAAATTATTTATAATTGTGTGTAAGTCAGCAAAATACTTTCTTCTGTTAGATCGCACTAAAATCATTTGCAAGTATCTATTGTTTTAGGTGCCGGCGCGTGATGCTGTCATGATTGCGCGGTTGATATCCGCGCTAATTCATCCCTTCCTTATAAACTACATGTGTACTTTTGCGTGCGGTCTACCATAGGACTAGGATGCAGATGATCATAAGTAGATGAGTTTATTTAAGCTTAAGTTCAAGATAACGGATATAGACCAAATATACATTATACTGCCTACAGTCGATTCTCTGGTTAAACTACGTGAAGACGACAATTTTCTTTCGGGCTGCGCCCCTCATGAAATTAATCGTGATTCACGCCACCTCAGGGACCAAAGTTCTAACCAGACCGTCTCATGACAGTAAAATAAGAAGGGATTATCAGATAAGGGTAAAACTTGGACTAGCTTCAAAGGAGATACACTTCTCTCCAGACCTTCTTTAGATCTTGTTCGATAACCCGGTCATGATGGTGGTGTAAGGGTTGTAAAAGGCCCTGGTCTGGGATTTCTAGGAGTGGGGTCTCATGGATAGGTAGCGGTAGAAGTAACAGTAGAAGAGTCAGCTCTAACCACATCGTCAAACAGCTTTTGGGGGGGGGGGAGTATGATAAAAATATATATTTTTTTTTTTTAGTTTGGAACGAATTGTTTTACTCTTATGTAGATGTTACAAAACATAAACACGGAATTAATCCCTGACAACTTAAGGAGGGGTCATCAATTGCTATTTCCTTCCCCTTTATCTTATTAGTGGGTGAAATAGTGTAACACAAAAGGAAGCAAACAGTAAATATTGATTGTATTGTAGTAATTTTGTGCAATCACCAAAAGATTGAAAATAATAATCCGTTTTTCAGTTATGGTCATCATCACATTTTTATTGCTATCAATTTCTGTCTAATACGTCATGAAAGGAACTATTGTCAGTGAGCCAGTTGTGAGTCAGATGGTCATGATGGTATAGGATCATTCTCCATCAGCTCAAACACTTCGTATGATGGGGCCAGCTCTGATTTTTACGGAGTATCCTCATCAGTTGTCTTCCTTTCTACTCCCAGGCCCCTTTAATTTTGTTACATGTTTCAGATAATATACCTTCATTTTCTTATGTTCTGTCTGTTAAAACAGTAGAGGGACTATTATCAGTGAGCCAACAGTGAGGTCTGATGGTTTAGGATCATTATCCACTAGGTCTCCCAACACACACTCTAGAGATGGTGAGGCTTTTACTTATACATCAAATCTTCATGGTGAGATTATGTCAAACTTGGCGAAACTTTACATTATAATCGACTTTTACCTCCCCTCACATAGGTGATTCGAGATTATTGATTTAGAAAACCGATTCCGAACATGAATACGTTCAAAACTCTAGAGGCATAGTAAGATGTTTTCTTAGCTGACGGGACTTTGCATTATCATTTAGTTTTACTTAATCTGTCACATAAGATATATGGTAGTAAATTTTTCATTTAGGAAACTGATTTCCAAACTTATGTTCAGTTCCCAACAGGCCATTTAAAGTTAACAATGATATTAATTCTAAGCTGAAAAAAGGGCACTGCTATCCTATTCACCTTCATTAGTGACTGGCATGAAATTGTTCATGTATTAAACTGATTTTCAACATTATTTTCTGTGCCCATCCGTAACACGTCCTCTTGAGAGTAGGCTTAAGAATGAAGGCTTCATGGTGATGGAATGTAAGACTATGGTACTTTGCATTACCATCTAACTTTACTTTCTAAGTCACATCAGTGATTAGGGCTTAAACTGTTTATTCATGATCACTTTTTTTCAATTCCCATCTTACTAAATGTAGTAGAAATAGTTTTAGTCCTACACTTGATTAAAAAAAAAAAAAAATAAAATCAAATGTTTACAGTACAACTTTACTTACTCGATGTTTAATGTTATTGTTTACGGATACACTGATGAAATGAAAATGTCTGATTAAAATCACCCTTTAACCAGCATTTTCTGTTCACTTTCATTGTCTGTTTTAAGGAGGCTAAAGGAAAGTAAATCATTATTCAGATTTGTAACTCATGTCAAAGTAGAGCTTTTCATTTGATGAAGAGTCTACATAGCATTGCCACCTCTACACGAATGCCATTCTTTTTGTTGGTTTTTGTTCATGCAAAATGCTGTCGCGTACAAATTTATGGACTACAACTTTTCTTTCATACCCATAGATAATCAGAGGAGATCCATCGTTAAGTGTAAACACAGTAACCTCCAGGCTGGAAGAATAACATTTTCCAGCATTTATTTGCTGGGTTATGTGAACTTTGTAACTTTATTGCAACTCTATTCCTAGCAAACCTCAGTTACACACAGCGAAATGGACATTATTCTTCAGTGGAGTATGAGGCGCAGGATGGTGCAGGCTACAGTGGGCGCTCTTCCTATTGTCCTAATAGGTCGAATGATACATGATCCACTCAGACTGATCCAGGCGGAGAATTGGAATAAGGACAGATGGGCTACCTACGAATGTGATTTTTTTTTTTTTTTTCAATTGAATACACCTGTATGTGAGATATGTCAATTATTAACTTTTGTTCGTAAGGCAATGTTATAAAAATTAAAAGAAAAAAAGGTTTAAAGTAAAGCATCTGGCCAGTTTGAAAAGAAGAAGGAAGGAGGAGAAAAGGTAGGCCGTTATTATTTTTAAAAATGGCTGCCAGCTGGACACAGGGAATGATATCTTATCTTCTTATGAACTAACTGACGATATCCATAATATGGTGAAGCTTGAGTATGAGAGATAATTGTTTTTATTTTTTATTCAAAAAAAAAAAAGAAAGAGGAATGGTAATTACGCCCTTTGATCTCTTCTATTTTTTTTTTTTTTTTTTTTTTGCTTGAAATTGTACAGAACATATGGGCCTCTTTTTAGGTTGAGTGATTCAAGATTATCATAAAATATTATAGTAATCATCAAATCTGCATCATCACTGTTTTAAGCAAATATCTTCATTATTCAAAACCTACAAAACTAGATTCATGTGGTTTATTTATTATTTTTGTTTTGTCATTGTTTTTCGCTCTTGTAGTATTTCAATATTTGCGTCATACAATTTCTCATTCATCTTTTATTTTACATCCTCGTGTGGTTTAAGTCTACGTGACGCTTGTTTTTCGCTCCTGTAGTGTTCAGTCACTGACTTGACTAGCCTGGGTAAACAGATGAATAAACGGGTCAATGAATAAAGAAATTGATTATAGATGAATCTATAAATAAACTGACAAATGAATAAATGCAAAAACTTCTTCCTTCTCACGCACCTTCTAGACGGTTCAGGGAGATGCAGATCCCAAGCGTGCAGACTTCCATCCCAGGCTATAATAGCAGAGGCTCCTGACAGAAGCGATAGTTGCAAGCAACGTCCAACAGGTGCCTGTAAAAGACGCCGCCACAATCCACACACGGGATAGATCCCATCTCGCAATCAATTGCCACCTAGACGGGAAGAAGAGTTCCATCTTGTGTCCGGAGTTGTAGCAGTTCCCTTTCTGCTTATCAAATATTTGTCTTCAACCAGGAAGGACATTGGGAAGTGATAGGGCCTACCATGCAAGATTTAAATTAGGAACTGTCATGTCATACTGTTTGTCCTATAGATCCCAAACATTCAAGGTGTTAGAACCCACAGGGGAAATGAAACCAACAGAGTACCCGACGTTACCCCTCATTTGCATTTGCCTTGTGATATTCTGCCCTATGATTAAGAAGGTTCCCCACATGCATACAGTAAGGGATGTGAAGGACAAAGTAGAATATGCAGGACATGGGAAAATGCATCATCGCCCGACGGGAATGGACAACGTAATGGGGATGACTTTTTTTTAAAATAAGAGAATCGGTTGTTAAAAATAATGTATCTATAAATTTGCCTCAAAGAAAAAACAATGTTACCGTTTGAAGACCAAACATGGTTCACTGTACCAACGCTATTTTAACAGCACGGGATAAGGCATCCTTATGGACCTGAGTCAAGAAAAGATGAAGTAGAGCTTGTAATTGCTGATATTGAAGGAGAGCAACAGACGTTTCAGTGTGGTGCAACAAGAAATAATTCTTGAACGACCTCATAAGAGGATTTCGGGGAGATGACGTACTAGGCCTGGTAGAGAAGAACGTCTTATTCTAGACGCTGGAAAACAGACAGATGTAGGAGACACAAAAACATCTCACCAGCCACAAGCATCATCAACCAGAACAAGAACCCTGATGGATTTGCAGGAGGAGGACTTAACAACTACCACCACTGCCAAAACAGATGATACAAGCCCTGTTGCTAAGCAATAGCCAAGAACATATGATACAGATGATGTAGAATTGTCAATCAATTTGTTTGTAACAGCTTAAGCATAACGGCGATGATTCCATGCTTCATTGAATTAATACTTGAATAAAACTAAAAACAGTAATTGTGTAATAATTATCATCTTATGTTTTTTCCCCCTCCTTCTTCTTCTCAGAGGCCAATACTACAATATATGTTATGTTCATCTGCAAAACATCCTTAAAATACATTTATTAAATTCTAGACCCTTCACTTTTTCAAACATGTACATAATGGTACATGTATGCGTGTAATGAATAACTGTCATGTTGTAAGCAAAGGTTACAATGTTTAATTATAAGCTATATTATTAGGCTTTGTTTCTCTTAGTTTGTAAGAAATAGAGTCAAAATCTGCTCCAAAGCTTTGATCCCTCTGTTCCTTTGTTTCTTATTTATTTATTTTATTTATTTTATGTATTTATTTTTTAAATTGCAACATAATGATAGGCATATGAAGATTGAATAGAAGTTTATCTTTTTTATGTTTAAGTGCTCTGTTTTGCTTTATTTGTTAGAAATGGGTAATGAGATGTTAGATAGAATCCTTATATCCCTTAAATCAAGATATCACTTCTTTTTAGTTAGTACTCTAATAACAAAACATCATAGAGTACTCGAAACTGTCTCCTGTGCATTTCTATGGTTTGCATTTGATAGGCATATGAAGATTGTACAGAAGTTCATTATTATTTTTTTTTTAATGTTTATGTGCTCTGTTTTGCTTTATTTGTTAGAGATAGGTATTGAGATGTTAGATAGAATCCTAATATCCCTTAAATCAAGATATCACTTCTTTTTATTTAGTACTTTAATAACTAAAAATATCATAGCGTACTCGAAACTGTCTCCTGTGCATTTCTAAGGTTTGCATTTGAGGGCGCTTACATCTATGTTTACGTCTATGATGCAGTTAAAATAGTAACGATGTCAGAGTTAGTGATAACGAGAATAACAATTACCGAAGTACTGTATTCAGATATTGTAGAGTGATAGCATCAATGTAATGTGAAATAGTTTTGGTTTCATGATTATCGTGTATTGAAATTTTACTTCCTCATTGTGTTGCCGTACACATGACTCGAACCTACTTTGTCCATGAAGTTGCCTAGAAGAAAAATCAAAACCATTGTTATGATGTTAGAACAATCTAAAGTTGGTTATGTTCAGTTTATCCTACCTGGCAATGAAGTAGAAAAAATACTGACTGTAAACGGGTGCTTTCTTCAGTGATTTGTTTTGTTGTTGTTGTTGTTTTTTTTTTTTGTTTTTTTTTTTGCTAGAGTAAGGTAATAGCCAGTAGCGAAACTTCTGTACAAAGTTGATACAGACCTTAAAAAAAATTAAATTAAAAAAATAAACCAAACAAACAAACTGTGTTTTAACCCTTATTGTACTGGGCTATTTAAAGCTCCTCTCTGACTGGGGGGGGGGGGGGGGGGGGGGGGGCTGCAAAATTTTGCATGGGCCTCGAGAATAATATAAAGAACAAATGTCCATTGTTATTTTTATGTAAATCTACATTTTTTTTTTGTATTTGATATAATTTATGCAAATTATATACATACATATATATATATATATATGGATTAATAATCAAATAAAGAAAGGCCTTGAAGATAAAATCTTAATGGAAGAAGTTCTCTCTAAACCTTAAAAAATATTATTACATAAGAACATTTTTAAAAAGGGATTTCAATTATTATGTATTCCTTTGTATTTCTATGTTTTTCAACTTTAAACTTTTAATTGTTGTTTGTTTTTGTTTTTGTTGTTGTTTTTTGTCTGCTGTTTCGGAGTGTTATATAAAGCAATGTTCATATAGAATAAATGATAATTACATCTTGAATAAGAAATTATAGGTGATAAAGAAGGTATATGATGAAATGCAGTTTCCCATGCACAAAACTCCGAAATTCTCCTTTTTCGGGCCGACATGAGGTCATGGAAGGTCACGTGACTCGGTAAGGGGATGACCAATTTTTTTGTAAACTTGGTGTCAAAAGATGCGCAAGACTTAAAAGAAAAAAATCAGAAAGTTGCATGACATGAATTGCAGCGGTTTTAAATGCGTGGCGAAATTTGTCGGGGGGGGGGGGGTTAAGATATAGAATTAAAAAATGAAATTGCAATAGAGATGATAGGACAAAGACTACTTTAGCATTAATAAAGATCATGCTCTATTAATCAAGGAAATATTGTTCTAATTAGTAGAATGAACAATATCATTCTAGTTATTTTTTTCATGACCACCATTATGAAAACAAGAACGTCTTCCATCACTGCCTGTATGACCTTTGAGGTACACTGATCTTTTGATGACTCGAATTGTATGACAATCACATAGCGAAAGCATGATTGATCACTCTTCAAAAATGACCACTAATATTAGTAATATGTAAGTGTAGATGATCTTTTGATTTGGATGGTGTAGAATTACCCATTAATCTTATTGGACTCTGAATTTAACTCTTTGTTACATTGCCCTGGCATGACTTTCTCTGTGATGTCACCCACATTTCATTTGATATACATAACTGAATCAATCACGTCAAGTCAGCATGTGTTCTGCACAGTGTCTAAGAGTGATAGCAAATAATATTTTTCTTATATGTTTATTTGTTTATTTATTTTTTTGTTTGATTGTTTGATGAAAACCTTGTGAATAAGTACACTCTTTATAGTCGTTAAAATCACATCACATTTATCACGTTACAATATGAATGGGTTCTCAGAGAAATCAATCATTCGTCAGTTTTGAAATGTTGGAGTGTTCGTTTACTCTTTGCTTCTCAATTAGACGTGGTTTCATGATGATGATGATTTTATTTTGCCTGCCTGCCTATCTGTTATACTCTGTGTCTTTCCTTCTTCATGCGATGTTATGTTACATAAGATTTTCAAAACCTCATTTACGGTTTTGTTACATTGTCATTAGGGAGAAGAAAAGATGAATTTCACTTTCATTTGTTTAAAAAAAAAACTTCCTTAACTTTAAAGACCCATCTTCACCATCTTTTCTCCCTTTACTACACATGTCATTTCTAACAGGATGTTCAGCTTCGCCTAGGTCGAATGTCAATACCATCCAGTCAAAGGTTACTCCCTCCAGCATTAGGTCATTGGTCTTGAGTTAAGATACTATAATGTTTACTCCACTAATCGATGACCGTGTTACTTCAAGACAGAGAATGTCAAAAGGTAGATGATAATCTGTACATATTGTCTGTTTAGACCCAGAAGGGCATTAACTCAGTTTAAAGAGTATAAGTTGCTGCCGTTCTCGACTTCAATGGAAAATCTGTAGACTTTCCCACCATAAGAACCACGGATGTGCCAGACACTTAGTAAAAACATAAATGGATACGTAATCCTGGAATGTTCATAGAAATCAATTGAAACAATATATTTTGAAACATCCTTGTTTGAAGTATAAAATTCTCCCTTCTTTCTTGTAAGAAAAAGTGAACAACATACATGCCAAGTAGATTAGTTTTATATCATTTCATATCAGTGTCACTATGAAGTTTACTTAATGAGCAAAATCGGTGATTATCTTCCAACCTTTCTCATAGTTGATTGAACTATTCAATGTGTGTTGAAGAGTGTTTAAATAGAATGTGTCAATGATTAATAATAGTGCTTGCTTGAAGGATGCCACTGGTTAATTTGAAATGACGTTTAAATAAACCCACACTGTTTCCAATAGGTTTGGTGCCTTAACAAGTTGTGATTGTCTTGTTATTTATAAGATGCTTCTTTCTTTGGTATTGAGCAATGTACCAAGTACATTTGAATTCACTGAGGAGATTTATAACTTTATTCGATTAATTGGGATTGTTATAGAATTAATGTTATAACTGAAAAAAATAGATTGCAGCTATTTTTAAGTGCATCTTCTTTTCACTTGGGTCTTTCTCTTTTAATATAGGTTTCGTAATCTGTTTATCATCTTTACCGCTTTTTTCATATTTTGGTCTTTCTCCCCCCCCCCCCTCCATATTTTTATCTTCCTTGACATCATTCATTAAGATCTTTTTCGCATGTTCTCTCACATTTTCCTAGTCTCTCGAGTGAACTCTATCATATTGCCATACGCATCCCATCTTTCCTTGGTTTCATCATTCATCAACCACTATACGCATTCTTTTATCCATTATTTTCCTTGTATCTTATTTGCTCACTTGCATTTCCCCCTCATATTGTTTTCTTACATATTTCAATTGGTTGCTTTCTTTTCAATAAATTCTGAGCTTTCTTATGTTTGTCTTTGTTATGGTACTTCTTTTGTAATTTCTTGCTGTTGCATTCTTTTTCAGTATTTTTGTGTACTTTGCAGTCAGTTTGTTCAGTTTGCAATTTTTAATTTCAGACAACATCTCAGAGCCTGTTGAAATTGGAGCCCTCGACTCAGAGTCCAGAACTAGCTCTGACTGCGAGGAATTCGGGGACGATGAAATGCTGCAAGTCCTCCGCAAGCAGAGAGAAGAATGCATACAACAGCTTAACCATCTGCATAACCTACTCTCTCACACAAGTAAAGATTAACCCTGAAAAGGTATTGATTTGTTTGTACAGCTTTTATTGAACTGTATTATAAGGAGTAGATTTGTTACTTGTCATATTGCAACGTGTTAGAGTTCCTTGTTTCGGGATTGACATTGAACCAGACAATTTGATCAGTTTCATTTTCAGGAACAGATTTGAAATAGACAGAAATACAGATGAAATATTACTTAATGAGTAATGACTTCTGATAGAAAATGAGTGCCTAATAAGCGTTGACCTAGAGAGTTAAGAAGTAAAGTAAAAGATAAATTGTAATCCTAGAATTAAACTTCAGTTTAACATGATTTCTACAATAATGTGAATGATGTTTATATACATGGAAATGAAACCTTTATTTCTATTATGAAGACCTGCTTGCTCGATCTGTTTTGTTTCATGATATTGAGTAAAGATGATGCAAAAAAAAAAAAAAAAAAAAAAAAAAAGGAACAGAAGATATTTAGAAATGGCTACTATACTATCTTACCCAACAACTTTCGTATTCATCACGACAAAATGTGAATTTAATTTACATCACGTTATGATTGGATATTCAATTAAAAATGATAAGCAGATGCTTATAATTATCTTGTAATTTTTACTGTTATCTTAAAAATCAGTAGGTTTAACTTCTCAGATAAAACTCCCGGCATGCAGGCCACTTGAGAAATTAAGATACATATCCTAAAACTACATGTATACATTCCATGCAAATTTTGTTAAGTAAAGTTTGAAATTCAATTCTAAGGAATTCACTTTATGAAATATTTTACAGGGAATATCATTTCCCCCCAGAGTGATATTCGTGTAATGATTACAAATGTAATTACAAATTTTGATCATATTCACAGTCGAGTGCAATAGCATGGATTACACAACCTCTCATAATACTGTAGTGCATTGATAGGTACATGTATTTCAAATATAAAAGCCCTTTAGTGTTGAAGCTTTTTGCAGTATTATCACTGAAGTATTAGATTATAAATGAGGTGTGCTACATTTCCTTTCCTTATTCTCATAACTAATGTTAGGTCTGTAATTACATAGAGCAGATAATGTTTTATGTCCAAATATTTGTCCATCCTTTGATTATAAGTGTAATCAGTACAAATTTGTATCATTATTTACAGTTGAATGATACTTTTAAAAATGAAAAAAAAAAACAAAACAAACAAACAAACAAAAACAAAAACAAAACAATTGTTCAAGACAATGTCATAAGAAAATTACATTATTCAACTCATTCCTAATAAAGTGTTGGTAAAATGTTTCAATCATCTTTGTACAGTGGCTACATACTTAGGTAAGTTTGGTATACAGCAAGAATTTCATAAAAATTGCAAATTACTAGTTTGTGATATCTTAGAAAAATATTTGAAACCATAGCAAAGACTTTATAATCCTGATAAATCGGGTAACTCTAACTGAATATCGGAATGCATGTCTGACATAATACAATGACATCATCTACACGTATCGGCTACACATTTTATTTACTTTTTTGCAATATGACTCTAAATCATACACAATCTAATGAATATAATAATAAATGTGCATAGCAATTTTGATGTAAGTGTTTCACTATTCTTTTGTTATGTTTCTGTCCACGACAAATTGAGCACTGAGATATAGCAGGGTAATAATTAAGGTCATACTGGGGGGAAAAAAGAAATTGCAATAGCATTGTAACGTATAGTGATATAACTGTATGTCGTAATTAACCGATTTCATCAAGCAAAGGAGAAATAAATCCTCAAACATTGGTTCAGCAATTGTTGACTATTATAAAATGAAGCTGTTTGAGAGAATATAAGTACATGTATATCCTCAAACAATACTTAATTGGTTTAGCAGTTGACCATTATGTATTTAAACAAAAAATGTTTTGAGAGGCAATTATAGGATGCACTAAGACTTTATTTAGGGGTAATGTGTGATTCAAAAGATATTTTACAGTTTCTATTAAAAAAAAAAAAAAAATTTATATATATACATATATATATATATATATATATATATTTATATTACACATGAAGCTTGATTTCATATATCTCAGTACTAGTGAAATATATTCATGAATGTTGCTTTTAGAAGGTAGCCAGTATCGCATTATTAGATTCAGTATATGAACAGACATCATGCTATCTGTTCTTAATTTAATTACCTTTCATCTTCTTGTAAGCTTTAAAAGTGATGAATATGTACAGTGTGACATGTGATACAAATACATTCATATGGGGGACAAAATGCAAGTTTTGTTCAAATTTAGACTCTATGTGTTTGCCTCTTGTTATTCTTCATCTCCATTTAAAAAGTATCTGTTAACATTATTCTAGATGGAGACAAAATCCAAGAAAATGTGTCATAAAACCTGTTATCAATAACAGCTGCCACAATTTTATAACAAATTTTCTTGCAGCCAATCATATACAACGATTTCAGTAGCTAATATCAACTATTTTGGACTGAAAAGGAGGGGGCGAGGCCGCAGGGGGTATATGTACATGTAAGTGCTTAAATGCCATACATTTCAAAAACATTTGGTGTACCTGCAATCTCCTTTGCCTTTTCTTCTTTTCGCATCTTGACCAAGTAGTTTCCATACATAGGCTGGCCGTCCGGTGTAACAGGACCTTTATCACCAAATTTCATGTCTCCTTTGTGGCATGCCATGGCGGTAGCATTGTGGGAGGCGTCATCTGTCTGTACGGGCGGAGGCATTCTGGCCTGTTCTTGTTTTCTCTTCTTGACCAAGTAGTTCCCGTACATTGGTTCTCCGTCTGGTGTTGTTGCCTTTGTGTCGGAGTATTTCAGCTCTCCCTTGCGGCTTTTCATGGCCTCGGAGTTGAGGGAGGCATAGACGGTTGCTTCTTCTGTCTGTATGGGTGGGGCATTAGGAGGATGGTCGCGGTCGTGTGCCACAGAGATGTAGACCAAACCATCATCATCCACCTATGTGTAATGAATAAACCAATTAAAACGTGGAAATCATAAATACGTTTGTGGGTAATAAAGTAAAATACTACTTCAGATTCAGAATGTGCTTCACGATGATATATAGATGTGGAGCAGGAAAAAAAATAATTGACCAACTTTGCCAATTAAAAAGTAAAAATCCTTTGAGAAAATGCATAAATATTGTGATTTAAATGAACATAAAAAGTAACAATGAACTTCTTTAAAGTATCCATGTCCATATACAAAACTTATATAGATATCATAATTATAAAGGGATATCACCACTTAATAATTGGGCTGTTATAGTCAAGTATTAAGAATATACAAATTACTGATCCTCATACGCCTTTGGCATTGCATTAAAATGCAATTGACATAGTGTAGCCAAAGACACTCACAAATTTTCTGAAAACTATTCATGTATGAGACATCTAAAGTGATTAACAGATACATGAATGTTACTACTTGCAGGGATAATAAATAACTTTACCTGATATATTTATTGCCCAGACAAAGTGATGCAATTCATAATGTTTATTGCATTTGTTGAGAATATGAAAGTGATGATAAATGTACAATAAATGGCAATAGACTTACTGTTCGGCCTTCTTGTTCAGCATTTCTTCCACCCCCCTCTTTGACAGCAAAGAACAAGATGAAATACAAAGAGGAAGGAATATAATTTTAATAAGTTTCAAATAGCAAAACAGATAATGGAAAAGTCTTTTTTTTTTTTCTTTTTTTTTTTTTTTTATTCAGTTGTCAAAAGAACAGGTAGACAATTTTTTTAAATAACATTTTACGATTTGTTTTGTTTTTTTGTTTTTTTTTTCCAAGAAGGTCCATGTACTTATTTGTAATTACAAATCAGCAACATGAGACAATTTATATTCGGAAAAGTTTAAACCTGCTAACATTGTAATACAAGTACCATAACATAAGAAAACAATAAAATAAGAAAATGAGAAAACCAATGAAGTCTGAAAACAAAAGACTATTTATTTACCTATTTGCATTTTCATGTAAAAACAAAGGGGGGGGGGGGGAATCCTCTATATCTATGTCTGACAGTCAAATGTTCCTTAATATTATAGCCATTCTAAAAATTGATGTTTGACAAGTTCAAAGCAATCATCTTATTTTTTCCTTTTCTATCATGGATCTATACACATACAAGATACATGTATCGTTAACATAAGTTTCCTTATCATTTGCCTACGCACCAATACCTGCTTCAGTACTGAACAGTTATTTCTCTAGCTCATGCTAATATTACTGCAAACGCATTGTGTGAGAGATAAAGAATTAGAAGAGTGGGAAAGAAAGATTTATTGATAAGAGAAAGTGACAGTTAATATATATGATAAGTTAGAGAGAATGTTTTATGAGCAGCAGGAACTGGACAAAGAACAAGATGGTACAGAGAAAAGGGAGAAAGGGGGGAAGTATTAAGTCAAGGAAAAGAGTGAAGATATAGTAAGGGAGTGAAAGAGAAAAGGAGGAGAGAGAAAATGGTAGATTAAGAAAGAGGAATAGTCGCAATGCTGGAAGTATTGTAAGACATAAAAAAAGCTTCCCTAAAAGGGTGGGGGTGGTACTTTATTTTCTTTATGATATGTGGCTATTCTAAATAGATAAGTTAGATGGGAGGGCAAGGGCCAGTTGCTTTACAACATACCCTTTAGTTGCGCACAGCATAAGAATCCATGGAAGTACATCAAACCCACTGAAATTAGCAGAATAAAGCCAGCAGAAGCGATCACTCCAAGAACAATTGTTAGGAAGTGTGGGTTCTTGTCTGAAGATGGCTGGTTCTCATCTTTTGAGTCTGATAAGAAAATGATACAATGACACTAATTACTGGATATCTGATTTTAAAACAATGTCAGGATTAATCTAGTTGTTTTTTTGTGTGTGTTTTATAAAAAATGTTTGTATGAAGCTCTCCTCATAGCAATTTTCACTTGCTTTGCATTTTTTTTCTTCATTTATTAACCTTTCAAACTATTTTAAAATTTATTTTTGTTTTTTTTTTTTGGGGGGGGGGGGTACAGATTCATTCTAACTTTGTAGAAATACCTTTTTCATGATCAACTTTAGGACAAAGTTGGCTATAGAAATCGATAGTGGATTGCAAATGCCTGAGCCAATCTTTGCATATTGCCCCCCCCCCCTTTCATGGGAAGTTGCGTAAGAGAAAATTAGTATTAATATTATCCTCACCTATTAGCTTTGTTGGTTTACTGCACAGCCCCCTTCCGTAGGTCACCACAACTGGGTCATCCTGTGGGGCAATGCTGACCTCTGTGCCGGGTTCAACGCACTCTGTTTCATTCACAGAGGCACAGGCTTCCCCTCCAAATGTGTCTGTTATGGCAATGAAGCAGATACCCTTCCAGGACTGGTTTGTGTTTGAAAATGTTAAGATGTGTTTCTTCCTGTCCCGAGTGATAGTTATGCCTGTATGATGACAACCGGAGGGAAACTGTTAAGTATGCATGAGTACCATATTCCAGAAAGTGTGAAGTCCATTTTATACTCCATTATAATAAATTATAGCTGAAATACTTTTGATTGGATTCATAAGCACAAACTCTTCACACCTTATGATTACTAGACATCATGCAAGATGTAAGTTGAATGGAAGAAATTTCGTTCTGTTTTCTCTTTTGTTGCATCCTTGTATGTAATTGTTCTAAAAAGTCAATCTAATGTGAAACATTCCAAAACTCGCTGTTTATTTCCTCTTTGTAAGGGAGGGAATATATTGTCAGGACGTTTGTAAGATGAGAGATCATACAATTGGTGTAATGAAATGTGACGTACGTTTTAAGAGCATGTTCTTGCACCATTTCAGATTGCATTTCAATATTTGATGCAACAAAAATGTATCCAAGAATTAGATTTGTTGTTTTGTAGAGAATTGTGGACCAGATATCAGAATTTCATTTTTTATCCTCATAGCGACTGGTATGAAAAAGAGTGTTGAGTGTAATTTTTGAGTTAACTTGAAGAAGTCTATTTTTACTCTTTCCCTTTGAAGGTCTTCCTCTTGAAGCTTAACCTTGACCTTGTAAATATCTACTGAATCAACTGTTGAGAGAGAAAAATATTTCAAATGAATACTCTCATTTGATTTAGAAATTTCATATTGATTTTATTGGACAACAGAAAACCACAGATAAACCTATGAAAACAAGGTCACTCTTTGGCTGCAATTGGTGCTTATTTAATGAAAATACAAAAATGGTAACTCTAAAGGCATATGCCATTCACAGAAATGAAGAAAGAAGGTGTGTGAGGTAAGTGTTTTATTTCCTCATACCACCAACCATTCAACTAACACAAACAAACCGGAAGAATATCTTCATAGAAACCTTTATGCTTACCGTAGCTCTCTGGTGATGAAGCTGTATATCACCCCAACAAGGAAGCATAAAGAAGAAAAGAGACAGAACACGAATTTAATGACGTCTCAAAACTGATTGCGTTCTCACAAGTTTGTGGTTTATAATGTTTCGATTTGAAATTGAAAGAAAAAGTTATAAATAACTCCGAGAACTTTCTTTTCTCTATTTATCAATTGTGTGCTACGGCTTACTCAACGCCTACATCAACGGAACATTATTAAGTATGAATTGGACGGGGAAAATGATATCATGACATTGCAATATTGTTCTGCTTTTAAATGTTATATCTTTGTACTTTAAGTTACGATCGATAGTACTAGCAGATTTAGCTTTTTTTTTTTTTAATGGGTTGATCCTTAGAAAGTAATAAATATGTACGAAATATGTGTCCACATTTGAAAAAGAATAGTGAACAGTAAATTGGACTATGATCTGTTTTCTGTGGTCACATTTTCGGACACATCCCCTGCAGTTGTGTTGGTGGAAAACTCTATTTAACTCATAGCCCGCTATTGTCGACCACTGTAACTTCCGGGTTCTCGCTTCTCGACGATCGTCGACAGAAATAACGTACAAAAGATATAGCCTTTGAAATAATCCAGCAGCCATGGGTTTCATAATGCACAGGGTAAAGAGTTAACAAACAAGTCTGTTTTGTGGAGATTCGAACAAGATGGAATTATTCAAAATGTTGGCCTGAATGTAGTTTGCTAAAATTGGGATTCTACTTCAGGAAACGATGTTAAGGTAAAAAAAAAAAAAAAAAAAAGTGAGATGAGGTAACTTGATCTCGGAGATTTTCGTTTCTTTTTAAAGAAATATTGTTAGAAGCCACAAGTAAATGGAGAACGGTGGCTGCCCATTATAATCAACTTTCTTGAAATAGATAGAGAAAATAAATTTTAAAAGAGAGAATAAAATATTAACATCAAAAGAAAGTAAAATTACATATCTCTCAGATAAATATACAAGCAATTGCGGATAGTGGGGAATGTACAGAAAGACAAAGAGCTAAAGGAGAAAGTTTTTGAGCGATTTTATTTATTTAGTATTTTGGTAATTTCACCAGGAATTGTAGATGGAATAGCCAAATATATGTGTGTATATATATATGCAGAAACTTACGAGCTGTTGAAGTCACTACCACCTCTGGGCTACTGTTCCCCGCGCTGTTCACAGCCCATAGGGTCAACCGGTACCATGTAAATGGTGTCAGTCCGGTCAACCTGTAGGATGCCCCTGTCAAGTTGGTGACACGATCACACTCCTCACCTTGAGTGTCGTTTGCACAGTATTCCAGGGTGAAAGTTTGGGGCAACCCGACATCGGATCCAGGTTGCCAAGCAACGAAGATATTTGAAGATGTTGTCTGGTTTTGGTCGACGATGAACCAAAAAAGGTGGATCTGGGATGACTGTAGATGTGGAAAACAGATTTTGAAATAATTAAACATCGGAAGATATGAGTTTAAATGTTGTCTTCCATTCAAATCATTCACCACCCTTGAAGGAATATCGATGTGATGAGATTTTTTTTTTATAGACTTATGCGATACTGATAGATGCATTTTTTTTTCTTTTTCTACATACTCACGGGAATAGTGAAAAGACGCGGTGGCGTTACCGAGATCTGTACTTGCCAGACATTCATATTTTCCCGAATTGCTGGGCCGAACATCATGGATGACGAGGCTACCTGTAGAGATGGTTCCATTGTGGACCTCACTTTGGAGAGTGAGAAGTTTACTATTGTTAGTGAGGATTGTATCATTACGGAACCAGTAGAAGGTTAGGGCTGGGGGATTGGCGTCCGATATGCATGTGAATTTATACCAATGAAGTCCTCATCGTCTTTAAGACGTCGAGCAGAAATGTTGACAATGACAGGAGAGTCTGTGTTAGAAAGAAAGAGAGAGTTGCAACAATTCAATAGATATGAGCAATGGCATGAAACTCTTTCAAAATAGCATATTCAGTGAATGCAGTTCAACAAAGTCTTGAAAAACAGGTTGTAATAAACTCCATATAAGCGAACAATGAATATAACTATATAATAATATAGAGGAGACAACTAACCAATAGCTTACGTAATACCAAAATGATCGTCACACTGTCTTGGTTTAAAAAAAAAAAGAAAAAAAAAACATATTGAAAATTGGGTACTCACATGATATGTTAAGAACCGTGCTAGCAATCACTGGCCGCAATAAAAGTGTTGTGGGTTGAACTGCCCGACAGAAAAGACGTTTCCCGTGGTCAAATCTCTTCGGTATGAGGGTAAGGGTGCTCTCAACATCGTACCGACCATTTACATTGACCGAAGCCTTACGAAACGAGCCCTCTGTCAAATTCGTTGATCCAATGTACCAATGGATGAGCGGAGCAGGGTATCCACTAATAGCTCTGCAGCTCAAATTGGATGGTATACTGTCCTGTAAATCATCTGAGCTAGTCATTATAATAAGATCTGGAGGGTCTTTCAGAACAAAACAAAACCACCAAAAAAATAAAAAATAATAATAATAATGAAATGATTATAAGCCTAAAGGAGTAAAATGATCCTTTGAACAAAATGGAAGCTCTACTGTTCAATTTGAAAAGCAAACACATTTCATAAGATTTGGATAGATAATGATATGAAAATGTATGATTCAAGATTTTTTTTTCTTACGAACAGCATAATCAGTACTTCCAGTATACTCCTCGTCAAATTGTGTAATTAAAAAAAAATATAATAACAGCATATTACCAAAAATATAACTCACCGTAAACAATCAGTTTGGCTACCCGTAGATCAAAAAAGGTTCCCAAAAATGCAAGGCACTGAAGGAAATTTCCATGGTGCTTTCTCTCAGGACGTATTGTGATAGTACTTTCGGTGTCAAACAAACCTTCATCCATAGCATTACGATATATTGACATGCTTCTGTTACTGGAAATACTATTGGTGTCACCAAGAATCTATGATAATTCAACTGCTGGTAGTGATCCAATACTTTTACAAGTGATTGAAATCGATGAATTTTCTTGTACTGAAATGGCTGTTGGCCCCGTTTCGTATTCTTTGTTATATCCAGATGTTAAAAGCAGCATGTCGGTCGGTCGAACTATATTATAAAAAAAGAAAATATACAAATCTGGTAAGAAACGACATGTAATGCTTCAGGAGAGCTATGTCTGTTTTTGTAAGTAGGGCTTAGGAATAAAAATAAATGTATATCTAATGTAAGTCACCTTGCCCTTTAATGTGTTTAAAGTTTGGGATCTGAGTGGAAAATTGATGAAAAAAAACCCCAATAAGACATGGAAATTTGTTTGGTACATATGCACGATATGATTCTAAAATCTACACTGTCAGGATGTGAATGAGTGAGCATGTTCTGTATTTCATAATAATTCCTACATTGGATATTAAGGTGAACTGAACGTTGATGATTATTGGTTAGTTGAGGATGCGATGCCACACAGCGGAGAATCGTTCCTTAATTATTCATTCCTTGAAGGAATAATTGTAGCAATTTTTCTCGAGACATATCTATCGCCTTGTACAACATTCGACTGACTTCTTAAAATTGCAGATACATCATCCGGTACTTCCCAATAAAGGACCACAGGAGGTCTGGCACCATACGACATGCATGTGATATCATACTGTTTAAAGGCTTGCAACGTTCACTCACGTAATCACGTCACGGTGTAGTGGAAACACGTCCTCTAATCTACGAAGTGTTGGGTCTACATTTTGCTGTTTTTCCTGCCGATAAACCACCAATAGTCACAGTTTTATATTCTTTACCCAACAGTTTATCACGATTTTTTATTTTTTATTTATTTATTTTTTTTAATGTGTTGGGGAAGTCTACGCGATGGAGAATCATTTTCAAGGAAAATTCCTTCATTTAACACATTTCGCTATTTCTATGAATAAGAATATCGAATAATATCGAAGGAAATATTCCTCTGATTATTAGAATTGTTTCTTTTCGGGCATTAGATGTAAGTAGGTAGTAAGAAAGCGGCATTTACAAACGAAGTCGAACAAAAACCGTCATCTCGCGTGAGCGGTTGAATTGCAAGGAAATTGGCTTAGAGCATTACTGCACTGCACTGCGGCGAATCTAAGGCTTGTTTTTTTTTTTTTTTTTTATTATAAATAACTAACATTAAATAGGCACCGACTGCAGTATCATTCTCATGGTTAAGAACTGCACAGCCACTTCTTACATTTTCAGCAGTCAGCCCCCCCCCCCCCCCCCCCCAACCCCCGTAGAGATTTTTGGCGTTGTTTTCTGCATCAATTTTATCTCTAGAATATTTTATTTTATCTTTTGGTATTCTGAGACCACATTTTATCTCGGATTTTATCCCATATTTCATCTCAAGCTCTTACCACTTTCGTGGCTTGCCCTTTGATACGCGTGATACGCGGACAGCAGTGGCATTTTAACCCCCTCTTCCATCATCAAAAATGCGTTTTGCGCTTTAACACATTTTGCGCTTTAAATCACGCGTTATGAAGTAAAGTCGCAATACGCTCTGCACCAAGGAGAGAGATTCTATTGGTTGAGCATGCTAGAGGTGAAAACTAACAACAGTTTTTATTGGATAACGGATATAAAATGGGCGGGTCCCAATGAGATAAAATGCCGCTTAAAAAAAAGAAAAAAAATGCGCACATTTTATCTTACTGAGATAAAGTAA
Organism: Heliocidaris tuberculata; assembly: GCA_025618425.1. NCBI lineage: Eukaryota > Metazoa > Echinodermata > Echinoidea > Camarodonta > Echinometridae > Heliocidaris > Heliocidaris tuberculata. The sequence continues at coordinate 42,404,459 of CM046833.1, forward strand.
AACAAAATATATATATATCTGAGATAAAATGAATCTCAGAATACCGCCCCTGTTCATCAAATGATAAATAAGGTAATTTTTCGTTATCGCTGTTATAATCTTCTTGTGATTATACACAGTTTTCTTGAATTATCTATAAATCGTTAGACCCCCCCCCCTTCCCGCCCCAGCAGAAAAAAAAATCCTCAGCTGGGGCGGTATTCTGAGATTCATTTTATCTCAGATGAAATCTGAGATTTTAAGCCAGTGAAATAAAATACCATTAAAATATTTTTAAATCGGTATTTTGAAAACTATTTTAGCGTGATTTTATCTCATCTAAGACAACGCCCATTTATGATGCCTTAACCAATAAGAAATGTCCTTAGATTTCACTTTCATCATGCTCAGCCAATAGAATAATTGCTCTCTGCCAGTCTCTGGGGCAAGAGAGCGCGAATGCGCTATTTTTACAATTTTCAATACGCGTGCATCAAAGCGCAAACTTTTTTTTACTAAGGATTTAATGAAAATGACTAAGGTACTTTCCGAGGATTTAGAAGACCATCACAAGCATTATTGCAAGTGTGATATTGGCAAAATCTTGTAATAGAATTCGATAATCATATGAGAATGTTGTTTGGGAAATATAGTCAGTACTCAGTATCCTTTGGAATAAATTACCAGCACACATTCAGAGCACCGACTCCCTCGAGCAGTTTAAGACCTTACTTAAAACACATCTCTTTGATATGTAATGTTGTACCGCAAGTGCGAGGACTCAGCTGTGAGTCGGTCAAAGGAGGTGTACACCATTATTCTCTGTGTATGACTGTTTGACATTTGTCATCATTCATGTATGGTTTAGTGAGACAGCTTAGTTCCATTTATTTGATTAATTTTGTTCCAAATTTATTATATGTTCTGATAATTAACTCTTAGACAGAATATGGTGCGCTTAGAAAGAACAGTATTAAGCGCCTAATAAATGTTATGTATTATTATTATTATTATTATCTTTTTGTTTAATATGATTGCACGACTAGCACCATACTTGTCCAAAAATATCGCACTCACCGTGCATCCTAGGGATAAAATAGCCCCCACCCTTTTAAAAGTTTTATTGTATCTTTCCCACAAACATGATTGGCGTAAGCGTTTAAAGCTGTGCGTATCCTGCGTACAACATGAATAGGGACGCAAGATGTAGGAGACTGAGATCAAATATGAGGTAAAATCTGAGATAAAATGTGGTCTCAGAATACAAAAAAGATAAAAAAATAAATCAAAAATAGCGATAAAACGATGCTCAGAATACCACCCAAGGGGACTTGCAACGTTCACTCACTTAATCACGTCACGGCGCAATATCACGTTTTTAGTACCGTCGTGGAAACACGCCCTCTAATCTCCGAAGTGTTGGGTCTACATTTCGCTATTTTGCCTGCCGATAAATCACGAATAGTCACAGTTTTGTAACTACGTGATGCCAGTCTTTAGAAATTTTACTCAACAGTTCATATCCATTTTTTAAATTGCAAGTGCTTTTATTGAGACTAGTCATGACGTCATATCGTTGAACAACAATTATTGTGCAAGTCTCTGCGATGACGAATCATTTTCAAGGAAAATTCCTTTATTTAACACATTTCGTTATTTCAGTGAATAAGATATTAGAGAATATCAAAGAAAATATTGTTCTGATTATTGGAATTGTTTCTTTTTGGGCATTAGATGAACGCAGGTAGTAAGAAAGCGGCATTTACAAACGATGTCGAACAAAAACCGTCATCTCGTGTCAGTGCTTGACTGCGAGGAAATTGGCCCAGGGCATTACTGCACTCGTGATGCCAGAGCGCTCCGGCGGCGAATCTAAGGCCGAGTTGCTGGAATTTGGAAGTGCGTTAAATCGCAGCAAAAGTAACTTATCCAAACTTTGTGAAGGGTCATTTCTTAATTAGCTTGTTTTTTTAATTATAAATAACTAACATTACATAGCCTCCAATTGCAGTATTATTCTTATGGTTAAGAACTGCACTGCCACTTCTTACATGTTCAGCAGTCAAGCCCCCCCCCCCCCCCCCGTAGTGATTTTGGGCATTGTTTTCTGTTTCAATTAGTGATTCATGTGAATGTCATTTTATCCCCATTGTCATTTATTCTTCCTCATTAAGATGGTACATCTACTAACCTCCAGACACACTACCATAACTACCTAACAGGCTGTAAACAGATGGCCCTGTTTGTGTCATCTGTGACCTGTCCAGTATTCAAGGATGTTTGCTGTTCCATGAACAGTTGTTTTGGAAAGGTGTTGTTTGAAGGGTAAGCACTTCCTCTGTCGGGTTTTATTTCTTTGTGCACTACTGTATGTATTAATGATAAATGGTATGGAAACACATTTCCAAAGAAATATTAATTAATAGCAAAAAGTAATGAAAGGCTAGAGATTTTGGGCCCAATTCAAATTTTGCTTACTATCTGAACACAAATGATGAGCAGTAAAAGTACATAAATATTTGATTGAGTAATCAGATAAGTATTGCCTTTCATCACATGCAACTGTTTACCATTGATGCGTTTCTCTTGACATGTAATTTTGTTAGTAATACATGTAATGTGTTATTTAGTTAACAACTTGATTTTATGCCTCTCCTGAAACATGATTGTCCCTCACAGCAGTTTAACCCTAATATGGTTGGGATATACATGTACCTGCCTCCCCCTTCCTTCATTTTGGTCAACAACAACAACAACAATAATAATAATTTTCCTCTGCCCAGAGCCATGACTAGACACAAAGAATGGTAATTTTTGCTCAGGAAAGGGGAACTTTGCAGTTTGCACACAGATCTCAACTTGAGATCCCCACAAAAAGAAAAAAATAATAATGAACAAAAAATAAATAAAAATAAAAATAAAGAAAGGTTAGTATGGAGCCCCTCCTTAGCGCAATACATCCCTGAATTCAACACATTATATGTTTTTTTCCCTTCTTTTTCTTATTCTATTTCAGTATTATGATGACTGATGAACAAAAGGTTTCTGACAGAACACTGTGACTGTTGGCACTCTACGGAGTCTGAGTGTAATTATGCACATTTTTTATCTCGCCTGCGTAGCAGAGTGAGACTATAGGCGTAACTATTTCCGTCGTTGGCGTCGTCATCGTCATCGTCATCGTCAACAATCATACTGTAAACCAAATATCTTTCTATAGAACTGAGAAAGAATCACCAAATTCAAACCACAGGAACATCTCTGGAAGGTGCCGGTCAAGTTAAAAAATGAATCAAATCTGGTCAAAGGTCAAAAGGTCAATGATCTCTCAGTAAGAATCACCTCACATGTAATAACTTTTTGTACCTTTGAGTTAGGATCTCCAAATTCAAAACGCAAGTACATCTTTTGAACGTGCATGTTATGTTTGTAAAAGGTTAAAAGGTCAATGATCTTTCAGTGAAAATCACTTTACATGTAATAACTGTATCTTTGAGGTGTGATCACCTGAACTATAGGATCAACTTAATTTTACTCATACAATATTATTCATGACACTGTAAAATGTGTTCACATTGACATCACTTTATTGTATCAATCCTTACCTTCAAGAGAGTACCCTTGATGATTTGTTTATCTTAGCTCGGAAATCCTTGGAAATCAATAAATCTAGTAAAAAGCTCAGTTACTGTTCATGCTGGCAATGATCAGTGTATGTTGTAAATTGCAACATTCACTGATCATTGCCAGCATGAACAATGTATGTTGTAAATTGCAAGGTGCAGGCGAGACAACGCTAGGTGTTCCCCTTGTTCTATCAGTTTTCAACCTGAGATGAGGTTACATTTTTTTTTACTAACGCTTTCATTCAAATAATCACTTGAAGTATAACAAAATAGAGGATCAACCATGAAATTAATGATGTTGTTAGAACACGTGAAGTTAAGCTCGTTGAAAATTTACTCCTTTTGAAAGTTTTACTGTAGCTACTGTCTCTTAACATGAGCTTCCTTATTTTCACATTTCAGATGTTACAATACTAATGAGTCTTGTATTTGTTTGTATGTGAATGTTAATTCTGGCTTGGAACATGATTTGAATCTCATGCCAAAATATTTCGGAAATGATTGGGCATGAGTATGAGATATCTTTATTGTATTGCTACAAACTCTGTCAGTCTCTTCTCATCGACCATTTACATTAATTTGTTAATGTGTGCCTCAAGCAACGTGACCATTCGTGGTTTGTTTATTGTATTTCAACGAAATGTTGGGTCACGTAACCCAACACTTCGTAGATTAGAGGATGTGTTACTTCGAATGTACTCATAACATGATATTGCGCCGTGAAGTGATTACGTGAGTGAACGTTGCAAGCCTTGTAGACCAACTGGCCCTGTTACAGGAGCATTGTTGATGTATACACTTGATCTATCTTCTTTATTAATTACAAGCCATCGGGGCGGAGCTGGAATAAAATAAATATTTACAATGCATAAAACCATATTTCAAATCATACTTTTCCTCTCTAAAAATCATCTCTACCATTTTTAGATGGCATATTGGTTATTTCACAGATAACTATTTTTGTAAACAATATTGCATTCAGAATCTGATGATAGTAAAGTATTTTCGAAAATCAACAAAGTCATAAAAAAGAAATAAGGTTAGAAAATGGGGAAAGGAAGATGGTATAAAGAGAAGACACGTAAATGATATCAATCCGACGGCTAATTGTTGCCCGTATTACATTCAGTATATTTATATTCTGCTAACGTATAGTGTATGCTGAGTTTGCTTGACACACTTCCCACAATCTATACCAGGGTCTCGAATATTTCCATAAATGAAACATGATAATAAATCTTACCAGATATGGAAAGGACAAAGCAAGCAAATGGAGTAATTCGGTACAAATCACCACCATCATAAAGCAAATCTTGATAATGTCATTCACTCAACTGCTATTTTAAGAAATCGTACATGGATGTGCATCATGATCATGAAAGTATGTAAAACACTCGAACAGAGCAACACGATGTATTGGACTGAACGAAAATTGGGGGGTTCGTTGTTGATATACTGCGTCTACCCTTTAAATGAAAGCAGTATCATGATAGGTGTAGTCTCCGAGGCTATTTTTGACATGTCTTTCTGACACCAAGTCAGTTTCGTAAACTTTACCAAGAAGTCGTTTGAAAGATATAATCGTTCAAAAAAAAAAAAAAATGAAAGGCCTATAGTTATTTCACCATTCGCCACATATTTTCCCCATTATACACACAACCAAAACAAATTAATTATCCGACTATCGTCTTGTCTGACAGTAATCCGCAAGGTCCTTTAATCGATGACCACAATTTACTGCATATACAAATTTCATCGTGTACATTTTAGCTATGTGGAAGATTTATTGAACAATGTAAATTATTAATTGTAGCACAAGTAACCCTAAAATGAAGGGTTTAAAAAAAAAAACAATCAGTATAGAAACCCTGGATTTTGTTCTTTTCTGAAGTATGACATTCCAAACTGATCTATATAGAGAAAAAAAGTATGAATTTCTCATATCTTTTTTTAATTATACGCAGAAATGTTTATATTGAAATAAATTAAATATCTTTATTCTTCCATTTTTTCCATTTTAGATTATCCTTTCATGTTGCGAAAATTCCATCCAAAACCGAGACATTCAAACATGTTCTAGGTCATGAACTTATAAACCTGGGGTTTCCTCGTTTTATAATAACGAAAATGAAAGTTAGGAATATAATAAAAAACAAACAAAACAAACAAACAAAAAATATAGATCTTTGGACATTCATACGAATTAGTTGATTTTTTTTTTCCCCTTCATTTATTAATTTATTTATTTATTTTTTTTTTTTTAATGATCTGTTTGTTTGGTTTAATGTGAGGAACTATCTAACAAAAAATAAACTCAAGACAATTTCAATAGCCCTGTCTATCACCTTTAGAAATGTGAGAACATTATAATGGTGTATTACGGAATCCGAACCTGATTTCTATGGGCAGTACAATATGCCTCTGAAATTGCCTTTGAGTTTATTTTTCGAAAGTAGTTTTTATCGTGTTCAAGTGTTTTTTGTTTTTTTTTTTGGTGTTTGTTTGTTGCTTTTTTTCTCTCTCTCTTATTCCCTACAGGAAAAGTGCTAGGGAATATATCACATTCCATCCTCTTTTGTTTTGACAGTTCTATTATGAACATCTCTGAATTCGCGTAAGATTATCGGTCTATGTAAATTGTAGGCATATATATGCCTTATAAACAGTAGTTTTGTTATACCGCTACTTGATTTTTGAATCATTTTGAGAAACAAATCCTAATGATAGAAAAATATATATCATTTAATGATGTAGCTTTTCACAGGCTATACATCATTGTATCAACCAAAAGTTTACATATGATATATGTATATATATTTATACATTTATATATTTATTCATTTGAATATTTACTAGGTACCGAAATACTAAAATGAAATCTAAAATCCAATGCATATTTTTTTATTTATTTATTTATTTTTTTTTTTTTGGGGGGGGGGGTGGTTGTTGTTGGTTTCTTTTTCGGACATAAATAGCGTAAAGCACCCCAATGAAAATTAGCAAAGGGGGAAAGGTATGGTGACACGAAGGTATAGTTGTTTTATCTTTGATGAATTTCGTATGCTAGTGACTATTCATTTCGCAGTATAGTATAGTTAAGTTCTTATGGAGATCTTGAGGGTCAACGTGAAGAGCAATAACAGGAAAAGATAGCAAAACTACACAACCCTATACACCCTTACACACCCACGCACGTAAACAGTAAGGCAAAAGTTAAACAGCCAGAAAATACCCTTCTGATATTTTATTTCTTAAGTATAAGCAGAAATATAAATAAAACATAATCATTACGACCCCCCCTTTTTTTTTAAGGTAATTTTATTGCTTCCACATCATTGTTTAGTGTCATAAACTGCGTTGCAATGTCGATACATAGTTATGTTTACTGAATACGGCAAAGCTTTCCACGTATCTATTTCGTACTTCTCCCAATTATTTCAATCATAAAATCATATTAAGATGAGACATAAACGTTCAATGTATCATTACTAAAAATGGATGAAAACGTATTAGCAATAGATTACTCGGGCTCACTGGCGTAGCCAGGATTTTTCAAGAGGGGGGCCAAGGCGAGGGAGCGAAGCGACCGAGCGGGGGAGGGTGTGGGAGGGGGTATCCCCCTCCCACGGTAGGAAAATTTTTTAAAACCAGGTCATGAAAATGGCATTTTCTGCACCCTAAAATTCTATTCTGGTGTAACCTACTTGAGAAGTGACAGATGAAATAAGATTTTTTTTTTCTCTACTCCGCTGGAATGAATTGTAGTGGAAGGATTACCACTCCTTGGGGCTCCAGAATTCCAAGCAATACGCAAAATTACATGTAGTTGGTGTGTATAAATAGCTGTACCAGTGTACATACGAAACGTTGAAACCCGTGTTTTCGGATAGGAAAATATACAGACTAACAACCAAAAACCCACACACAGACACACTGACTATTGACTAACATATGACTAAGAGGACGCCCTTTCTCATGGAGTGGAATTTATATCTCATCTCAAGCGGTAGTCTCATTTGAAAACACATGCAACATCTTTATTAGGTGTATGTAAAAGACTTTAGCAATTTATTTAGCTGCCTTGTTTAGCTCTTTATCTCATTTTCTCGGTTAGAGGTTGTTCATTAGTTGCCTAATTCGTATATACTACACGAATCCAGCTACGTACTCCTTCATTTAAGTACTGAGGAATTATATAGTTTGATTAATTTTTGTAACCAAAATGAACATCAATGTGAGTATTTAGCACGGAAAAATATTAGAATTACATCGTGTAAAGAGTATAGAGATCACAATTTGTAATAAAAACATATGGAAATAATGTAATTACACATAGAGAACGGGCTAAACAAAGTCTTCATACAACCAAGTCAAGCGCACATGATTTGCCACATGTGAAGGCCGTTTTTGTCATTCAATTTAGTGATAATAGATTTGACTCAAAACTGTAAACATCAAAGCAGAAAGCATCTCGTCCGATGACTTACTAGTATATAAAATACGACTTGAACAAAGAATGAAATTGTATCTTTTTTGAATATTCCTCTATAAAATCGAACTCTACCTTGAAAAACAGTGTTTTGCTTCTCCTCGGATGAAGACCATAAAAATGATATAACGGTGACATTGTTTTCGTATAAAAGCAATGTTGGCTACCACAATGATAACTCTTAAACAAACTCAAGATTTACAAAACGAAGAAAATGCTTATTGCCTCCATCGGACATATACCCATTCACAAAGAGAGGTTTATATTCGGCAAGAATAACTGATACGCCTCTTCATCATTCTGAGTACAATTTCTTTCAACTCTCGACAAACTAAAAGAAATATAAATGTTCTGTTACCAATCTACTTAGTCAATGTTGTTAACAAAGTTTCGGGGTTATGATTTGGAAAGGAACAGTTTTTGCTGGAAATGAAAGCAGTGTTTATTTTGTTTACTTTTTTGGTAATATTTCCATTTTATTTTTCCTTATTTCGATTGTAAGGTAGGGGTAGGGTAAGTCCTAGTAAGACCAGCATGTGAAAAGGAAATTAGTTTTTTTTTTTTTTTTTTTTTTGCTCTCCGATCAACAGGGGGGGCCATGGCCCCCTTGTGCCCCCCCTGGCTACGCCAGTGCCCGGGCTACGTTACGCCTGAACGGGTTATCGTCACCTCATATCATGACAATAATTTACAAGGCTATGCTGGAAGGATAGAATATGCAACAGCAGTGGATGTCACTTGATAAAAAAAAACATCATCATAATATGATTTGGGGCAAGGGACGTTAGGCCCTGGCGATATTGTACCCAAACGCCTATGGTCAAATTAACAATAAAACCAAAGCCCCTCTCCTCTTTCCTGTGTTTCATCTGTACACTATTCAAGAATTAAAGTTTGGTTTTACCCTGGCTATTTTCCCCCGATTTTCTTTGTATCTATGTCCCATGTCTTGGGGCCGACAATTTGATGGCTCTTGAGGCACAGGTTCCCCATGAGTATTAGCCTTCGGCTATTCTACTTATCTGCTCAAAAGACATCCATGTTCACTGCTTTATGTTATTTATCGAGGTCTTTTTTTTCTTTTCCTTTTTCTTCTGCCGTTGGTTCCTCCTTGCTACTGTGGTGTCTGCCAAGTTAATCTTCATTCTAGTTAGATTATCAAACTGCAACTGTCTTTTTTTTTTTCGCAACTGATTCTTTTTTCCATCTCTCCATTTCAGTGCACACGTTCCACATCCATAGGAAAAGACTAATGTTACCAGTGCTTACATCAGGCTCGAACTAATATTCATTGTTACGTTCTCATCATTCCAGATTATCTTCAGACCTGCAATATGGCGCAGCTGCAATTCTGAATAGACCCTTTCTTTGCGTACTTTGGTTACTTTGGTGGCTTTTGATATTACTATCACTCTTTCAAGCGATAGTTCGCATTTTCGTTTAAAAATCATATCAAACGAATAACAATGCAAAACATTGAAATAATCAACCATCCACGGTATCAGAATTATTGTTGAATACACAATAAGACGAAGTTGGATATGTCAGTTGTATTCCTGTGAACATAATCTATTTTAGTGTATGATAACAGTACATTCAATAAAACATTAATTTACAAATAAATCATAATGAATAATAAATAGTAATAAAACCATGATGCTCGCATATTTTGAATGAAATGCACACACACACACACACACACACATTTATTTATTTTTTTTATTGATTTTGTATTAATATTTTTTTTTTTTTTTTTTTGGTTGCCCTGTCTCCTTAATGAGGAATAAAACGTAAAGCACAGTTTAAGCCATAGAGTCAACCATTACCGGATAAATTGTTTTAGTCCTTTTTAATCTGCATTCTGCAAAGTATTGCAGAGTGAAACTTTGCTGCGACCCACCAGCGATTCTCGGTTGCCAAGCAACGGGCAGGGTCGATGCTGCCGTTTGGTTTTGATCGACGATGAGCCAAGAAGGTGGATCTGGACTCCCTGAAAGAAATCGAAATTGGATGGTGAAAATTAAGAGGTAAAGTGAAATCTGTTGGCATGTTATGCTACCAAAATTACAACGTAGAAAATTCATCCAGTTACTTTTGGTCTTTTATTGTCATGTTCCCTCCAAAACGTGATTATTATACTTTAATAGGCATACCGGAGAATGTGAAGGTGATCGTTGCGCTGTCGTTCCCAAGCCTTGATTCCGCCAAGCAGGTATAGATGCCATTGTCTTCCTTCCCAGTTTTTATGATAATCAGTCTACTTGATAAAGAGGTATTTTCTTTTTGTAAAACACCATAATGAATCTGATGTCGGGTACTGTCGATAAGTTCCGTTTCATTATAGAACCAGGCTATAGGTGCTGGGGGTCTGCCATCCGATGTACATGTGAATATTACATTAACATCTCGCTTGCCATTTGGAACCCGACGAACAGAGTAGTTGACGATAACTGGAGAATCTGCATATAATTAAAATAAATGACCGCATGATAAAAACATGAAAAGGAGACGAAGAAAAACAGTTACGATTATATTCTTCATAAGAATAAGAGAATGGAAAAGAGAAAACATATATTAGAATGCAGAGTCTTAAAGGGATATAGAGGTACATATTAGACCGTCATTACTGCTGTATGAGGTCAAGTTGTCAGCACTGGTGAAAATATATTCTTTCTAAATTAACTTGTATGGTATCATAATTCGGAAGTAAAGGATTCCAATTACTTGTTACATAAAGAGCTGAGGGTAAGGGGTACACTTTTTTTTCAAAAAACAAAATTAAAATAAATAACATCATGTTGTCTTGTTGATGTTATTTAAAGCAAGAAAAGGAAACAAATTAGGGGAAAGAACTTCCAGCCTTATGATCAGATATTGAATTATCAGTTGCCTAAGTGAGGCAAACTTACAGAGAATATTAAGAACTTTGCTTCCAGACATCATGGCCGAAAGAGTAGGTTGCAACACTTTACAGACGATGCGTTTCCCATGATCGTGTAATGCCGGTGTAAAATTAAAAACACTCATGGCGTTTACTCGATGATTTTCATTTGTTGAAAACCGTGTATAAGAAACCTTGGTGAAGTTCTGTGATCCCAGGTACCATTGCAAAGTTGGTGCTGGGTAGCCATCGTTCGATGTGCAATTAATACTTGCTTGTACGTCAGCCTGCAATGCCCTAGTGCCACTGATTTGTGGAGGATCTGGTGGTCCTTGAGAATCAAACATTTTAAAATTATAAGCACAACAACTTAAATATTGTATACTGTACTGCAACAGATCAAGTCTGGTGATATTCAGACAAAATAATGTTTTTACCTACCATGATCACTTACAGTTTACTAGTCTTGTCACATTTGAAATATTAGTTTTTAAAACGACAAAAATGGTATCACTAAACCCGATCAGTGGAAATGTCAAGTTGAACCTCTGGTTCATGGCACTCTCCGAATAATGGGTGCATTGCTTGCATTCGGTTTTGATTTTGAATTTATGAAGGTCATGTAATGCGATAACTTCATTGATTTATAGATAAAAACAATGCAAGCCACAAGAATGGGGGGGGGGGGGAAACAACAATAAGACGAATATATATATAACGGCCGCACTGTGTCAATTTCAAAAGTAAAAAAAATCACACATCTTTAAGATGATTGATGTAAGCATAGGATATCAACCATCATCTTAAGCAGTAACGAGTTGAACATAGTGAAGGGGCAACACTATGTTTAGTCAATTTACTTTTCATATTGCATGATTATTATACTAGAAAAGAAATAGATAGCATCCCATGGATAATAACTAGTACACCAATGTGGAAAAAAGTGTGAATATAATGTGTACACAGTGTAGTCTAACTGTTACAATATATAAAAGGATTTCGGAATTATCGTGACAACCATTGTAGGTGTGTACTCTGATTTTCATTGTGTCCACACTGTGCCCAAAGTTTCTCCAAAGTGTGTCTACAGTGTGCCAACAATCATGAAAATGTGCCACTCAATGTGCCCACAGTGTCTCTTCACTGTCTCCACAGTGTGTCACACAAGTCACGCGGTGTTGCAAAATGTGATACAGTGTGTTCACTCTGTCAACGCTATACGGAAACTTGCCATGAACGATCATGATCACTCCTGCTTTACGTTGGTTTATACCAGCATTGGCAACACATCGAAGAATTTGATTGTGGTGTTTCCTCTCTGGAATCAATTGAAGAGTAGACTCTGTGTCACGCAAATTAGGTTCTGCGGCATTCGCGGTAGAGGTGGAGGTCGTGCTTCCAGGGTCGTCTTCCGAACCAATAACCCATGATATTAGAGCTTTAGGGCGAGATCCTATACTCCTGCAGGTGAATGATGTGTTTGAGTCTTCAAAGATAATGACACTTCTTGTCCCTCTTGTATTGGTATTTACAGATCCAGACGCGGTAAGCATTAGCTCATTTGGTGCAACTGAGTGAGAATAGAAAAGAACGCCCGAAAATCCGATATTGAATGAACAGATCTTTATATAAATGTAGAGGAAAAGAGAACGCATTGTCTAAGAGTATGGTAAAAGTAGAAAGTAGAGAAAGGTGACCTTCTTTGGAGTTTAGATTCCCTTCCAGAATAAAAGGAAAACAGACTACTGGGAAAATAATCGCTGATGTTTTATCCATTTGAAACACTTACATAACCCGACACTCACATTTGGATATTAACACATACGAAAACACATTCCGAGCATTCATGTGATGATACCATTGTTAAGATAATCACCTTGAACGTCAAGACGGATGGAAGAATGAAGCAGATTTATCTGATCCCGATGAGAGACTAAACAACGGAGAAATTTTCCATCGTCGTCTCTGGAGGGGGTTACAGAGGCGACTCTTCGAGAGATGTAAGCTTCACCTTGAACAGCGTTGTACTGATCATGCAGAAGAATTTGTACTTCACTAGGAATCTGCCATTCAAGTTTTGCAGGTGGTCTGGCACCATGTACTGAACATGTTAGGTTGTGGGTTTGCCCAGATGTAACGCTCACTGATGTCCCATCTTTGTATCCATCATCCGACTGACCGTCAGTGACCATTATCAATCTAGGCATGGCTGAAAATTTGGCAAAACTTATGAAGTTATCTCTTATCATACCTTTGTGTCAACTGGGTTGCCTATACCAAATCCTATGACCGATTGGACATAAACATATTAAACATACAACAGCATTAACATTATTTCTAAGTTCACATCGTTTAAACGATTTCCATTCTCAAATGAAACTCGATAAATAAAATAAGAATTATTCTTGTTCCTGATGACGCTACTTCCGAACTGCTTTTTTAAGGGTCTAAACTAAAGTATTTTTAAAATTAGTAATGTGTTAAATCGTGTCCTAATTTCGTACACTTCAGAACTAGCTTGAGGTAAGTAGGAAATATGAAAATATTACCTGATAATTTCACCTCTAGTTCAATCATGTTTAAAACTGTAGAAGAAGATGTAGTTACCGAGCACTCATAGCTACCACTGTCATCTACCGTTAAATCCCTAAAATCGTCATATTTCCGCTGGAAGAATCTGCAATCAAGCTGTACTTAGACTCATTAGGAATATTTTGCTCACTTCGGCATCCCGTTCCTCGACATTTATCGGTAGCCAGAATATTGTAGTACCCGTATTTCCAAAACAGTACCCGAGACATGAAAGATGGTGTATATGTGCATACAAGAGTGATATTTTCGCCAACGACGGGGGAGGACTCCTGTGTTCTGAATTCTAGTATACACGTTTAGCTCATACGCTTTAGAAACGGCGGAGGCGAGGAAGAGTAATATGCGAAGACGAACATCCATATCTGTATTAAAGAATTGTCTTTCCTCCTTTTCCCTAGCAAGGTTTTTACATGAACGAAGGCACGACTTCAGAATTTCTGGAAAGAAAAGAATGATCAGGAAGAAGTTGACCCAGCGTTTCCTTATGACAAAGTGTGAGTGAACATGAACAACAACGGCTAATATGATCATTCACTTCTCTCATTTGCTCCGAAAATGAAAGCAGCTTGTCTTTCTGAAGAACACAAGGGGGCTTTCACTTTCAAATGAAAGGAGTTTCGGAAACTTACCTTAATTGGCAGTATAAGATGCAATTGTTCTGTAATTTTATCTTAAACTCTCAATAGTGTCAATTAGTTCAGGAAATGAAAAATAAAAAAACGCTGGATCTGATCTAAATTACTATGGTGTCCCCGAAGTGTACTTTAGAGATTGTAGTTATAGGGGTTGGGTCTTCTCAAATATGTACGATTCTCGAAACAAAACATTTTGTTACGCCCTGAAACTTTTTTTGTTGTTCAAATGATTTTTTTTTTTTAAGATGGTGATTATTTCTTTGATTAATGATTATAATTCATAAACTTGAAATTATTCCAGAAATATGTATCCAAATTGATGTATACCATGTAGTATTGGATTTTAGTAAAAGAATGATCATGAATAAGTTGACTCACCACTTCCTTATGACAACGTGTGAGTGAACATGAACAACAGCGGCTAATTGATAATTGATTGATAATTCAATAGAGTAATGCAATTGTTCTGTAATTTATCTTAAAATTTCAATAGTGTCAAATATTTCAAGATATATCTTTTATGAATGAAAAAAAGCTGGAAGTGACCAAAATTACTACCCCGAGGTGTATGATTTAAGAGATTGTAGCTATCACTGATTGGGACTTCTCAAAGAAGTTAGATTATCAAAACAAACCAGTTTACTATGCCTTAAAAGTCTTTTTGTTCAAAAAGAACCTACTCAACTTCCTCAACAAATTCAACTGTTCTCATCCTACGGTGAAGGTTACCCATGAGACCTCTAATAGATGCGTGTCGTTCCTGGATATTGACATCTCTCTTACTGACACCGTCATCAAGACTTCTGTCCACTACAAACCGACTGACTCTCATGCGTATTTGAATTATGCATCATCTCATCCACCGGCTTGCAAGCGGTCTATTCCGTATTCTCAACTGACACGTGTCCGTCGACTTTGCAGTGAGGATGATGACTTCCAACGGCAGGTTGATAAGATGACTGGTTTCTTCATCCAGAGGGGATATCCTGATAGCATCGTCACCTCTGCCAAGAGCAGAATTCTCAAACAACCTCGCGTGGCCGTTTTGGAACCTCGTATGGCAGCCACCGCCTCCAGGGTACCCTTTGTCCTCACGTACCACCCCACCAACCAAAGTGTTGCCAAGATCATCAATGATAACTTCTCCCTCTTGCGAGATGACCCAGCTACCGCAGGGATGTTCAAGGAGCCGCCTCTCATAGCGTATCACTCGTTGCGACAAGCCTTGGTATCTTCCCGACTGCCTACTAATCCTGACCTCTCCCAGAGTGGTACCTATCCCTGTGGCAGACCCAGATGCAACACCTTCAAAGTCACCACTGCCACTACCACCATTAGAGGTCTTAAGTTTCATTGGGTTATCCATGGTAAGTTCTCCTGCACAACGGACGCATTTGAGGTTCATACTACTCAACACGACTGGATTACCTGTGGCTGCTCACTTTAATTCTCACAACCATGACATCCAGAACTTTGTGCATAGTACGCAGTTCTTTCAGCTCCGACGAGCTACGCAAGCAGGAAGAGGAACGTATGACTTTTCTCCTTGGCTGCCTCCAACCAAGAGGAATTAATGTTTCTTTCCGCTCATTTCCCATCACGTAATTTTTCCCCCTGTCCCTTTCTCTTTTCTCTTTCCCTCTCTCTCCCCCCCCCCCCCCCTCTTCATTTTTTTTTTCATTCTCTCTTCTCTCTTCTTTTTTTCTTTTTCTCATCCTCTTTCCCTTTCCTCTTTCCTCTTTTCCTCTTTCCTTTTTTTTCTCTCTCTCTCTTAGCTCTTCTTTGTTATTCTTCGCTTGATGTATTGTTACGTCACTTCTGGGGCGTTCTTACATCCAAGGCTTTCGATACTATAAACCATAATATTCTCCTACATAAGTTATCGCACTACGGTGTTCGAGGGAAAGCCTTGGAATGGTTCAGGAATTATTTATTAAATAGAAAACAATTCGTAGAAATGAATAATCATAGGTCATCGTTACGACCCATCGGCTGTGGTGTTCCACTTTGTCCCTTACTATTTATCATATACATAAATGACTTTTATAAATCCTCTGATGTGCTATCATTTATTCTATTTGCAGACGATTCAAACCTATTTTATTCTCATTCTAACCCTAATACCCTTCTTTTCATAATAAACAAAGAACTTAAATGCATAGTAGAATGGGTAAAAGCAAACAAGTTATCACTTAACATACTAAAGTCAGATGTTATGCTGTTTAGTAACACCTTGCAAAACTTACCTGGAAATATTTTGTTGGAATAATGAATAAACTCAAATATTTCTTTCCAAGGACTACACTTTTCATACTATATTTTTCACTGATATTACCTTATCTTAATTATGGAATAATGGCTTGGGGTAACACTAATAAATATCTTACTGATAGAATTTCTGTCTTACAAAAAAACATCTTAAGGATAATGCATAATGCTCCTGTTCGTTCACATTGCGATCCTTTATTTTACGAATCAAAAATTCTAAAGCTTTCAGATTTATTTCTTTTTCAAACAGGACAATTCATGTATAAATTGAATAAAAACGAACTGCCACACGCTTTCATTAACATGTTCACAAGAAAGAGTTCCATACATACATACCCAACAAGAGAATCCAACCGTTTCCACCTTCCCCGCACCCGCACTCTTTTTGCACACAAAACCGTCTCTTTCTACGGCCCGAAATACTGGAACTCACTTAGCAGCGATATAATCAACTCCCAAAGTCTAACTTGTTTCAAAAGCAAGTTGAAAAAAAAAATCTCCTTCAACTATATGCAATGAATTCAAACTGAGCGAGCAGGACCCACCTCTAACTCTCTCTCTCTCTCTCTCTCCATCTCCGCCTGTATTCTCTGTTTTACTCCCTTTTCACCCCTTCTTTTTCCTGCCTTCTCTCTTCCTTCTTCTCACACACTGACACACTCATTATGTTTCATTTCCCTCCTTCCTCCTCCCTCCTTCTCTTCATTCTCTTTTGTTTTCACACCGTCTTGCACTTCCTCTTTACTTTCACAGTTAGTTTTTCTTATGGGTTGAGGCAATAGTCATTTTACCTCAACTCACTTATCAATTCTTTCTCATCAACAAATCGCTTGTCGTAATGATGCTTTGTGAATTTAATTTAATATTATTGAACGACCCATTCGTGATTAAGTTATATCAGTTTCTGGACATATAATATACAAGCTTTGCTTTTAAATATGTCCAACTGTTTTCAATATCACTTAATAGGTCAATATCTGTGCATCATATTTTTTACTTATTGATATTTGATTATGTGCCCCTATGTATGGAAAAACATCATTGTGATATATTATTGTTATTGCATTCATTTTATGTTATGCACTGCAGTATTATGTTAATATGAATGATTGAAACAGTCAATAAATCAAATCAAATAAATCAAAAACCATTTTGCGCGTCTTTTACATCTTGTTTCTACGCGACCATTTTGCGCGTCTTTTATGTGCTTTTTGTTTTGATCATGTTGACGCTTAATAAATTTGTCATTCCTTGACAAAGGGCTATGCCCGAAGTATCAGATTATTGACATCTCTACGGTTTTTTGATTTATATTTGTCTTTTCTATTTGTATTTTACCAAAACCGACGCAGAACACTTTCGTTATATATATATATATATATATATATATATATATATATATATATATATATTAAGATGGTAATTATTACTTTTATTAATGATTTTTAATAATTCATAAACTTGAAATCATTCAAGAAATATGTAATTTTACGTGGGTCACCTGCAAATATTGCATACAACATGTGACCTTTTAACATTCCCCAAATCCTTTATAGGGGCTATTTATACTTGGAAAATGGTTATACTTATACCCGAAAAATGACACGTGGTCAAGGAAAAGGCACCCCTGATACCCTAATATCATTTATGTCTGTTGTTTGTACGATATTCAAGGCAGTCTGTAACTTTGCTTGTTATCTTTTTTTTTCTGGATTGTTGAGTGTTTGATTCATAATTACAAATTGTATCCTATATAAACAATAAATATTCGCACATTCATCTCATGGGACAATTGATCTTTGCTGTTACGCGTCGTGGCATCTAATTTGGCAATCAACAGAGAGAGTAAGAGATGCTGTCTTGATTCGGTC
The DNA here is from genome assembly GCA_025618425.1 of Heliocidaris tuberculata. NCBI lineage: Eukaryota > Metazoa > Echinodermata > Echinoidea > Camarodonta > Echinometridae > Heliocidaris > Heliocidaris tuberculata. The sequence goes on from CM046833.1 coordinate 42,422,800, forward strand.
GACGTCGAAATCTGATAGTGGATCTGGGATGACTGTATTTCAAGGTTTTACATTATCAGTAGGCAGGATGTTTGATCATTTTGTTAATGCGGTGAAGGTTCAATAAAAATAAGTTGAATATTTTGATTTGGAAGCAAGCGTGCTATTAAAGAGGAAGTTGACTATTGTGAAATTTATATGAAGGACTGGTGATAAAGTGTTCTTTGGCTGTTTTTATTACAGACTTCCTAATAGAATTTTAAAAAATAGAATTTATATATTTAGCATGTAGAAGGCGCTGAAAGTGAAACACTGATTCTTTTTAACATCACTTCACGGTAGGCCTATAATTCCCATTTCCTACTATGACACATGTAATCAACACATTATTTCAACCAATTCTGAAAATAGAGAGTCCTGCGGGCAAAACTCGAATGAAAATAGAGATAATTATGTTCTACTTACAAATTTGGAGTTGAAGAACGCACTAGCGGAACCACATGTTGAAACAGCAACGCATTTGTATTCATTAAGTTATTCTGATAGGGATCTCTAATGGTCAGCTCACCGGATGTCAGTGTTTCACCTTCTTGTACAGTGTCATGCAGCGTTACGTGAAAGTTGCGTGTCGTTACAGAGCCAGTAAATGCTGGTGGATTGGCGTCTGAAGTGCATGTCAGCACAAACCCAATGCGTAATTCACTTGACTTCAACCGTCGAGAAGATATGAAGACAACGGGTTCGTCTATTAAATTCGTTTATTAAGAGCAATGGTAAATACATACGATGAAAAAGGAGAAATACGGAAATAGGATTAAAGTGAAATATGGGGGTGGGACATGTCAATAAACAAACAGCAATAAAAAAAAGGAAAAAGAAAAAGAAAAAGAAAAAATGCTGCTCATTATTTCTTACTGTAACAGTTCGTTACTGAAATCTCTGTAGTAGGCGGGTAAAGTGGAACATTTAATAGATATGGCATGTAAAGCATTTACTGAACTGTAGAGGCAGACTCGATTGAAAGTAATGGTGTAGACAAGAATTGACAGCCACGGAGATATTTGGAGATAATTGGAGATACTTGATGAACATGGAGAGAACTGACGGATCGACTGATCTGACTTTTCCCTCAACAGGTACGTGATTACGTCAATTACGAATGCCTTTTGAAAAGAAATGTATACTCACATGCAATATTCAGGACCATGCTTGCATTCACAGAACACAATGAAGGTGCAGTAGGTTGAACTGCTTGACAGAGAAGAAGATTTCCATGATGAAACCTCTTCGGTATGAGAGTAATACGTCACTCCATTACTCAATGAACTTCACTGGCTTCCCGTTTCTAAAAGAATACAATACCGTATACTGGTTCAGACTTACAAATCACTGTCAACCACACTTCCTCAATACATCTCCTCACTCTTTCAGCAACAGAGAACATCATATTCTCTTCGTTCTTCCTCTGCTCCTTCCTATGTCATTCCAAAATCCCGAAAACAGGCTGGCTTCAAGTCCTTTCAGTCACTTGCTCCACAACTTTGGAACAGACTCCCTGCATCTCTCCGTAATAGCACATCACTTGACATCTTCAAGAAACATCTAAAAACTTACTTATACAATTCTTAATTTACTTGAATAGACTTTAGGTGACAGCGCCTTGTATCCTTTGGAAAAGGCGCTATATAAATCCAATTATTATTAATATTATTATTATTAATAGTGCTCTCAGCATCATGCCGACCATCTTCATTTATGGAATCTGTAAGAAACGACTCCTCTGTGAAATTCTTTGATCCTCGATCCGATGAACCAGTGGATGAGCGGAGCAGGGTAGCCATTATTAGCTCTGCAGCTAACATTGGTTTCTATACCGTCGTGTAGATTGTCAGGGCTAATCAATGCAACATCACCTGGAGGGCCTTTGAATTCGAAGAAACATAGATTTTTACTAAGAGAGCCTTAAGGAGTAAAATGCGCATTTGAGAAAGAAAAAAAAAAAGAAAATCTATTGTTTGATCTCAGAAGCAACAACTTCAATAAGATTTACATAGACAATGATAAGGAAGCTGATGTTTAATGAAATGTTTTTAATTACAAATAAACTTATCAAGCTTCCGATATACTTCTCATCAAATAATGTAATTAAAAAAATCAATAACGACATATTACTAAAGATAATCTCACTGTAAACAATCAGTGTGGCTACCCGTCGATCAAAAAAAGTTTCCCAAAAATGCAAAGCACTGAAGGAACTTCCCATGGTGCTTTCTCTCAGGACGTATGGTGATAATACTTTTGGTGTCAAAGAAACCTTCATCCAAAGTATTGCGGTAATGTAAGAGGCTTATATTGCGGGGGGATACTAATGTCACCAAGCGTCCATGATAATTCAACTGCTGGTAGGGATCCGATAGTTTTACACGTGATTGAAGTCGATATATGTTCTTGTGCGGAAATAATTGTTCGCCCCATTTCAGATCCTCTGTTATCTTCAAATGGTAGAAGCATCATGTTAGTCGGATGAACTTTATTAGAGAGAAAGAAGATGCAAAAATCATGCAAGAAACGATGGATTATGCTTTGAAGAGAGCTTTATCTGTTGTGTTTTGTAACTGTTTTTGTTTTTGTAAGTAGCCCTTGGCCAGTATAACAAAATATAATTATACAGATATACGAATAACCTGAATAAGCATATGAAAAGTGTTTAGCAATGCCTTTATCATGTTTAAACCTTTGGATCTGAGTAGAGTAATTGACATTTGCGGTGGACATCAGCGCGATATGGTTGGAAAGTGTACTCGTTCAGGCTGCTAATGTGTGAACAAGTACTAAACTTAATTAGTATTCCTACCTTGGACATTCATGTAAACTGAACGTTGATGATTACTGGTTAGTTTCGGATGTGATGCCACACAGCGGAGAATCCTTCCTTGATCATTCCTGGATGGCATAATAGTAGCAATCTTTCGAGAGACATAACTATCGCCTTGTACGACATTCGACTGATTTCCTAAAGTGACAGATACATCATCCGGTACTTCCCAATCAAGGACCACTGGAGGTCGGGCGTCATATGACACGCATGTGACATCATACTGTTCACCAGCTGTGACTGTTACAGGTGCATTGTTGAGGTATCTACTTAATCTATCATCACGAATTACGAGCCTTCGGGGCGAAGCTGGAGTAAAGGAATATTCATAATAGATAATATCATATTTCAAATTATATTTGTCCTCTCAAATCATCTTTACCTCTTAAGATGACCCATTTGGTATGTCAAAAAAAAAAAAAAAAAAAAAAGCATTTCAAAGGTTGCTACCTTAAATTGCTTCTAATCAGGTAACATTGACTTAATTAAGAGCCTCATCAGTTGGGGTTAGCACTGAAAACACTGAAAATTTGCGGATTCTAATCAAATAAATTTTCAACACCTTTCGTGATATCATTCTCAATGAAACATAAAACAGCTCTCTCCAATGCATACTTATTTCTTATAGGGGATTTTTTAATTTTCAAAATTATGTCAAATGCCTTCCTGTGACTAACCAATCATGCTTTAGAAACCTTCATTCAATAGAATAGAATTTTTAAAGTGTTGGATTTTGGAATATTTTCATATTATAATCAAATCTAGTTCGTCGTCAGTTCCCGTCTACCAAATGCTGTTTTTATCAACAGTGTACTACACGCATACTAAGTTTATTAGTCGCCTATTTGGTTCAAATGTATGATTACGAAGGACTTGCAATTTTCTATTCAAATTTCTCAGAGTGATTCTAATTTCGGTACATGACTGGAAAAGTGCCTGAACTGAGCTTCTCTGAAAACGTTTGATCATGTATCCAAAGTACGTAGTTCTCAGTATGTGTATTTTTTTATTTTATTTTTTATAGTTTTATACTAAAGAAGTATACCTGGTAGCAGTGGAGTCACTTGTCTGCTGCTTGACCCTGGGTTCCCTGTTCCATATGTATTGCTTACTTTGCATTGGTAATTATTGTCATCATCCCTGGTAAGCTCTTTTATTGTAAGATTCACACTATAAAGCTCTGCCAACACGCTGTACTCTGATGGGTCAGGAATACTTAACTGACATGAACGATATGGCAGACAAATGTGAGTGGCCAGCTTCACACCTGTGCCATCACCCCTTTCCCAAATTACCCGCCGATATCTTAGATGCGGCGTGAAGGTACACACCAATATGAAATCTTCGCCAATGACTGGTAGAGAGTTGTTTATGTGGATAGATACATCAATTGAATGGTAGCCTGCACATGGTGAAACGCAATCAAAGTTACAATTGGAGTGACGACTATGCTAGCTCGTAGCTAATAGCCCTGTCAGTTTTAGGAGGAGTAGCATACATTTGTCCAATTCTTTTTGAAAGCCAATTTGCATCTTAGGTATAACCTCTCACCCCCCCCCCCCCAAGTGTGTATGTGTGTGTGTGTGTGTGTGTGAGAGAGAGAGAGAGAGAGAGGGGGAGAGAGAGAGGGGAAAAAAGAAGAATAGATGTGATACCATTTTCTTCTTTTGTTGGATCTTTACATCATTGCTCCCCCCCCCCCCACCTTCTACAAAACGCTAGATCCGCCCTTGCTGAGAGGACACATAAAATACCCTGCTAATTACATATGCCAACGGTGAAATGCTAGTAGTTCCATATTCACAGTGCTCTTACGTATCTAACCGGAATGTTTTTAAAGCTTAGTTGCATGGGAGAACGATGATTGTTAAACTAAACATGAAATTTACTTTTCAGATAAAAAATGACTCAGATACATTTTTTCACTAGATATGTTGTAAGCATGTTTCTTGCTGTTTATCGGAATTCCTGTGTAAGGTTATGTAATAAATTCTCTTATCAAGTCTAGTCAACATAATTTGAGGAGTGTGGAATTAGAATGCTACCGAATCAAGATATGCATAACATTTGGAAAAATATTACACATAAAATTGTAAGTTTTTACTTATTGTGACAAATACATTCATTACACTGTTTTTCTACCACCGTAGAAGCTAGAGCGACACACTTCCCACGATTTACATGTATAAAATGTCACAATTTCCATACAATAAACATGATAAACTGATACTTACCATATCTAGAAATGATAAAAGCGATAAAAAGTAGTGTTTCGACACAAACCACCGCCATCACTTAGTAGTCAAACTTTGCTAATATCACTCGAACAATTGGCATTTTTACGAATTTATGGATGTATGCGCTTTATGATCATGAAGGCATTTAAACAACTGGTAAAAGAGCAACACGATGTAAAGGAAAATTCGTCGATGATCTATTCCGTCTTGTCTGGAAATGGAGTTAATTTACATGTCCTTATGACACTAAGTCAGTTTCATAAACTTCATCGAGCCATCGCGTGGAAAGTTATAATTGTGTGAACAATAGGGGCGCTATTTCGTCATTCGCTGTAGAGTACCTTTATATAGAGATTAGCGACATACACATCTGATTTTTCTGGAAATAAAATGGCGCTTGAATTCTTCCATTGAGAACACCCAGTTGCTTATCGAAATTGAATATAAATGTTTTCATAACAGAGGAAACAAAATGGCGGTCAAATCATGAGTTGTTGCTACTCTCTAATAGAGGTATTCTAATTCGCTGCAGTCATTTTGCTGTTATACATGCAACTAAAACGAAAACATCAGCTGACTGCAGTCTTATATTACAACGGTATGCACGGCTTTTCACCAAGGACTGCAATTTATTGAATATGATGTATCAGTAGAGTTTATTTTACTTGAGGGAACTTTTTTTTTTGGACAGTGTAAGTGCTATGATATAAAAACATAATACAAATAGTAATATTGACAACTGTAAGCTTGTAATTAGTTCTTTTCTAAGGTGTAGTATTCCAAACTCACCGATGTACAAGAGGAAGGTATCGTATAATGTTTGTGTGATATCAGTATTGATTTTACATGTTATACACATCATTTTATTTATTGAAATTAATTCATGTTTATTTTACGTTTAATATTTCTTTTCCCATGTTTGTAAGAAGGGGAAAACAATACCTACCCACACTGGAAATAAGTATTAAACAATAAACACACAGCAGAATTCGCAGAGGACCACTTTTAGTATTGTATTTTATTGTATTTTATTGTGTTTTATTGAGGTATTGATACATCTTTGTTCGACAATTCTCCGATTTATAGTCACTTTAGGGGGTGGGTGGGACGACAAGAAGGTATGGTGTAACCAGTATGACAAAAAACACCCATTCTTACGCTATCGACAATTTATTTTGCAATATGACAAAGTAGACAGCATTTTTTTTAATGATCTTTATTTTGATTCCACTCAATGATTATACATGAATCATGAATCAACATTTAAGTAAAATTATATAACAAATAAAGCAAATTACCATGTAAAATCTACCATGAATGAATAACTGACATTCAAAACCATACAGAAAACATTGAATGAAACCGTTTCATAAATTGCCCCCCCCCCCCCCCCCATGAACAAGGGAAACAATATAAATGTATATCATATAACTTCTTACACATTGTACTGGCCTCCCTGCACCCAAACCCCCTACCCTCTTCCTACAAACACACACACATACAAACACTGTAAACCCTTTAAACACTGGTCTAAAATCAACCATTCACGATGGCAAAATGAATGCTGAATAAACAATGAGACGAAGCTGGATGTCAGAGTTGTATTCCTGCGAACATATTCAAATTCAAAGTGTGACAAGAATAATCCAACATTTACATACTAATTTGTAATTAATTCTAGAACATATTTAAAAAAAAACAACAAATGTTGCTTCCATGTGTTTACAGATAAAGGACACGTATAGATCTGAACTGACAGATTTAAGGTTTTGGTGGGGTATAGAGGTTACGATGATTTTTTTTTTTTTTTTTTTTTTGCTTTGTTTTGTTTTGTTTTGTTTTGTTGTTTTTTGGGTTATTTTTGTGCTTTGTTTCATTTTACTTTAAATGATTGAAAATTTTGCCAAACACCAATGTCGGCACTTTTTTTTTTGGGGGGGGGGGGGTTGTTTTGTTTTGTTTTGTTTTATTTATTTTTTTCATATTAGCACTATATACGTCAATAAAATCAACGGATATCAGATAAATGGTTTCAATACCCCTGTCAAATTGGTACATGTAACAACAGCATAACTCTCATATTGTATTTGCGTGCCATTAACAAAGTATTTAAGACTGAAACTTTGCTGCAACCAATCAGCAATTCCTGGTTGCCAATCAACGGAGAGGGAAGATGATGTCGTTTTGTTTTGATCGACGATGAACCAAGATGGTGGATCTGGACTCCCTAAAAAAATATATGAGGAGATGTGTTTGGTGAAAATTCGGGTCGTAAGTCCTAATTTCTCCATTATTTAAGCAATGAATGAAAATATATCCAAATCATCATTTTACTTTTTGTATCATATTATCATCCCCAGCAACAATGTGATATATGCACATTTATATAGACCTTGGTCAAAGTAATGGTGAAAAATTTACCTGAAAACGTAAAGTTAATAGTAGCGCTGTCATTACCGAGCCTTCATTCAGCCAAACATATATAGATGCCATTGTCTTTCGCCTGAATATTAGCAACAATAAGCCTTCCCGACAGAAAGGTATCTTCTTGTAAAATACTCCAGTGAATCTGATGCCGGGTGTTGTTGCTGAGTTTCTTGTCTTTAAAGAACCACATAATAGAAGGTAGGGGTCTTCCGTCTGATGTACATGTAAAGATAGCATCGACACCTTGCTCACTACTCAGAACCCGACGAACAGAGTAGTTAACAATGACAGGAGAATCTGCATAATTATTTGTAGAAAATAATGGTAGAAAGGGGGGGGGGAGAGAAAGGGGATGGTAGTTTTTAGTGTAAAGAGGACTGAGAAGAAAAGCTGACCATGAATAAAATGAATCCTGTAAAATGGAGATGCATAATATGAAAGTCACCAGTGTGAATGTCACGGAATTCTACCTACAGGTAAATGGCAACCTATCATTATTAAAAAAAAAAAAACATTCACAAAGTTACTTGTTTCACAAAGAGCTCTACATAATAGAATAAAACAGACCATGAGTTCATGTTTCTTTGTGAAGGAAACATAGTTAGTAGGCTACTATCGCCTATTCAATGTACTCATAGTGAAAACAAAATGGGGAAAAAATAATCGCCTCAGGATCAGATGCAGATAATGTATTTCTAGTTAGGCTTAATTTAAGTACAAAGACTTACAGGGAACATGGAGAACCTCACTGACACTCTCAGACTTCATGGATGGAGCGTTCGGTTGAAACACCTCACACATAATGCGTTTTCCATGGTCATTTACTGTTGGTGTTAACATTAAAACACTCATGGCATTCACTCGATGATTTTCATTTGTTGAATACCCTGTATAAGAGTCCTTGGTGACGTTCTCTGATCCAAGGTACCATTGGAAAATTGTTGCCTCTACCCCATCCTTCAATTTATGCGTTCCATTCAGATATGGAGGATCCGTTGGTCCTTGAAAATCAATGTACTTTAAAGATTATTAGCAGGAACGACTTAAAATCATTGCTAGAAATCAAATTTGGTGTTATCTGTAGGAATGTTTGGTTGGTAAATAGACGAAACATGGTATGAGTAAGCCAACTCAGTCGAAATGTAAAGTTGCACAATGATGTATCACAAATGCTACGGATACTCACCGTGAACGACGATTCTCACTTCTGCTACTCATTGGTTTATACCAGCATACGCCACACATCGAAGAAATTGATTGTGATGCCTCCTTTTTGGAATTAACTGTATAATAGACTCTGTGTCACGTAAGACAGGGTCTGCGACATTCAGGGTAGAGGTGGAGGTCGTGCTTTCTAGGTCGACTTCGAAACCAATATCCCATGATATTCGAGTTGTAGGACGAGATCCTACACTTCTGCAGGTGAATAATGTAGCCGAGTCTTCAAAGACACTAACACTTCTTGTTCCTGCTGGATTGATACTTATGGATTCAGATGCGGTAAGCTGGAGATCACTTGGGGAGACTGAAAGAGAAGAGGGGGGAAATACCACAAATAATTGCATGGAGACAAAACTGTTTCACGTTTCCGTTCCATATGGGGAAAGAAAGACAGATTTGAAACAAACATTATGGACATTTAACGAATTAAAGTTATTAAAGCATTAACCCATTGATTACTGAATACTCTCATTCCAATAGGCTTAATACAGGAACCACCCAGTTCCCGTAGGCAATGTGTTAAGTAGATGTGTCTTTTATCAGGATTTTCTTTAGAGAAATTCCGAATGAGAGTAATATTTCGTGTATAATGTCCACGTCGATTAGAACGTTCTACGTTTAGATGTTTCACTCAAGACGATTAGATACAGAGAGAGCGGTCCTGAAGTGATAGATAATAATTACCTTGAACATCAAGTCGGATGGAAAAATGAAGATCGTTCTCCAGCTCCTTATGAGACGCAATACAAAAGAGAATCTTTCCATCGTCATATCTGGTCGGGGTAACAGAGACAACTCTTCGAGAGACGTAAACATCACCATGAACAGCATTGTACTGACTGAACAGAACAACCTGTACTCCATCAGGCGGTTGCCATTGCAGTACTGCAGGTGGTCTTCCGTCTTGCACTGAACATGTGATGTCATGGTTTTCCCCAGATGTTACGCTTATTGATGCTCCATTCTTGTATCCATTCTCAGACCGTTCGTCCGTGATGGATATTACTCTAGGCATGGCTGGAAGTTAGACGAAATATATATATTATGTCATTGTTTTTTGTTTAATTAGAAAACTTTATTAACCCGGTTGTCTTCGAAAGACTAGGACCTCTTTGACGTAAACGTATATAGCTTGCCACGACATTATGACTTGGAAAAAAAAAAGTATCCTCAGCGTGATTTCCAGTCACAAATGGAACTCGATTAATCAAAAAAGGAAAGATTAATATTTTTGGAAGACCGTCAATCCAACATTATGTTATTTTCAAAACGGTTTATATAATAAGTGCGATCTGAATAATAATACAAACTTAATATTTACACTTTAGAATTAGCCCGAGCTATTTGGAATAAACTAAAAAGATATCTTACCTGCTAACATCACCTTTAGATCAGTCCTATTTGAAACTTTGCCAGAAGATGTGGCTACTAAGCACTGATAGCTGCCACTGTCATCCATTGTTAAATCCATAATTGTAAGATTTCCACTGACAGAATCTGCCACCAAACTGTACTTAGATGTATTAGGAATATTTTTCTCACTTCTACTACTGTCTTCTCGACATTTATCGGTAGCCAGAAAATTGTCATTCCCGAACTTCCAAGACAGTAGTCGAAACATAGACGATGGGATATATGTGCACACAAGAGTGATATTTTCGCCAATGACTGGGAGAACTTCTGAATTCTGAATACTAGTAGAAACACTTAGCTCATGCGAGTTTGAAACGATGAAGACGAAGAAGAGTAATATTTGAAGAAGAAGATCCATATCGACATTAAAGAAATGTTTCTTTTCCTTTCCATGTATTTCTCAACCGAGGATATTTGCTGCAGGAACCATCTTATACAACTCAGCAGAATATCTGTAGAAGAAAAGGATGAACAGGAACAAATAATGTTTCCTACACCGTGATGGCAAGATGAGTGAACATGAACAGCCGTGGCTTTCACGATCATGATACTCCTCTATTGTGTTCCGAAAATGAAAGCAATTCATGTTTCTGAAGAACAAATGTGGGCTGTTCTTTAATTGAAAGGACTTTCGCAATCGTATATCAACTGGCAGTACAAGACTAATTGATGATATCTATCAATCCAAGAGTATTTTACCTTAAATTTCTTAATATTGTTAATTGCTTGCTAGGTGCCTTGTCTGTTCCAGATGTTCCAGACATTGGTGATCAGGGCTCTCCACCTACTTCTATCTCTGGTCACCTGTAACATGCTGGCACAAATATAACCAGTCAGCTGTCTTCCTGTGCTTCTCTTTCCCTCCATTTTCCGAGTCAATATCCTATTTTCTGCGCTTCCTCTTCTCATTATGCGACCTACAAACTGAAGTTGTCTTTTATTTACGATGTTTAGGAGAGACCTATCGACGCACGCCTTGTCAAGTACTGCATCATTTGATATTCTGTCCATGGTATCCTAAACATTTTTCTTAAGAGCTCACTGTCAATTGTCAATTACTTGAATAATAATTCATAAAAGATATTATGAATGGAGAAGCTGATACTGAAATCAACTTCTATGGTTTCCCTAAGGAAGATATGTAAATATATATGTTAAGAGAATGTAAAGGTTTATGAGGTTTTAGGGCTTCTCAAAGAGGTCTGTTTCGCAAAATGAACTAGGCAAATTTGTAAGTGCAAAGATTTTTTTTCATTGATTATCTTCATTATTATTGTTACTTTATTCGGAAAAGACAAAAAATAATATTTCAGTGAATACAAAACAACGGGAGAGTTAGAAGATAGTCACATGGATGCCACGAAAAGAACCCCCCCCCCCAAAAAAAACAAAACAAAAAAACAAAACAAAACAAAACAAAACAAAACAAAATGAAGATTAACCCATTGACTACTGAATTCTCAAATTCCCATAGACTTAATACATGACCCACCCGGGTTCCAATAGACAATGGGCCGTATCGATAAAATCTAGCATTTGCTTGGAAGCAAATACTACCTAGAAAAAGCTTGCGCTGAAACAGACGCTCTAGCAATAGCTATGACCCAACCTTTTGCCTGACCTGACAGCTGATGCTTGAGCAAATACTTGAGCTCTTGCCTATGGTTCAAACAATTAGTTGGGATATCGAGATGTGCGCCGAAGCGTGCTCAGATGCCTCTGAGTACCTTGCAGGTGCACGAGCAATGACACGGGCACTGAAACATTAAAGTCACACAATACTGCCATTTAAACAACCTTTTATAAATTTGCATAATTATTTCTAGGTCAGGCAAAGCCAGGAAGTCCCCTGTTCCTTCATCATTGTTGTAATGTTTGTTAAACGTTTAAAAATGGCACATATAAGAATAGAATGGCATGAACATTTAGACGGGACACTCTGAAAGCAATTTTCACTCTGAGAGTAATCTTGATCGTGATGGTTCAAATTAAAAATGGCTACTCCTGAAATATTGGAGAGGAGCTTGATTCCTCTAACGAGCTCCATATGAGTGCGCTTTAACCTCCTTCATTGAAGATTTCAAGGTTCTAATAATGGTCAATACTCAACTGCCTGGTCTTATTTATTTATTTTTTTTTATTTGATTTATTTAAACAGGGCAAATTTTTCAGTTACCTAACTGTTCTTCTAAGAGGCCCTGTGTAATTGCACATAATTATAGAGAACAAACGCTGAATACATAACTTAACTTTTTTTTTCCTTCTTCACAATACGAAATGAATCTGGAAAATAATGTTAAACCAGCATACTGTGTTACCTGTCAACATGCAAGGCAGAAGATGACATATTGCAAGGCAGAATCAGGATAGTAGAATAAGTATTTGCTTTACATAAATAGTTTTTTTTTTTTTAGAATGAGAAAGATTTAAAGACCTTTCACATAAATTTCAAGCTGGTAAAGTAAGGAACTAGTACTACAAAACGGGTGAATTTGTATATGCGTAAACTATTCTCCAAGTCTTAAAGAAAAGCTTGAATAATATAAAGAAAAAAAAACTGTCGAAACTACTGTTCAAATAAAATATGAATAAAACAATAAAATGTAAGAAGAAGAAAAAATGCATTCAATAAGAAGCAGCTGCGTCGCTAGAATGGTGCGGGGGTGTCATCCCCCCCCCCCCCTCAAAATTGCTGTCGGAAAATGCGCCACCTCTGTCGGAAAAAAAAAAGTAGGGGGAAAAAGGGAGAGGGAAGAGGAAAGAGAAAGGAGAAGAAAACAGAAAAAAGGGAAAGGAAAGGGAAGGAAAGAAAAAGAAGGGAATCTGGAAAGTCAATATTCAGGCAAAAGGCGTCAGCCCCCCCCCCCCCCTCCCTTTGCAAACATGGGCCCGTATGATCAGGATCTCTCCATCTGCGATTTTCTTTTATCATTATTTGTGGGGGGGGAGATTAGGGTGCAGCATTTTTATCGGCAAATTTGGGTGTCACATCCCCACCCCCTTTCAAAATGTTCTAGCGACGCCCCTTACAAGAAGCAAAGATATTTTAAATTACCTATTTCACAAATTGATCCCTCATCACGTATTTTGAGACATTTTCAAAATAATTGTACAGAGATTGATTTTGATAATACCGTTATTAAATTACTATTACCCGGGTTTTTATTTACTTTTAAGGATGGAGTAACATGCAAAAGAGTGTCACTACCTAGTCTCAACAACGAAATTATAAAAGTAATGTAAAATGCAAAGAAAATGGCTACTCTTTTTCGATAAATAAAAGCGCAAGCTATTATTGGCGGAGCTTGACAAAATCAAGTTAAAGCTTGATGACGAGAAAACATTTTTTTTTTTCAATCTAGCATCTACTTGCCCTGAAAACCCTTTGTTCTCCAAACAAGCTTAGGCTTGTTATTGTTAGCAAATACTTTTCTGGATAGAAGAGAAAGCTATAGCTTCTTTTTCCAGGATGATATTTCTAAGCAAATGCTTGTCTTCCGAAGCATTTGCTTGGTATATGCAAGTATAAACTTTTTCTTGAATCTGGATTTTTTTAACCTGCCAGTATTTGCTTGTTTTGAACAAGAACGAATGCAACCAAAAGGTTAAAGAAGCATTTGCTTTGTTTTATCGATACAAGCCAATGGATTGACTAAATAACTATAACGAGAAGGTTTGATAAATGATTATAATTAATAAACTTTAGATTAATATCATGCCACAGATATGTAGCCAGACATACGTAATCTATGTATAATTTGATTTGGATGTGGGTAAAACACATATATTTTTTTTCTACGATGTTCCATTATTACATTAATTTTTTTGTCGTAACCCGCCTTAGAAACCAGGTTGCCAAGCAGCAAAAAGAATTAAGGATGTCATCTGGTTTTGGTCAACGACGAAATCAGAAGGTTGATCTGGGATAAATGCATTTCAATATTTATCAATGACAATAGAAATGAAGAGAGCTTAGGTATAATTTTGTCTCTTTGTTAAATTAATTTAGGTGTATAATTAGGATGCTAATTTGATGCTGTTCTAAAGAATAATACTGAATTATTGAGTAAACATACTTAAAAGCAAAGCATGCTACGAGGAAGACAACTGTTGTGATAATGAGTTTTAAAGGCTGGTAATTAAGAGGAATTAGAAAGACACGTCAGTGTGGTGTTTCATCGCCATCGTAATCTCAATTTAGGCACCTTTCGCACTCTACCCAGCAGTTTTGAAAACGTGTTTCTAACATATATCGTTTCAATCTTTCAAAGAAATAGGAGTTCTATATGCCGTAAAAAAAAAAAAAAAAAAAAAAAAAAGCTGTTCAAAAAAAAAAAAAAAAAAAAAAAAGGAGAAGACGTTTTGAAAAAGAGGGATACATACGTGGAGCCTTCATTTATGCAAATACAACTGACCGATATATAACGCCTTCTTAGGAGAGTCGTCATAATGTCAATAAAGCCATTTGGATACTTACATGAAATATTCAGAACCATGCTAGCATTCACTGGCCGTAAAAAGGGTATACAGTAGGTTGAACTGCTCGACAGAGAAGACGTTTCCCGTGGTGAGACCTGTTCGGTGTAAGACTGAGTGTGTTCTGGGTATCATACCGGCCATCCTCATTTCTTGAAGCCTTAAGAGACGAGCTCTCTGTCAAATTTATAGATCCAATGTACAAATGAATGAGCGAAGCAGAGTATCCATTAAGAGTGCTGCAGCTCACATTGGTCTGTATACCGTCGTGTAGATCTTCGGGAGTAATTATTGTAGTTCCATCTGGTGGCCCTTAAAAAAAAAGAACAAATAAATCTGTGCATCGCGAGGTAAAAAAAAAAATATATATATATATATCTCACAATTATATATATATATATATATATATATATATATATATATCTCACAATTATATATATATATATATATATATATGGTTGTAAGCCTTGGAAAGTAAAATGAGCTTCTGATAACTAGGAAAGGTTTTAGCTGTACATGTACATTCCATTCTATTATGATAACAACAAAAACATAATATGCAACTTTATTAACTTCATGGTGGTTAATACGCCTACCGATGTATTGCAGTGATAGGAATATATTGCATATCAAATCTGATAAAAAAGTCAGTTTTATTATATATATATATATATATATATATATATATATATATATATATATATACATATATATAAACTTGAAGAAGGCCAGGAGCCGAAAGCTTGTAAATACACAGAGTGACCTGCTTCATTCTGCTCCATCATTCTCTCTTCACATATCTAACATATCTAAATTTAACATGGTTAACACAAATCCACACCTCTCTCGCTACACACACACACGCATACATATATATATATATATATATATATATATATATATATATATACATATATACATCGAAATAGGCTAAACTCACCATAAACCATAAGCAATTTTGCTGCCCTTCGATCGATAAAGCTTCCGAGAGATGCATAGCATTGAGGTAACTTCCGGTGGTGATTCCTATCTGGACGAAATCTGATCGTGCTTTCGGTGTCAAACAGACTTCCATCCAAAGCAGTGGGATATGTTAAACTGCTAATATTACCGGGAATATCATTACTGTCACCAAGGGTCCAGGATAATTCAACTGCTGGTAGGGATCCAACACTTTTACAAGTGAATGATGTCAATGAATTCTCGTAAACGTAAATGATCATTGGTCCAGTTTCGTATTCTTTGTTATGCTCAGCTGATGAAAGTTGTATCTTGGTCGGCGAAACTGCTTGGAAGAAGAAGGGGGAAAAATTCATTCAAGGTTAATCTTGTCCAAAGTGTTATATATGTTTGTATAAATACGCCTTGTGCTAGAACCATATATATGTGGAAGAAAATTTACCAGAACTACTGTATCATATGCATCAAGTATGAAATGTCGCCCCTTTACAAATACTGTAATCTCCGAATCCATGACTGTTGTATTCATAAATTGAAACATTGCATCATTATCGAGAGGTTCTGACTTTAATCAGCTCTTCACTCCATTCACCATAAATATGTACATGAATAAATCGCAAACCAATTCTGGGTTTCAAAAATCTATATGGCGCATTGGCATCCTATCCCAGTTAGTGCAATGTGAGAACTACATCGCTTTATGTGTACTAAGTGTACAACGTGGATCTTTGCTCATGAACCGTTACCTCACTTCCGATCGTGTTTGAACGTCACTGAGTCTTTCTGAATGAGACAAACGCGCATCTTGGTTCAATTTTAAATGGAATTTGCTGGTAAATATCGAAGGGTTTCTTTTTTTTTTTCTTAGATAAAAGGTTTCCCTTTTTTTCTTTGAATCTTTCCGATCTCGGATAGATCATTTCTTTCTTAAAAGTAAACAAATATTTCAGTTTGGAATACATGAAAACAGCAAGATATCGGCTTTTTTATTGACATCGACACTTATTGATTTGAAAGTTACACAATCTGTAAACAGGAGATCAAGCACTCAACCTAAAATATATCTACCTTGAACATTCAGGTGAACTGAACTTTGATCATTAATGGTTACTTCTGGATGCGATGCCACACAACGGAGACTTTTTCCTTGATCATTCCTGGAAGGCGTGATTGTAGCAACCTTTCGAGAAACAATACTATATCCTTGTTCGATATTAGACTGACTTCTGATAACGATAGATAAATCATCTGGAAAATCCCAATCAAGGACCACGGGAGGTCTAGCACCATGCGACTCACATGTGATGTTATGCGGCTCATCAGCTGTGACTGATATAGGTGCGTTGTTTTGGTATCCTCTCATTCTATTATCTCGAATTACAAGCCATCGGAGCGGAGCTGGAGTAAAGGAAATATCCATAATGGAATAAACGATAATTCAAATCATACTTGTCCTTCCTATTCATCGATACCTCTTGATATGACCTTATTTTAACCTCAACCTTTTAAAAATGGCTACTTTGAATCGATCCTGATAATAACGTTGACATAAAAGCCTAATGGTGTAAATGATAGCATCTCCGTGACACTGAACATTCCATAGATTATGAGTTTAATGAGGAACCATGTTTGGAAACTTTCTATTTAAAATTTCTGAGAATGATTTCATTTTGTAGAAAAGACGGGAAATGAATTTTAGCTTAGCTTATTAACTCGACATAACGAGGTCGGCTATAACGACGTAGCGGTTATAACGAAAATATTGTCACGGTCCCAAATCTACTTCCTTATAATTCTATGGTGGCAGGAGCCTTTACAACGAGGTAGGCTATAACGAGATATCGGCTATAACGAGCTAAATCTCGTGCCTCTAAAACTAAGGGGAAAAGGGTAATCATTCCCGTTATAACGAGCAAGCAAATTTCACGGCGCCTCAAATAGACATAAACCATTCAGCTGCAGAATCTGCACACACGCGCGAGCAAAGTAAAGGGTTATTGGGAGATGCGGGATGTGTCTTTTTATTCGTATCACAGCGCAGGGAGCGCGGCCCCCGAACATCGATCGATGCCCCCGAAGTACGAATGAGACTTTTTTCATACCATGGTTATCCTGATTATCGCGCTAGGCCTAGTCCCGATACATATTTATACATTGGGAAAGACCATGAAGACTGGTGGATCGACTAAACTCGTAGTAGCTCCTTATTTTATCTTTTAATTTTTGGATTGTCAAATATTTTGTGAGTACTATGAATTGCTGTGATCACCTTTTTGCTTGTCGAATCTTTACAGAATTGTGGGCATCCCTCTTATACAAAGCCCTAGATCTGCAAGTGCTGATAGGTTACATGAAATACGTTATTATCCTGCTATTTACAGATGCAAAATGTGAATACTAGTCTAATTGTCCAATATCCAGTGCTGTTATTTATAGTATTATCTAGTCCCATAAAAATAAGTTAAGGAGCCGGGAAGTAAAAATGCAACAGAATTCAGAGACATACATTATTTGAGGAGTATTTATCCAGTTGTCAATTGTTACTTATTGTTATAATATAATAATAAGTTTTATATTAAATGCATCATATTTATGTTCTACTACCGTGCAAGCTAAATGTCATACCTCATTTTTCATCTAACTCTAAAAAATGTTCATAAACTGAATATGATGAAATAAAACTTACCAGAACTGGAAATGATAAAGCCAAGAAAAATAAATATTTCAACATAAACCACCATCATGATTCAGTAACGAAACGTTGGTAATGTTACTCGAACAACTGCTATTTTACGACTTGGATGTGCATTATGATCATGAAGGCATGTAAAAAACAAACACGATTTATTTGACTGAATGAACATAGGAGAATGTGTCGTTGATATACTGCGTCTACCCTGGAAATGAAAGCAATATCATGATAGGAGAAGTCTTCAAGGTTATTTATGGCATGTCCTTCTAGCACCAAATCAGTTTCACAAACTTCACCATGCCATCGCTTTCAAAGTTACACTTGTTTAAACAATAGGGGCGCTATTTCACAATTCGCTCCAGACTTTTGTCCATTATATCTTATACACGCAACCAAAACAAATACCTCGGCTGACTATAGTCTTATATTTTAGTGGTAGGCACGGATTTTTTACCGATGACTACAATTTACTGAATATGTACATTCCATAGTCTTATTTTTCACATGTGGGAACTTCCGTTTGACATTGTAAATGCTATCACATCCCCCAAATGTAATAAGAATTGCCATATGCACCGGAAGCGAGTAAAGGAGGGGGGGGGGGGGGGTGCATGGGGTAACAGCTGCCTGCCCCTGCTAATATTTTGTAATGTGGCAGTATAGCAACGTGATGACTGATAAGTTGATGTGTCAATGGATTCTGAAAATGAGTAAATAGATACCGGTTTATTAACAAAGCCTGTTTTGACTCCAAGGCCTATTCCTTATTGTTTAAAAAATACATTATAGGAAATACGTGCACTTTACAGGAATAAATTATGGCGCAATCGCTGCAATGCCGCAATGCCTGCACCGTATCCCAGACAAGCCTGCACGATGCGGCCCGAAATGCCAAAGCCTCACACGGACGGGAACAAATGAAAAAGCTAGAAGGTACTGTATTAAAAGAAGACCATTTTAAGTTATGTTCCAATACTATACGAAAAACAAACAAACAACATATCCAAAGCATGTTTTGCATGGATACCCCATAGGCGTATGAGATTGGGCTGCACCCCCCCCCCCCCTCCCCGAGGATGTTAAAGTTCCAATGTTTAGGCAACTTGCACCTCATATTAGGGCAGCAATGTGGCTGAATATTCTCAATCTGGACACCGAGATGCCGGAATATTCTGACGCTTGGGCAATGAGGTGACCGAAGATGTAATTTTTTTACATTTTTACTACCCAAAAGTTGTGTGGGTTTTTTTTTTTTTTTTGTATTGCGAGCGAGCGAAGCGGGCGGCACAGATTAAGAACGGGCGAAAGGCGTCAGCCCCCATTGTGAGAATGTGCTCGTACGCCTATGAATATCCCACCTATAACCTCCGATTGCAATGTTCTGTCTCTACCCTCTCGTACAACCCGAACATGCTACCAGCCGTGACAAATAATCCTATTAAAGGTGTACTGAGGGATGATGCAAAACAATGGATGACAACCGTGCTTCCAATATTGCATTTTGTTTTGTATACAAAATTCTATACCTCGCAATTTTAAAGGTGGAAATTTTATTGTTCGAGGGTGAAGGGTGGGGTATGGCTGTTAGCAGGTAGTAGGCGTTTGATTTGCGCCTCCATATCGATGTGAGGTAGGCCTCTAGAGTAGTTCCCCCTCCCTCAACAAAAGCAAAATAAAATAAAATAAAACGGAACCCTCAACGGCGCTCCCGACAATGGCAAACGTAACCCTGTATTTTGTTCTTTTCTAAACTTTATCCCAAACCCTCTCACGTACAACAGGAAGATATCTTTTTAGGTGTTTTTATGACGTCCATATTGATTATGAATATTTATTTATTTAAATTATTTCATCTTTATTGTACGTATAATATTTCTTTTCCAATTTCTATAAAATGGAGAACACATTACATACCCTCACTGGCCATAAACTATTGCAACAGACACAACAAAAATCAACGACATAACAAAAGATAAACCCACTGTAAACAATTGTTTAACCACACGACGGTTTCAGGCGGAAGTCGCATGAATTAAAAAGTCTAATTTTACATCCTCTAGAATCTCTGGTTCATAAGCTTTAAAATGATGTATAACAACTCTATTTTGCTCAAGTAGAAGTCATCGTAAAAAGCGATTAAAAACACGCAAAGTATCAGAATAAAAATCTAAATAACGGAAAAAATCGCATTCAAAGTTTGGTTGCGAAGCAAAAGCTGAGGGTGCGAAATTCAGCGTGACCCGCTTCGAAACTTCCTTAGCAACGTTCCCCCCTTGAACTTGCCCTCTCGAGCATGAGGCAGAGTAGCGTGCCGTGTGCAAACAAAAAGAAATTACTCAAGCGGTACACTGTCACGTGACAGGCTCGCTCCATTGGTCAATGGCTGACCCAGGGCTGACCATTGCGCGGTCTTTTTGTTGACTTTTAGCCGCGGACCTGAAGGTGGATTTGTGACACCGCAAACGCAATCGTTGTCCATGCTATAAAGAAACCATTTTACACTCTTTTCGTATACTTAACCAGCATGAATAAAATCGGAATATATCTTGTCTTGACTCTAGAGAATTATTAGAACGAGACACGCATTTCAACGGGAGGATGGGGGTGAAAAAGGGCTCCTTCTTGTTCATTTTCAATGCAAGAATCAATAGCAAAATAGCGCCGAGAAGCTTGGGGATAATATCCTCATAGCGGGCTCGCCAGGGCAGGATCTTTTCACCTTCACTCATTCAACAACCGAATGCTTACAAATGAGGATTACGTATTATTTGGCAAGTGAGGCAAACAGTTCATACCCTCACCCCAGAAAGGGAGAGATAAATAGATAGAAAGAGATAGAGAGAGAGGGGGGGGGGGGGACGGAGCAATATTATTACATGTGCATGTAATTGAATTTACGGAGCATTATTCTGTTTCACCTGTGACTAGAAATCGAAATATCGAAATTACCAAATTTATATTGTTAACATGTTAAAACTACACTTAACAAGTATTACGTAGACTTCAAGACCCTCCCCCGTCTTATTTTGTTTTCGCATCCTTCACAATGTTAGAATAAAATGCACTCTCTGGAAAAAAAATAATAGAAAATCGCACCTCTTTAAACGTTAAATGTATGATATTTTAGACACGTATTAATCAAGCTAAAAGAAGAAGAAAGGAAAACAATTTTAAAGGAAATCTCAGGAGTTTTCGACTTTAATCAAAATATTACGTTAACAAAAAAAAAACAAAAAAAAAAAAAAAGGTCAGACGCTCATTCCGTTTCCCATAAAATTCTGTCACATTCTCCATTATACCATCATGGCTTCTTAAAACTAGCCGCGAAGCGAAAGTGACTGATAGTCCTACTGAATTAAAAATAATTGGATTTTGAAAAGAGACTTTATCATGCTGATGGCGATGAATTGTTTAATATCATATGAAATAATTTTACGAACGTTGAAAAAAAAAAAATAGAAACAGGCTGATATAGGCCGACATTCCGACATTATCGCGAACGGGAAACCATATACTTTCCCGTAGAATAATAACAAAAGCGATTGCTATCTCTCGTTGGGCCAGGTTGCCTATATTGTTTTGTTTTGTTTGTTCTTTTTTTTTAATGTGCAATGTTCATTATTTAAAGGTTTTACGTTATACAAGTCATAATGAACGCAAAAGAAACTAAAGTGAGCAAATCCAAGTTTGGGAGCAGAGAGGAAGGTGTGACTTTGATGATATGATGCTTCCCCCGGAAATTCTGAAGATTAAACAAAAATAAAGAAAGGCTAGTCGCGTCCCACAAATCAGCATGTTGATACCCATTTAGTTCAAAACGCAGATATACCTGGAGCTTTTTTTTTTCTTCA
Organism: Heliocidaris tuberculata; assembly: GCA_025618425.1. NCBI lineage: Eukaryota > Metazoa > Echinodermata > Echinoidea > Camarodonta > Echinometridae > Heliocidaris > Heliocidaris tuberculata. The sequence goes on from CM046833.1 coordinate 42,444,931, forward strand.
CAGATACACAATTACAAAAGTCACAAAAAGGAAGCAGAACTATAATTTGCATAAAGAAAAGAGAATTCAGGGATCATGATACATCGTTTTCAGACTGTGTTTCATAACTGTTTCAAAACGCTGATTCTGGTTTCAAAATAAATCATTGTAAGATAAAGCGCGAGCAGGTGGCAAGGACAAGAATTAATCACAGCCAATGCATACATATTGCCCATGTAAAGAATTCAGATCCTTTAAACTCTTTTCATAAACTTAACCAGCATTATAAGAATCCGTATCAATTGTCCTGCCCTTGGAGAAGAACAATACAAGACACGCATTTAAGCGGGAAGATGGGGGTGAAAAGAGCTCCTTTTGTTCATTTTAAACCAAGAATCAATAAGTTATTGCGCTGAGAGGCATAGGGGGCATTGTTTTCAAACTGGACCCGTCAGCGTGGTCGGGGTAAGTACTATTCAACCATAATTCCACCTTACCCATTCAAAACTGCATGTTGCATTGTTTCGCAAGTGAAGCAATCGACCAATACACCCCCTAAAAAAAAGGGGGAGAGAGAGAGAGAGAGAGAGAAAGAGATCGTGTGTGTGGGGGGGGGGGGGGGCGTTTATTGCACTTAAAAAGTAACATGATTCCCCGTTATTTTGTTTGAGCAACCTTCATGATGCTTTATAAAAGGCGCACTCTGAAATATAAGAAAATACCCCTTTATAAGACATAAGTCACTTTGAGCAATAATGTACTTTTCGGATTAAAGAAATTTAAATGATTAATACCCCCCCCCCCCCGAGAGAGAGAGAAAGTTTAAGTCGACTATTATTAGGCAGACAGGTATTTTATTTCACCAATTAAATGCCAATTCTTGGTGAAGAAAATCCACTTTCGAAAGTTAATGGTGCCCTTCCTATTCTGACATCCATCCCCTCCAAGAGTTACTCTTTGCTTAAGAAATAGATATATAGGCATGTTTTTTGTGAGACAGAAGTCGCTCGGCTATCCTTAAAAAATGTCAATGGTTTGGAAATTTGAAATGAAGAATCCGAAAGTCCAATCTCTGAACATTTTGTTCGACTTTGTCATTTGCAATTATACACTCATGTCATGTAAAGAAAACAAGTTTTGTTTTTCTCTTCTATATTAAAGCAAATTGATCTTATAAAGAGGAGATAATCTTCTGTACCTGATGAAAATACGTGTAAAGCAAAAAATGAAATAAAAGAAAAAAAATCTAATTTATTATCGTGCTGTTAATTACAGGGCTACTAATTCCACCATTCCATGTCATAGAAAGCGTAGTGATTTGAAAAAGAGATCAAAATAAAAGAATCATCTGGACATGTACTAGGTAACTAGGGAACTCTTTTAAGAAAGTGGCAGATTATTTTAAGAAAGCTGAAATTTACTCTAATAGAGTGCAGATATTGCGTCAAACAAAAGATCTGTTTATATCATAGCGCTGTTCCAACTTGTGTTCCACTCTCTGTTAAGCCTGAAAGAGTTAGGAGATGTAAAGAGAAGAAAACAGTTGGCTTTCAAAAAGAGAACAAAAATCCACGAAAACAGTGACTGTGTCAAGAGCGATTTAATGTTAACGGGTGAGAATAATGAAAACTGGCTATTTAGCGTGAAGAACATAAGGATGATCATAAAACGAAGACCAATTTATTATAGCGCTGTTAACATTCATTCCACTGATTATTCCACGAAGTAGAAAGTGAAGTGAAAAAAACCCCAAACAACTTAGCTTCAACAAGAGGACAAAAAGAATGGAAGCACGATGTCACGTTTAAAGTTTATACTGATGCTTGATTCAGGAAACAAAAAACAGTAATTTTGGTGGTTTTTTTATTAAGGTGCATAATTCCGAAGGTTCGTTTTCCGAGGTTCCATAATTCCGAAAGGTTCGTTATTACGAAATAGGAATAGGTTTATTATTTCCGAAAATTAAATGGAGTTCATAACCCCGAAGGTTCATCATTCCGAAAATGCAGTAGAACTTATTCATTTTCTTATTTAATTTTCGGTATCACGAGCCTTTGGAATAACAAACCCTATATACTTCATTTTTGGAATTAGAACCATAGAGCTCAGGCTTCGCAATAACGAACCTCCGGAATAATGAAACTTTGGAATAATACAAGAAATGTTCGGAATGATGAACTGAGCTCTATTTCACTTTCTGAATTATGAACCCCTTTGTATGGGATTTTTGTTTATGCCCCAAATTGTATCAGGCCTGTTACTCTTTAAGCACATCTCTTAAGAAAAAAAAAAATAGCAACTTGTAGAGATTTTAAAAATGAACGTGTTATTTAGAGTGACAAAGAAAGATCATCAAACAAAGGATCATTATTATAGCGCCGTTTAAGGTGCATCCTGCTCTTTATACTGCACCATTAGGAAGCAAAACGAAAAGAAACAAGAGAGCAAAAGGCAGGGAATAATTCATCAACTTCAATGTGTACAGGTGCGTGATTTAGAAAAGAAATCAATAAACATTATCCCATTCCAGACAAATAATGAGAACAAAACAAAGTTGAATGCGGTATTCAGTGGTTTAATAATAATTCGAGTAGCATTATCGAAGATAGAATCCGCTCCATAACATTCCATAATCATTAACGATAAGCATGACATAATTTCATATCGTACTTCATATTATAATATCATATGTTGAGGCCTCCTGAGATAGATTTCCAACGAGCCCAGGCTCTTTGATTTTCATTGTATATGATTCTAAGATTCGTAATGAAACTTACTATTTAAAACTCGAGGCAACAGGCGAGATTTCTCAGTTTGCCGCAATAAATCCCATTTTGGACAATAATTGGTTAACTAATTCCAGAACAAAATGCAAGATTTCTCAGCTTGCAAAGTCTCCAAAATTCCTGGCAAGATTTCTCAGCTTGCCAGAATCCATGGCAAGATTTCTCAGCTCGCCCTTCCTACGTAAATTTCGTGGCAAGATTTCTCAGCTTGTCACGTGGCCAACGTAGGGAAATACTAATCAAAATCCATCCACGGCCAATATGCGACAAGATTTCTCAGCTTGTCACAACCTCCATGGCAAACGTGGGATATAATGTGCATTATTTTTTCGATTGTTCCAAAGCAAAATTCGAACCCTTCATCTCAGGAAGCCTCTCGTTATACACTGTTTTAATTTACAAAATGTAAGCGTACTGAATATCAGGATGTGATGTGGCCAAAAAATGCAATTCCGCCAAACGGGCTGCTCAAACTGCAAGGAGAGTCAGCCCGCCGCCACAACACAGAATGAATATTTGAAAAGTCCGCCAAAACTTGATGAGAAGTGCACGGAAATAGAAAATGAATATGCTAACGACAAAGAAACTAGGTTAAGTAAAGTAACAATTACAATACTAACAAGAGGAGATGGTAATAAAAACTGTAATGACAAGTGTGGCCATCCTTTTTTTCGAACAGAACCATAGCGATATAATGACAAGGATAATATTATTAATAAAGATAACATGACAAATGAAGACAATAAGGAATATAACAAACAGGACCATCCTTATATGATGATAATGCTGATGATGCTGATGATGATGCCCATGCATGCTGCCCAAGTTAAAGGCTTTAAAAAGATAACCTAGTGATAACAACAGTCGTGAAGTTTAACAGAAATAATTACAATGATACAGAGGTGGAAAGTTAGTACCACTTATTATCACTAATTCACCATCCTCAGCGGACTGAAAGAAACCGAAGCATCGTCATCATCATCATCAACATTAAACTCTCAAGAACAAAGACGAACAAGCTAGTGAATACTTGTGATACAGAAGATAATTACAGCAAAATAACAATGAATAGGATCGTAGCCGTCATGCTGCGACAGAAAACATTTATCACCCGAAAAGGGGGGGGGGGCTAGAGCAGACATCATTATAGCGTTATAAACTGATGAAGCGAACTGTCCGGGAATTTCTCAATACAGATGCGAGCGAGGCTGGTCCCAAGACAAATTAAAGCTAGCAGCGATCGTCAAACTTTGTGAAGTGTTCGTGTAAACCAGTTTAGATTCAAGGATTAAATCAAACCTCGTTAACTGATACTTCTGGAAAGCGCCTCGGCCCCGAATAGTGCGTTGACCTAACGGTCCGTCAGTGATTAAGACGCGTGCCGAACTAGCGGGGGAATGCGAGAATGGCCTCGTCGCGTGGCTGCTCCAAAAAAGCCCAGTAAATGAGACTAAGCTCCCAGTTACTACTCAGCCGCCTCAGTTCGTGAATGAGCCCATGATGACACTCGCCCCTCGTTTAACTGCAATGGGAAGTAAAAAAAGAGAAAAGGCAAGCAGCAGGGGGGACTGTGGACACAAGTGATTAAAACCTACGGCCGCTTCCTCAGAAAGACTCATACTTCACTCTTTTATATCATAGGTTTGTAGGATAGCTGTGAAGTCAGCCATTAGAAAATCAATAAAGTAGTAGAGGGAGCGATCGAGCCATGATTAAGTTAATGGAACCGGTCATCATTGAAAATGACATAAAAAGCGTTAAAAATCCACTGCATAGAAAACTACCCAGTAAAAATTCTCACTAGATAAGGCTGTGGGAAACTGGAAAATGACCTAACTCCTTCCATGCCTCCAGATTATTATTATCATTTTTTTAATTAATTTTTTTTGAAAGCCACGTTGTCAAAATTAACTTTTAAGAATGGAAAATTGACTTTCGATGAATTTTTCCATGAGCAAACTGGGCAAAGATATATTGCATAGGAATAAACATTATAATGAAGGCACAGGTTTCTGAATGAGGAAGAATTTTCAAGCCATTCAATGCTCGACACTCAAACTTTTGGGCAAGATTTGCCGCCCACGGCATGGTAGGGTTCAGAAACCCTATCTAAGTATAAATCATTTATTTAAATGGTTGTTAACCACGGTTGTGTCAGTACGAATACATCGCCGGTGGGTGTGAGAAGCCCACCGGCCCATATTTTGGATGCAAACATCAGGTAAGCCCGCCATCGCGGCAGAGGTTGCTGCCCCCAATGAGAAAGGAATGAGGGGAATAAAAGGTAACTGATAAAGTTTATCACTCGCTTCAAGGTGCTACTGAACTCGTGCCTCGATAAAGTTGAGTCATGAGATTGAATTGTGAAAGAAATTGTCTGAAAGCAATTGGGAAAGGTTGATTATATAGCACATAAAAATTGGTGTTTGCTGTAAGGTCTTGTATTTTTTTTTTTAAATAACTTATTTCGTTTTATTAAAACAGGGTAGCCCCGTCAGTAATCATGCACAGTACCGTTTTCCAGGGGTGGCCCTGTTTACAACAAGATAACAATCATGAACATACAACATAAATAGAACTCATTTGAAGTAAAACAAACAGGAGAAAACATTTCAGCAAAAGAATTAAGTACGGAAAGAGACAAGATGATAAAAAATTTAACTTGCATTTAGCAAAGCCTGACTGAATTTGATGAAAGCTAGAAGCATCCCCCCCCCCCCCCCCCCCCCCCGCCTAATAATCCTGCTAATGTGATACTATGACCACGATTTGTGAAAAGTTGTCATGTGTGCCAGAATTCACTTGCCTGGAATGAAAGTTGCAGAAATAGCAAAACCCACAACAAATTTTCTGTTAAATATAATTACCAAGTCAACTACATGAATATACTGACAAACCCAATTAACTTTACCATCTATTATACACTACACAAATCAGTATGTTCATATTATACTCTATTCGATTAGATTAGAATACGACATCAGGTACGATTTATAGCGTTTATTCACAAGTGAAAAAGGGTAATCTTATCTTTAACAACTCTGTTTTAAATACTATATGAGTACGTACAAAATACATTCTTGCTCTGTGCATTCCGCACAGAGTGGGACATGCTATTCCATAGAAGAGCACTGCTTCAACTATTGAGAACAAAATACGTTCTTGCTTCGGGCATTCCGCACCGAAGGGGTAATTTGCAGGCACAAACCCTGGTCAGTCGTAAAAGAGTGTCTGCACTGTAAGACTACCATAGCTAGGCCATGATACGACCATGAGGTTGCTGAATTAGGCTTCTCTCAAGACAAAATGATTTTTCTGATAAAGTGTCAATTAGGGTCTGTGCTTGCAGACTTTCGAAGGGGCAGGCTATTCCCTAGAAGAGCACCATCAACTGAAAGAGCACGTTTACCACATTATGTTGTTACTCTTGGAATAATGACGCCATAATTATTAGAATTTCTTGTTTTGTATATATGAGTATGGACGGACAATGCGAACATATCAACTAAAATATGATGGTGCGCTATTGCTCCTGATATCACCATTACTATACTTTTCTGGAACTCCCATTTCTTTTCTTTATCATGGAATCACCGGAATGATAAGAAAATGACACATGCACTGCACACAGAAATGTGTATATTGGACTAGGCACAAATGTTCGGCCCCGAACATTTCAGCTGTTACGTGTCATATTTTGAATGCGAGGGCATTTGAAGAGCAAGTCCTTTTTAGGGGACATTTCTATCATGGTACTCTACAATGTAAACTTTGAAACATTACAATAAAGGAACCTCACCGAGCAAAACGTAACAAGTATGAACCAGCTAGCTTATATAACTTGTGTACGTGTAATTCATCATTCAGGTAAAAATTATATCCTAAGTAGAAAATTAAAACAGGTACAAAAAGCCGTGAATTTTCATTATGTCACAAATAATTAAATATCCAAATCAAGTAAAGGCCCGGTCACACCGCCAGAACTTTGCTGGAGCATTCCTGGAGGGGTGAAAAAAATTCATCACCGCTGGTAACCGTTCACCACCGTTTAACAGAAGTTGGCCCCCGTTAAGGCAACGCCGTATACGCTCGGCCACCGCTGATGGTCCCTCCTACCGCTCCGAAAGTTTTGAGCTGCACAAAATATTGCGAGCGGTGAGGAGCGGGCAATTTTCCGCTCCGGCAAAGTTCACCACCGCTCCAACAACGCCCAGTCAAAGTTTGGCACCGCTAGACGCAAGTTCGTGGACGCTTGGGTCCGCTAGGCCAACGCAGAAATCTTGAACGCTGGACCACCGCTGCTTCGCCAGCTTTGCCCGGGCGGTGATTAAACGTTGCACACACTTTGGTGGAGCGGTTGTAAGCGTTTTACGAGCGGACACAGGATTGCTGGAACGGTGTCGGGCGTTGAAGCAGCGATCCATTGCGGTGATGAACTTTGGTTTGGCGTTGGTATGGAGGTGTCGGAGCTAAACCAACGCTCGCTACCGCTCGCTACCGTTAAACCAACGCTAAAGCAACGCCGGCTTCAGCGGTGCACCGCTAAGGCAACGCCCGTGTTTTCGATTTTTTTTCCCATTTTGTGCGCGGTGACGAGCGTTGTCGAAATTCGGCCCCCTCTCCCTACCGTTCAAGGAACGCTCCAACAAAGTTCGGGTGGTGTGACCGGGCCTTAAGAGAGGTGTATGTCGTATTAAGCAATAATATTGTTGAAATGCTAGCCTGAAATTCCCCACTTATATGTATTATGTAATAGAAAACAAGAGAAAATGAGAATTCATACTTCGAATGCATCGGTAGCAAATGAAGAAAGTATACCATAAAATACGAATAAATATCCAAATATTGGCAGCATTTTAGACGACTAGGGAACCTTGTCTTAATTAAAACGGGGGTTATGATCATTAGGTGAAGAAGGTATGTTACTTTGTTGTTGTTGTTGTTGCTGCTCTATTTCAACCACAGTAATTAATTAGTGCTGAGAAGTTGTAATAACGGAGTCGAACAAAGAGACTAACATAAACTTACAATGGATTAATGAGTATCCATAGTAAATTATCAGAAGTATCTAGTAAAGTATTCGTAAACAAGCTTCATTGGTTTCTAAATTAGCCTCTAATAGGGAGTTGAAAAAGCTTCTTTCGAGGTAGCACTTTTCAGGATAGTTGGAGTGTCATTTCATAGGGCTGATCAATGGTGGGCAAAATTTTTCTTGCTTGTCTGAGTACGTGCCATGGGAACTATAACCCCAGTGGAAATAGCATTCAGAGCTGCACGTTGCACATGACATGCCTGAGATTGAGCCGCCCAAAGACAGGAACCTAACATAATATTTGGCGACCAAGCAAGGGCCGAGGGGTTAGCCCTTGACATTAGGTGGGTTTACAACGGGCCAAGGGTCCCCTACATTATTACACTCACCGTTTTCTGGCGATGCCGCTAACTCTCCTGCATCGACGTCGCTGTTCCCCACGACTGCATCCGTTACACCCGGAGTTGCAGCAATAACAGATCTTCGCCGCCTTCCTGGTCATTTTTTGCTCTCCCCTGCTTAGGCATTATACTCCAATTGACAAAAGCGTCATAATTTGCGAGACAGTATAATAGGAAGACGAATGTGGGTGATCAGTGTTATAGTAAAAGAAATTCCAACAGGCAGTCGATGAAAGTTGAAACTGACGTGCACTCAGGCTACCCGCGAAGCGTTCTAGATATTATTGTTATATAAATCGTGGAACATCAAAAATTGTTGTTAATACACACGTTCTAAGAGCTGTGGTAAAACACCGAGTTAAAACCCGTTTTTCTTTAATTGAAACAGTCCGTCCTTGTACAGATTTAAGCTCCCAAGATAACCTGAATTCGTGAACTCAAAATTTAGCGATGATTCAAAAATTATTATACGAAATTCTGGTAGAAGCGAGCAGGGAAAGTCAAATCATGCTACTCGAATAAGACCACGAAGAAAAGTGGGAGAGAAGTTGGAAATCTCCACCGCCGAGCTTGGTTTGCATAAACAAGCTCGTAAAAAAGGGGGAGCACCTGTTCCGCCCGGCCTTGGCGGACGGGGAGACTTCCAACTTCATCCTTGGTGTCTAGACTTGGGATAAAGGCTTATTAATGCATTTCATACGCTAAAAGGTATTGTGGCTTGTGTTGCTTTTTGACCTACACCTTGTAGGAAAGCTCACAACTTTAAAATGCCAGGATTAACTATTGCGAAGAACAAATGAAGACGAGTAGACAAAAGGCCATTAACAAAACTATCATTTTAAGTGAATCCTGCGCTTTATCATTAGAAAGCCGCAGAGAAAGGAAACAGAGGAACAAAAGGCAGGAAAGCATCGTGTCCACAGCTGCGTCTAGAGAAGAAAAACTGCAAGAGGGGCCAATAAGTTTGGCAGATATTTGAAAGCGGGCCCGTTATGGTTATTTCCCGAATAGTTTTTTTTTCCGCTAGGCTTCGTTGCGACCTGGCTCTAATGCATGAACAAAACAAACTATATACCTACTACTTTATTGAGTAAATAGATGATTAACTAAAGAGAAAGGGTACAATTATTATGAGCTTTATACCGCGACTGACTTTCTTATTTGTCTTACAAATAAAAGAAAAAAAATGGATGGTAAAACGAATTCATTACAGAAAAGGACGATTTGATTTTATAAAGAATATAATTCGACGATTTCAAGTTGAATGCACCCACCGGTCATGCATATTCAGGTATCTATTGACATGACAAGTAGGTGTACCACGAATGACCAATCACAACGCGCTAAGCCGTCAGGCTGAGGATTACGTCATCCGGCGTACGAGGCCACGCCGTCTTAGCAACAAAAGAGAGGTGTGCAAAGATCGATCGAGCGAGCAATGTAAATTTTCGAAAACCAAAATCCTGAGGAAGCGTTTTGGAAAGGGTAAATACAAACACAGTTTTCAGGTACTTGTACTTATATTTTGACTTCAAATTTTGGGAAGTGGTAAATGAATCATTAAAGAATCCAAATACGTAAAAAAAGAAATTTGGGGGAAAATGACATTTACACTAAAACACGCTATTTATAGACAAGTACCACTTGCGACTTCCGCCTGGTTTCGTCTAGTCTAGTTCTGGACTCTTTTTATTGATTTTTTTATTCGCCGACTATACGCGATACGCGATGGCGCGATCCCGAGAACCTGTTGGCCCCGAGAACCTGTTGGCCCCGAAAAAAAAGAGTCCAGTGCAATTGCTCCACGCTGACGTCAGGGGTCAAAAGTTCACACACAAGTGATTCATAAATATTCATGAAATCACCGTCAATCAAACAGTTCGCTTGCACTGTTTACGTTTTGCACGTGGGATCCCTGATCTGAGCTGATCGCGCATACAGCTAGCTCAGCTGTGTGTGCATGCATTATATACATGTACTGTATTGTGCATGTTGCATTCGAATTGTATAAACTCTCTGAGATTTTCTTGCAAGAAACAAGCTGGGAAACGAGATGCTGAAAACGGAAATAATTGGCATTTAGGCCTCCATTTGCAACTTTTTAGACTTTAGAGATCAAGGAAGAATTGTGGGAGTATATACAGTACTGTGTGTTGGCCTTAAGTCACGCTGAACTTTCATAAGACAATTTTGCATATGTGTGACTGTGACGTTATATAATTTGAAACAGCATCTTCCTCGATAACATTGTTTTCATTCAGAAGAATTAAATATGTAACTTAGCACACTGAATAAATAACAGCCACGTTGGATGTATAAATGTTTATCAAAACCGAAATTGTTTGTTGTGATTCTTTCACTCTAGTAGGCCTATGATGAGTTATTGAAAATATGATCAAGGTGATTGTGGAAAGATTAGATATGACTAGATACAATTAGAAAAAAAAATGTAGATACATGAATTAGTCACTTCAAGTTTGAGATAGTATGCTTAAGGAGAAAAATAAAATGGAGTGATTGCTGAGAAATGAGAGAGAAAGAGAGAAATATGTGAGTAGGTGTGAGCTGCTTTACTTCGAGTCAGCTCAAGAAATCATGCATCTGATGGAGAAAAAATATAAATGAGTGAGGAAAAAAGAGAATGAGGGACAGAGACAGAGAAAGAGGGGGAGGGGAGGGGAGAGAGAGAGAGAGAGAGAGATAGCGAGATGTGGTTATGCACACACAAAATTCAATACATGGGACTGTAGCGGATTTAGGAACAAGGAATGACGACTTATTGGAGTATTTGTGCAGTTATAATTTAAAATTTTAGAGTTATGATCACACTCATACAATTAGGAGGTGAATTCATGTACATTTCGTAGAGAAGAGAACGGTTTAAATGGAAATACGACGATCAAAAAATGTACGATGACGTCATTTTCCATGAACTGCGGTTCTAAGCATTTGTATAGAGCATGCGATTAGTCTACCTCTCAAGAAAATATCGACATCCTTATGATTACAAGTGGCTGCTGACCCATCTAAAAATCGTCAAGATACCATTTTACCATCAAATTAAAGCTGAATAAGTTTTCTTTCTTAATTTATAGCTATCTTTGGTGCCTAGCGAGAAAAATGAGGAATTTAAGACGATAATCCGAACCCAAAATTTCCGGAACAAAGTCATTCTAATGACCAAGATTTTGATGACTTTTCTTTCTTTTTTTGAAAAAACAAAGAAGATATTTCTGTGGATTGAACTTTTATCTATTAAATGAAAAAAATTAATAATTTGAAAATCTTATTCTACGACGGAGTTACGAGCATTATAAAACGGGTCTTCAATCACGATCTCTGAGGTCAAATCGAGGTCTCGCCCGTGAAGACTTGGATACATTTAGCTGACTGAAGTTAATTGTATTGTTTCACAGCTATACACACGTGGAGCGCTCGGCCATAAAGTTAGATACGCAAGGCCTACACACGGACCTACGTATTATTAACACGCTATGGAGGCATATAACACGGTAGTTTATATCTACAAACCTTATTGTATCTTTAGCGGAAATAATGTTAAAAGAGGAAGTTTAATGGTCATCATACATCTAATTTGAATTTTAAGATTAATTTTAATGCAACATAGCACCTCGTTAAGGAATATAAAATCATTTTATCACTAAATCATACCAGATTTCCTCATTACTACTTCAAAATGATGTCAAGCAAAGACTAGCGCTTTGGCTGGGGAGGCGCGGCCAATTTTAATTGCTCTCCCTGAAAAATCTCAGGGAAAGTCGTCAGCGTGGAGCAATTGCACTGGACTCTTTTTTTTCGGGTCAACAGGTTCTCGGGATCGCGCCATCACTCAGCTTATCGAGTATAGTCGGCGAATAAAAAAATCAATAAAAAGAGTCCAGAACTAGACTAGGTTTCGTCGTGAGCGGTCACAATTAGTGTAGCTACCCGTCGATCAAAAAAGTTTCCCAAAAATGCAAATCACTGAAGGAACTTCCCATGGTGCTTTCTCTCAGGACGTATGGTGATAATACTTTTGGTGTCACAAACAAACCTTCATCCAAAGTAATGCGGTAATGTAAGAGGCTTATGTTGCGGGGTATACCAATGTCACCAGGCGTCCATGATAATTCAACTGCTGGTAGGGATCCGATAGTTTTACACGTGATTGAAGTCGATATATGTTCTTGTGCGGAAATAATTGTTCGCCATTTCGGATCCTCTGTTATCTTCAAATGGTATAAGCATCATGTTGGTCGGATGAACTATATTAGAGAGAGAGAAAGAAGATGCAAAATCATGAAAGAAACGATGGATTATGCTTTGAAGAGAGCTTTATCTGTTGTGTTTTGCAATTGCTTTTGTTTTTGTAAGTAGCCTTTAGCCAGTATAACAAAGTATATACAGATATACGAACAACCTGAATAAACATTTGAAAAGGGTTGAGCAATGCCTTTATTATGTTTAAACCTTTGGATCTGAGTAGAGTAATTTGTGATGGACATCAGCGCGATATGGTTAGAAAGTGTTCAGGCTGTTAATGTGTGAACAAGTACTAAACTTAATTAGAATTCCTACCTTGGACATTCATGTCAACTGAACGTTGATGATTATTGGTTAGTTTCGGATGTGATGCCGCACAGCGGAGAATCCTTCCTTGATCATTCCTGGATGGCATAATAGTAGCAATCTTTCGATAGACATAACTATTGCCTTGTACGACATTCGACTGATTTCCCAAAGTGACAGATACATCATCTGGCAATTCCCAAGTGAGGGCGACAGGAGGTCTGGCACCATACGACACACATGTGATATCATACTGTTCACCAGCTGTGACTGTTACAGGTGCATTGTTGAGGTATCTACTTAATCTATCATCACGAATTACGAGCCTTCAGGGCGAAGCTAGAGTACAGGAATATTTATAATAGATAATACCATATTTCAACTTACATTAACCACCTTTACCTCTTAAGATGACCTATCTGGTATGTCAAAAAGAGCATTTTAAAGGTTGCTACCTTAAATTGCTCCCAATCATGTAACATTGACTTAAGAGACTCATCAATTTGGGTTAGCATGTCGTCCATCCATGACAGTGAAAGTTTGCGGATTCTAATCTAATAAACTTTCAACACCTTTCGTGATACCATTCTCAATGAATCATAACAGCTCTCTTCAATGCATTCTTATAATATATAGGGGCTTTCTAATTTTCAAAATATTTAAAATGCCTGCCTGTGACTAACCAATCATAATTTGGAAACCTCCATTAAATAGAACTGAATTTTTAAAAGTGTTGAATTTTGGAATATAATGAAATCTAGTGTCGTCTCTTCCCGTATACCAAATGCTGGTTGTTGTTGTTTTTTTCTTCTTCAGCAGTTAACACGAATACTAAGTTTATTAGTCGCCTATTATGTTCAAATGTATGATTATGAGGGACTTGCAACTTTCTTTTCGAATTTCTCAGAGTGATTTTAATTTCTGTACAAGACTGGAAAAGTGCCTGAACTGAGCTTATCGGGAAAACGTTTGACCATGTATGCAAAAGTATGTAGTTCTCAGTATGTGTATTTTTTTTTAATAGTTATACTAAAGAAGTATACCTGGTAGCAATGGAGTCACTTGTCTGCTGCTTGACCCTGGGTTCTCTGTTCCATATGTACTGCTTACTTTGCATTGGTAATTATTGCCACCATCCCTGGTAAGCTCTTTAATTGTAAGATTCACACTATAAAGCTCTGCCAACACGCTGAACTCTGATGGGTCAGGAATACTTAACTTACATGAACGATATGGCAGACTAATGTGAGTAGCCAGCTTCACACCTGTTCAATCACCCCTTTCCCAAATTACCCGCCGACACCTTAGATGCGGCGTGAAGGTACACACTAATATGAAATCTTCGCCAATGACTGGTAGAGAGTTGCATGTGTGGACAGATACTTTAATAGAATGGCAGCCTGCACATGGTGAAGCGTAATCAATATTACATTTGGAGAGACGACTATGCTAGCACGTAGCAAATAACCCTGTCAAATTAAGGAGGGGTCGCAGAACCATCCTGTGCCCCATTTTTTGAAAGCCAATTTGTATCTTAGGTATAACCCCTCACCTCCCCCCCCCCCAAAAAAAAATGAGAGAGAAAAAAAAAATGTGATACCATTTTCTTCCCTTGTCGGATCTTTACATTATTGCCCCCCCCCCCCTCTACATAATCCTGGATCCGCCCTTGCTGATAGGACACATAAATTATCCTGCTAATTACATATGCCAACGGTGAAATGCGAGTAGTTCCGTATTCATAGTACTCTTACGTATCTAACAAGAATAGTTTTTAAAGCGCATTTGCATGGGAGAACAATGACTATTAAAATAAGCATGAAATTTACGTCTCAGATAAAAAATGTCTCAGAGACATTTTTTTTTTCACTAGGTATGTTGTAAGCATGTTTCTTGCTGTTTATCGGAATTCCTGTCTAAGGTTATGTGATAAATTTTCTTATCAAGTTACGTCAACATAGTTTGAGGAGTGTGGAATTCAAAAAAGCTACCGAATTAACAGGTGCATAACATTTGGAAAAGTTTTTTTTTTTTTTTTTTTTTTTTTTTTTTTTTTTTTTTACTTATTGTGACATTCATCACATTGTTTTTCTACCTCCGTAGAAGCTAGGGTGAAACACTCCAGCTTTAAAGTGTCACAATTTTCATAAAATAAACATGATAAACTGATACCAGATCTAGAAATGATACAAGCGATAAAAAGTAGTGTTTCGACACAAACCACCGTCATCATTTAGTAGTTAAACGTTGCTAATATCACTCGAACAATTGGTATTTTACGAATTTATACATGTATGTGCATTATGATCACGAAGGCATTTAAACAACTGGAAAAAGCAACGCGGTGTATTGAAAATTCGTCATTGATACACTGCGTCTTCTCTGGAAATGAAGTTAATTTACATGTCTTTATGACACCAATTGAATTTCATAAAATTTTTTGTCATTCGCCGCAGTCATTTTGCCATTATATATGCAACCAAAAACGAATACATAATCTGACTGCAGTCTTACATTACAGTGGTATGCACGCCTTTTCACCGAGGACTGCGTTTATTGGATATAATACATTCCTTAGTGTTTATTTTACATAAGGGAACTTTGTTTTTGGACAGTGAAAGTGCTATCGTATAAAAAATAATACAAATAGTAATATTGGCAACTGCAAGCCTGTATTAATTCATTTCTTTTCTAAAATGTAGTATCTCAAACTCACCGATGTACAAGAGGAAGGTATCTTTTTCAATGTTTTTGTGATATCAGTATTGATTATGCATTTTATACACATCATTTTATTCATTGAAATTAACTCATGTTTATTCTACGGTTAATATTTCTTTTCCCATCTTTGCAAGATGGGGGGGGGGGGGGGGGGACAATACCTACCCACACTGGCCATAAACATTAAACAATAAACACACCGCAAAATTCGCAGAGGACCACTTTAGGTATTGTAAGGTATTGTATTGTATAGTGAGGATTTTGTTACATCTTTGTTCGACGTTTCTCCGATTTATATTCAGTTTAGGGGGTGGGTGGGACGACAAGAAGATAAGGTTTAACCAAACACACCCTTTCTTATGCTATGGACTATATATTTCGCAATATAACAAAGTAGACAGCTAATGTAACAATTACACACACACACACACACGCACACACCCACACGTTTACACACTCTCACATACCGGTACATAAAAATCAGAAAATATCTTTCACACATTTATTTCTCCTTTCATTAGCAGAAATATACGTACATGAAAAGGCATATGTGAAAGATAATCAGTAAGCACACTCTTCGTAATTTATTTACATCATCATTTATAGTTAAAAACTGCATTTCATCGCCGATGTTGAGGTTATGATTGTTGAATACAAGGAAAACCTTTCGATAATTATCCTGTGCTGTTCTACTTATCTAAAATATTTCCATCACCAAATCATAGAAATACGGGACATTCACGTTTCAGTTATCATTAGTGGATGAGAAGGTATTGCAATTGAGATACCGAGGCTACTTTAAGGGGAGGAGGAAACCCTCACCTCCCTCGAAAATAGTGAATCTACCATATTCTGGTAATGTTGACCTCATATTTGGACAGTGGGGTGTATGATCTCTGTTGCAATTTCTTTATCCTATATAGTATATTTTAATGACGAAAGTCACAAGGCTATGAATAGATGTAATGTAAATCCAGCAGTAGGTGTCATTGCAATAAAATACATGTATTGCTACCTTTTTATATTCATGAAAAATACATTAGGCCCTGGTGAGATTGTGCAGTATGATCAAATCACACCCCTGTACTCGTTTAAGCATTTTGTTTTTCTATATAACCTTCCCAAATTCCCAGAAAAAAAAAAAATCCAAAATTGGGGGGGGGGGGGGGGGGGGGGGAGGTTCATTACCTTTTCCCAGTAAAGCTTCAAGGAGGATTATTCTCTTGGTGACTTTAATAAGTCTTTTTACTACTTCAAGAGACGATTTCACATTTACATGTAAAAACAAAACACTCGTAACCAAGGTATATAAAACAATGTAAATCCTTTGAACACTGGTCTAGAATTAACCATCCACGCTGGCAAAAAATAATGAATGAACAATGAAACGGAGCAGGATATCAGAGTTGTATTCCTACGAACGTATTCAAATTCAAAGTGTGACAAGAATGCATCCAACATTTACATACTAATTTGTAATTAATTCCAGAACATATAAAGGTTAAAAATATTGCTTCCATGTGTTTACAGATAATGGACACGTATAGATCTGAACTGACAGATTTCACCTCTAGTTCAATCACATTAGAATCGGCATCAGAAGATGAGGTTATTAAGCACTGATAGCTGCCACTGTCATTCACTGTTAAATGCCTAATTGTTAGATTTCCGCTGGAGGAATCTGCCATCAAACTGTACTTATACATAACAGTTTGCTCGCTTCTGCAACCCACTTCTAGACACGTATCGGTAGCCAGAATACTGTCATTCCCGTACTTCCAATACAGTATCCGAAACACGGACGATGTTGTGTATGTGCATACAAGTGTGATATCCTCGCCAACGACAGGGATAACTCCTAGGTTCTGTACAGTGGTAGACACGCCTATCTCGTACGTTGGAGAAACGATGACTGCCAGGAAAAGAAATATTCGAAGGCGAAAATCCATATCGTCTTTAAAGGAATGTTTTTCCTCATTTTGCCTGTATGTTTCAACCTAGAGCTTTGCTCTATTTAGTATATCGTACAACTTAGCACAATATCTAGAGAAGAATAAGAGAAACAACAATGATTAACTTTCCTTGTAGGAAAGTGTGAGTGAACATCAACAATCGTCTCTGGCACAATTATTCATCTCTCCTGCTCCGAAAATGAAAGCAATTCGTTTTTCTGAAGAACATAAGTGTGCTGTCACTTTTTAATAAAAGGGGTTTCGGAAACTTATATCAACGGGCATTAAAAGATTCATTTATATCGATCAAGCAATGCAATTGATGTCTAATTTATATTAAGCCGTCGATACTGTCAGTTAGTTCGATAGTATTTTAGGAAACATTTTCATGAATGGAGACAGCTGTGACTGACATACTTTTTCTCCAGCTGTTGTTTACGCGAGGAATACATGGACGTGTTTAAAGGATGTAATTTTTCTATGTATATGTTACATGTTACAAAAATCATCTCTGGGAATACTGGCGTCATCGGAAGATTACTTTTATTATTCACCCCAAAATGTACTTTTAACACTATATAACACACTTATTCTACCATTTTTAAGCTATTGTAATGTGGTATGCGGAAAAACACATGCAACTATTAAAATTGCGTCACTTATGTTTACTTCAAAAAAGGTTAGTAAGGATATGTACGAAGTCAAATTAGATTGCTCACTCTGAACCCTTATTTCAAGAATTGAAATTTCTCAATATATTTCAAATTGATAATTACTTCTGTGCAATATTGCTTTTTAAACATAAAGACGGCCTACTACCCCCAAAGTTTAAGCTATATGCTTTCACTGAATAGTTCATTACATAATTACAATACTATTAGTGTTAACAAGTATCATTTACAGGTTGTAAATATAACTTATTTTTCCTTTACTTTCAGATATAGGGCGCCAGTTATATGGAATTCCTGACCAAATGAAATAACTTCTACTGTTTACCATAATAGTTTTAAGAGGAATTTAAAGAAATCCATCTTAATTCCTGATTTTTCACCACAACAATCACTCAAATTTGTTTCCAAATATTGTTAAGGGTTACTTGGTCGTTTATGTATTTTGTCTTTTTATGTCCCCTAACGTTTTTTTTTATATGTTTTTCAATGTTACATTTGGCATATACATGTACTTAAATGTTTAAACCTCATATTGGTCTCGCATTCCTCTATCTTTTCCTACTTTACTGTGAGGGGACTGTCTTGACAAGAGCGCTTCTGTCTTTAATGGACCCTTAATTCCATATATAATTATAAGCTATAATCCGTATTCTTATCTGCATCTGTATTCTATATTTCTGTACACTTGGACTTGTCTTACATGTATATTTTTATTGGAATTGAATAAACTGAACCGAACTGAATTGAATTGAATTAGGAGGAGTTGGGGCTTATCAAAGAGGTCCGATTGTCAAAACGAACACGACATTTTGGTAAATTCCAAGAGTCTTTCTTTCAAATTATAACGACTGTATTGCTTATGATTACTTTGGTTCAGACTTTTAATTCATGAACTTCAGAATAAATAATTCCAAAGAAAAATATGCAATCTATGTATAAATGGATTTGAATATTGATGCAAGCATTTCATGGCTTTCGTGCAAGCATATTTCCTTGATCGTCTTTTTTTTTTTCTCTCTCTCTCCACTCTTTTACATGAGGGCCTTTTTATACCTCTGAAAATGGTTGTAGTCTATACCCAGAAGACGAAAGTTAGTCACATTCACCAGCATATGATGAGAGCACCTGTTAACCCGTTGACTACTGAATTCTTTAACTCTCATAGGCTTAATACAGGAGCTACCCGGTTCCCCTAGTCTATGGCACCCCTTATTTGGTGATCTGATTCATGTGTGTCGTGTGCACGATACTTAAGGTAATTATAACTTGTTTGTGATCTATATGTTTAATTACTGATTGTTGAATGAGTGACTCATCGTGGCAAAGATCATACGATCTTAGGTTTGCAAGGCAATCATTACATAAGATTTCAAGGTATATTGAGTGAAAAAAAGAAACCCGGAGGACTACCAGTTAATGCCTTTCAGTCCCCAGGTGTGGGCATATCATCACACACGAGTCAACGCAGTGGATGTACACTGGTAGTAATGTTACCAATGAAATGGCTTGAGTCAATTGAACTTTGCTATAACACGATTTCAGGGTGGCATCCAGAATGGCAAGAGAAGAAGAGAGTTGAAGACGCTGTTTGGTCTCGGTCGAAGACAAACCCAGACGGTGAATCCGGGATAACTGCATTTCAAGGATTATCAGTGGTAAAGAACACGAGGAGAAATCGTGTACCTTGCGTCCTTGTTAAAAAAAAGACTTGGGCTGTTTTATCAGGTTGCTAATTTCGTGCATGCTTACTAAAAAAAAAAGATAAATAATAATAAAAACAAAAAAATAATAAGTTCAATACTTTGCTTTGGTAGCAAGTAAACTAAAAGGAAGTAAAGTTAGTGTGCAGAGATCGTATTACACTATACATGTATTTTGATGTAGACCTCATATTACATTTGAAGATTGAAAATGTAACCTTTAGATACACGTTTACAACTGCTATGCAGAATGCTGAGATTACAATCACGGTTTTGAAACAGCTCACCAACATTCCTCCTATGGCATATCAAATCATAAAACCTTTTCTGTGGGTTAATATTTTTGTACAGATAGAGAATCAGGTGGGCAAGACTCAATTACCTATTAAAATGTATATTTTGTCTTTCTTTATAAGTTGTACTTACGAGAAAATGTGGAGGTGAATACCGCACTGCCGGATAGGTATCTTGAAACAGCTATGCATTTGTATTCACAGGGATATTGGGAAAGGGAGTCTCTAATGGTCAACTCACTGGAAGTTAGCGTTTAAAGCTCATGTACAGTATTGGTAGAAAAAAGGAAATTGGAAAGAAACATGTTAAATATAGTCTCATTTTGTTCTCCTTGTATCAAAATATGTCTGTAAGAGATCATTTGGTATTCCATCTATGATTTCTGATGAATTTCAGTGTAAATATCTGTAAGGAATGCTTGATCACTGCCATTATGCTAGGACCCTTCCACCCCGACGGCTCCCCGCACAGCAATCTTGGGGCTTCCCATAGAGACAGCGTGTGTGCACTGTGTGTAGCTACTCATCATTGGTTTTACACGTGTGTTTACAGTGTATAGCACATGCTGCCTTTGTTGGGATTTTACGTGCCTGTCCCGGCACATAAATTAGTTTTTGCCTCTTATTTGTTTAATATTAAACTTTAGGAGGCGAAACCTTCACAGTGTCTTAGTATTGCTAGTATCTTGCTATTTATCAACAAAAATTGAAGAAATCTGACGAACAGTTTTTGAGGGCTTACCAAAACTTTACATGACCTTTAACGTCCTTGCAAAATCTCTTTTGGTGTTACACTACGGGTGCCTTCAGAAAGTTGTGTATCGTTACAGAGCCAGTGGAAAATAAATGCTGGAGGATTACCGTCTTAAGTACATACCAACACAAAACCAATGCGTAGTTCATTTGACGTCAACCGTCGAGAAGAGATGAAGACACCGGGTTCATCTATGATTAAGAGGAAGAGTAAATACATCATTAAGGGAAGAGTGTTAAAAATATGGAATGGGGAGGGGGAGTAAGGTTTTTGGGGAGGGGGCTGTAACGGAATATTTAGGAAAAGGGGAGAAATATGGATATAACCAATTACTTCACTTGTTCGTTAAATACATATATGTGCTCGTTTTTTTTAGATGCCAAAATAGAGGTGAAGTGTTAGGCATTTACTACAGCTTTGAACATGGATGTACATATACAAATGATCATTACTGAAAAAATAAAAATAAAAGCGGAGTCTCATGACTGAAATCTTAATAAATATATTTAGCTTTGATACTTACATGAAATGTTAAGAACCATGCTCGCATTCACAGACCACCCTGACGGCGCTGCTGGTTGAATTGCTTGGCAGAGGAGACGTTTTCCGTGGTCTGACCTATTTGGTCGGAGGTTAAGGGTGCTGTGAGCATCATGCCGATCATCTTCATTGATTGAATCCGTAAGAGACGAGTCCTCTGTCAAATTTCTTGATTCAATGTACCAATGGATGAGCGGAGCAGGATATCCATTACTAGCTTTGCAGCTAATATTGGTTGGCATACCGTCGTGTATATCATCAAGGCTAATCATTTCAACATCAACTGGTGGGCCTTTCAGTACAAATAACATGAAGGGTTGTAACCCTTTTATAAAAACAGAAGCCACTGGAATTAATATGATTAATTAAAATGGAAAGATAATGATAATGAGGAAAAGGAATTCTTAGTAATGAGTAGTTATTCCCATGAATTATAATTACTATTCATTACATCAGCATTTCTTTTCTAAAAAAAATCCCGATGTATTCAAAGAGTTAAACTTACCGTAAACTACCAATTTGGCTACCTGTGAGTAAATAAAGTCTCCCATAAACGCAAGGCACTCAAGAAACTGTCCATGGTGCTTTCTCTCAGGACTTATCGCGATAGTACTTTCGGTGTCAAACAAACCTCCTTCCAAAGTTTTGCGATGACTTGAAATGCCTATACTACGGGGAATACTACTGCCACCAAGAAACCATAATAATTCAACTGCTGGTAGGGATCCGATGCATTTACACGTGACTGAAGTCGATGAATATTCTTGTACGGGAATGATTTGTGGGCCCGTTTCGTATTCTTTGTTATCTCCAGATGGTAGAAGTAGCATTTCGGTCGGATGAACTATATTGGAGTGAGAGAAGAAATATTCAAATTCATGTAAGAATCGATAGATTATAGTTGAGGAGAGCTATAAGAGATTTTTTAATAGGCACTAGCCAGGACAGCAAAATACGTTTAAATCACGTGTTAATTCACCTATAACATTTTAAAGATTGCGAAGTTTATCCTGATAAGAACGTATTAAATTGACTTGGTAGGGTAAATATTAGCATCACTATTTTCGAGACATGTAACATTTTATGACTTCTAATGTTAGTACGTAACCACGACTGGAAACTTTCAATTCAAAATTTCCCAGTGTGATTTTGATGTTTATGTAAGACGGGGAAAGAGCTTTGCTCTGAGATTATTAGTAACTTATTATCATTTTTAAAGAATTAACTTTAAACAATGTGCTCCTGAATTCTCTTATTCCTATAGGCTTTACACAGGGAACATCCGGTTCCAGTGGGCAATGGGTTAATATCCTGAAATTGAAATGACAAAATTTTGTTTAAATACATACTTTACCTGGTTGCAATGGCGTGATTTGTATGCTGCTTGATCCTGAGTTCGCTGATCCATGTGTATTCCTTACTGTGCACTGGTAATTGTTCTCATCGTCCTTGGTAACATCTTTGATTGTTAGATTTCCACTGGAAGAGTCTGCCAACAAACTAAACTTCGTTCGGTTAGGAACGCTCTTCCAACAGGGAGGATATGGCTGACAAGAGTGAGTGGCCAACGCGACACTGTTCCCCTTTTCCCATATTATCCGCCAATTGCTGGTTTGCGGCGTGAAAGTACAAACCAAAGTGAAATCTTCGCCAATGATTGGTAGAGAGTTGAACATGTGAATAGATACTTCGATTGCATGGTATCCTTCAAAGGGTAAAAAAACAAAATCACTGTTTTATCTGGAGAGACATCTATGATATATCACCTAGCTAATAGTCCTGTCGGATTGAAAGGGGGGGGGGGGGAGGCGTACAGCCGGTCCATGGCTCCTCTTTAAAAAAAAAAACGTTTTGTATAGGCCTACCTTCAGTACAATCCCCAAAGTGCCACTCATTAATTTCTCTTTTAGTTTTTAGATTGTCATTTTTTTTAGTACTATTAATTGCTGTGATCTTTTTTTCTGTTTGTCGGATCTTGACAGAATTGTGTGCATCCCCCTAATACGAAACCCTAGATCCGCCCGTGCTGTAAGGAAACATATCCTGCTATTTACAGATGCAAAATATAGTCTGGTTGTCCATTATTCACAGTGCTGTCACTTATAGGTTTATCAAGTTCCATCAACATAAGTTAAGGAGTTAGGAAGTAAAAATGCTACATAATTAAGATACATACATAATTGAAGAGTATTTATCCAGTTGTTTATTGTTACTTACTGTTATAAAATAACCATAAGTTTTATATTACATTCATTACATTCATATTTTGCTACTGTGCTAGCTAAGGTGGCACACCTCACACATTTTTTTTTTCATCAAAGTCTTTAAAAAAACCTCATAAACGGAATATGATGGAATAAAACTTACCAGATCTGGAAATGATAAAGCCAAGAAAAAGAAGTATTTCGACATAAACCACGAACATGACTCAGTAACCAAACTTTGGTAATGTCACTCGAAGATGTGCATTATGATCATGCAGGCATGTCAAAAACAAACCCGATTTATTTGACGGAATGAACATAGGGGAATATGTCGTTGATATACTGCGTCTACCCTGGAAATGAAAGCAGTATTATGATAGGAGAAGTCTTACAGGTTATTTATGACATGTCATTCTAGCACCATATCAGTTTCACAAACTTCACCATGCCATCGCTTTGAAAGTTACAATTGTTTAAACAATAAGGGCGCTATTTAACAATTTGTTGTAGACTTTTGTCCATTATCTTATACACGCAACCAAAACAAATACCTCGGCTGACTATAGTCTTATAGTAAATAATATGTGTTGTGATCGCATCACGTGACGTGCAAAAAATGTGTCACAATGCACGCACGATCGTGCACTATAACTTCGATTTTTGCACGGGGAATCCCGTCTTATAGACCTATGGCCCGGGCCTAATATAAATACATTGACTGCTATGAAAGGCATATTTGTTTCTATAGGCTCAAGGGGACCTTACATCCTGCTGTGAACCCAAGGCGCGCCTAGGGGTCATAGCAAAGTGTTAGGTCCCCTAGAGCCTATAGAAACAACTATGCCTCGAATATTAAAGCAGTCAGTATACCTGCTATATACCGAACAAAGCTATATAAGAATCAAAGAATACATGTCCGACTTACCATTCTCTGGGTCCTCACATTTAAAAGTCATCATCAAACTGTTAATAAACTAAAAAAAATCGGAGAAAAGGTCGAGATAGGAGATCGCCGGTCTTCTGCGCAGGTAACCTAAATTTAGGAATCAAATTGCACAGCGATTATGGTATCCGCTCGCACTATGTAATTTTTTTACACGTAAACCAACGGGGATCACAGCAAAATTTACCTGTGCTCAGTGTATAAGATGTATGAGCTATATAAGCTGCATCTTTTGTTGTTTCTTTTTGATGTAGAATTAGTTTTCGTATTTCACTGTTCTTAAGAATGATTCATACACAGTAAAAAATATTTTAAACAACTCTTCCAAATTTTTAAACAAGGCTGTTTAAGCCGGTCACTCTAACAACTATTGTTTAAAATGTTAAACAACTAAGGTTGTTTAAACTTTAAACTTTAAACACAACTATTGTTTAAAGTAGTTGTTGTTTAAAAAAATTGTTTAAAACATCTAGGTTGTTTAAATTAAATTGTTTAAAAAATTTCACTTTTTGTATTCCGCTTGCTTAATCCATTGAATTTATTGCGTAACCCTATTATACAATTCTGATCAAATTGTAATAAGCTATCATATACCTATAATGTAATCGGCAAATGGAAATGTGCTTCTAAAAAAAAAAACAATTTAGAAAAGAAGTTGAAGATGAATATACTTTTGATTAAAACAAAAAAAAAAAAAAAAAACAACAAAAAATTAAACTTTTAATTTGTTTACTTTGATCATTTGAGCTGAACATTAATAATAATGCTAATAGTAGATATTAATGAAATAATATATAATAATAATTATTATTATAATTATAATAATAATCATTACAATAACAAAAATAAGAACAATCATTGGTAATGATAATAAGATATCTTGTTTACCCAGGGAAGCCTCATCAGTACTAAATACTGTTCTTCCTGAGGGCCCTACAAACATATTATCAGTGCATTCAATAAATAAATCCTACAAGTACCCACCACAGGTACCCACTTACTACACCTGGATTGAGCATGGCAAATGCAGATAAATGTATTGCCAAAAGACGTTAGTGCCATGGCAATTAATTGAACCTCATATCTTGTTATCTGCAGTATGGTTACTTATCGACTTGACCAAACACCTCCACAGTATCACAATAGATATATCAATAAATAATATCCATAAATGTAAGAAAATGAAAAAGAAAAAAAAAAAAACATTGTGTGTTCCCTATGTATTTTTCATAAAGAAAATATCTGAGAATCACTTTCTGTTGATGATAATTCATGTAGATTATTGCAAAATGAATTCAAAATGCTAAATATTATGATTTTTCAATAGTTCACCAGATCTGTACACATTACCTATGGCATGTCACACAAGTGACCCCCAGTGTCACACATGTGACCATACATCATGATACAAAATATTACATAACAAAAATATTATGCAACTTTCAACAGTATTAATACTATTTTCTAAGAAATAGTACCATGAAATATAATAATAATGATAACAATAATATACAAGATTTATAAAGGGCATAATACCATGTTTCTAAGCGCATGGAGAGGTAAAAGAATGGAAGGAAGAGATAAAAGCGAGAAGAACACAAATGAACAAGTTCATACAAAATGTTTTACAACTATTTAATAATATAACTACTACTACTACTACTACTACTACTACTACTACTACTACTACTACTACTGATACGATTGCCTAAAGAGGTAAGTTTTAAGAAGTGATTTGAAGGAATCTATTGTTGAGGCCTGTCGAATGTAAATAGTATGATTGTACCATAAATATGAACATTGAAGCTTTCGAAAATTCAGAGAGATTTAAAGATGAAATGTAAGTTAAAAAAATCTGCTTCTGTGAGAGGTCACACACCTGACCTGAACTTTTTGACCTCTAAAGTAGAACAGGTATCATCATTGACCTTTTTCTATTATTTAATCCATGTACATCTGTCTGGATTTGCTGTATATACAGGAAAAACCTACACACTTGGAATGTTATTAAAATTATAGGGCTCACAATAGCCCAATTCCCTGTTTTGGGGTCACACACGTGACTAAGAATTACCCCAATTGTGAATGCTTTACCTGACAACGTGAAATTAGTAGTAGCGCTGTCATTACCCAGCCTTGATTCAACCAAACATATATAAATGCCATGGTCTTCCGGCAGAATATTAGCAATAATAAGCCTTCCCGACATAAACGTTTCCTCTTCATGTAAAAGACTGTGGTGTATCTCATGCAGGGTGCTGTTGATAATTAAGTTTCTTGTAATTAAAGACCAGACAATAGAAGCTGGGGGTCTGCCATCTGATGTACAAGTCATGTAAAAATGGCATCGACACCTCGCTAGCCACTCGGAACTCGACGAACAGAATAGTTTACGATAACTGAAGGATCTGCATAGTTTTAGGGGAAAAAACGGAATGCGTTAGAAGAACAATAACGGGGCTCATGAAGAAAGGTGAGATTGAGGCGAAATTCCTTAATTTCTTTCAATTGGCATAAGAGAATAAAAAAGAGATACAACGGATTCTCGTACTAGGGATATAGAGATTATTTGATTGTTACCAATGTAATGTCAGGCCAGCATGTAAGCAGTCAGTGATGAAAACATTAAAGAGTCTTCCTACAAGTGTTCGGTATGTTTTCGTATAATCTTGAATCTGTTTGTTTGATCAAAAACTAAATTGTTCAGAAAGTCAGTTGTAACACAAATAACTATATGTTGGAGGAGAAAGAATCATACGAGTTTATGTTTTCTTTTGGAAGCAATGTCGTTGGAAATGTTTCCTGATGAATAAACTTTTTTCGACAAGAAAAAAAAAATGGAAAAGAACTACCCGCCTCATGATGAGATGAACATGATAGACTTTCAATTAGACTATTAAAGTAAAGTAAACTTACAGAAAACGTCAAGAACCTCATTGACACCCGCAATCTTCATTGGTTTAGCGGTTGGTTGAAACACTTCACATAAAAAGCGTTTCTCATGATCATTAACTGTTGGTATGAACGTGAAAACACTCATGGCGTCCACTCGATAATTTTCATTCTCTGTAAACAGTGCATATGAATCCTTGGTGACGTTCTGTGATCCTAGGGACCATTGGAATGTGGGTGCTGGGTAGCCGTTGTTCGATGTGCATGTTATGGTAGCGGGTACACCAGCCTGCAACCCACATGTTCCATTTAGGTATGGAGCATCCGGTTGACCTTAAAACCAAGGAATTTTTCAAGATTAATCAAACATGATGATAACTGTATAGGAATGTTTTACTTATCATGAAGAATTAAAAAGGGAACATAATATGAGTAGGCCAGATCAATTGGAATGCAATTTGAAACGTATGGCTTATGGCAATCTCCCAATGACATGTATATTAATTGTTTGCATTTGGTTGTTTTTTTACATTCTAAATTTATAAAGGAGATATATCATTAATGCCACGTAGGAATAATTACCAAGAACGACAATGCCAACTCCTGCTTGACGTTGACTTATACCAACATTTGCCACCCATCGAAGAACTTTATTGTGATGCCTCCTCTTTGGAATTAACTGCAGAGTAGACTCTGTATCACGTAAACCTTGGTCTTGGGCATTAGGGCCGGAGCTAGAGGTCGTGATTCCAGGGTCGTCTTCCGAACCAATGATCCATGATATTAAAGCTTTAGGGTAAGATCCTACACTCCTGCAGGTGAATGAAGTAGCAGAGTTTTCAAAGACAATAACACTTCCTTTCCCTACAGGATTGGTAGTTATGGATCCAGACGCAGTTAGCCTAAGGTCACTTGGTGAGACTAAACGAGAAGAGAGAGAGAGAAAAAAGTACCACACACAATCGTTTCCGTATTTCTTTTCACATGGAGAGAGAAATGCAGATACGAAACAAATATTTGGTTTTGGTTAAGGAATCAAATCAAGTGAGCACCAAGTATGTGTGTCTTTTGATATCTAGATTTCTATCAGAGCGAAAATTCATATTGGTAGGAATATTTCTTGTGTAATATCCAAGCCGATTGGACTTTTAGAAAAACAAAAAACAAAAACAAACAAACAAATAAACAAACAGTAGAACAGCATCGGAGTTATGACAATAATTACCTTGAACATCAAGACGGACGGATGACTGAAGCTCGTTTCTCAGTTCTTTATGATACGCCATACAAGATAAAATCGTTCCATCATCGTCTCTGGAGGGGGTTACAGAGACAACTCTTCGAGAGACGTAAGCACCATCTTCAGCAAAATCATACTGGTTGAACTGAACAATCTGTACTCCATTAGGCGTTTGCCATTCCAGTACTGAAGGTGGTCTTGCAACTTGCACTAAGCATGTGATATTATGGTTCTGCCCTGAGGAAATACTTATTGATGCTCCATTCGTGTATCCATCCTCAAACCGATCGTCAGTGATATACACCACACTGGGCACGACTAAAAAAATAGACAAAATGAGGTCCACACTTTAAAATAATATGCTTTATCAAGTAGGCAAATGTTTTGTATACACACTAAAGTGGATAATCTTGCCGCAACAACTTGATTCGCAAAACACCATCTTTCTCATCTCTCTAGCCAATATTGAAATTCGATAAATAAAATGTAATAAGCGTCGTCATGAATACGTGATCTGTTTCATCACAGTGTATCATTTGAATGAATAATATGAATTACCAATTATCTTTGTTTGTTTGTTTGTTTGTTTGTTAATAACGGAGTGGGCAATTTACATGATCATGATGATTGGAATGTCGTACCTGATGACATCACTTTCAATTCAATATCATCTGAGCCTGAAACTGTCGATGACCTAACGAAGCACTGATATCTGCCGCTGTCATCCATTTTTAAATTCCCTATATTTAGACTTCCGCTAGAATTATCTGCCATCATACTGTATTTTGAAATATTGGGAATATTTATTTCATTTCCGTTTCCCACTTCTTGACAAATGTGGGAAGCCTGAACATTATCACTCTCGTCCTTCCAAGATAGGAAGTGAACCATCGATGATGGCGTGAATGTGCAGGCAAGTGTGATATCTCCACCAATGACCGGGATGACTCCTGGATTCAGTAAACTAGTAGACACGCTCATCTGGTACGCTCTAGAAACGATGAATGAAAAAAAGAGTACGGTTTGAAAGCGAATATCCATATTGTCATTACGGCATTGTCTCTTCTTTCCCTGTATATTTTAACGTATAATCGTACAACTTCGCAGAAAAGAATGGACATGAATAAGCAATGTTTCCTGAATCCTTATAATGAGATGAGCATGATGAGTGAACACGAACAACAGTGGCTGACGCGATCATTCATTTCTCTCTCATTCTACGAAAATGAAAGTAATTTGTCTTTCTCAACAATGTGGGCTGTCAATTTTAAATGCCAGGGAAACTTAGCCTACTAGGCAGACTATGTTAACTGAGGGTATTAACCAAGCTATGAACGTGCTGTGTAAATGTGTCCTTAACTATCGATTTAGAGTCAATTAGTTGGATTGTATTTCAGGAAAGATCTATATGATGGAATTGAAATAGCTTGAAGTAACAAGATTTCTATGATTTTCCCGAGGAATATGAATTTTATTACAGACCTATCATCATGATCATTATGTCCTCAATTACCAGACCTTTTTTAAAGAATCATTTTTGTCTCCTTTTTTTTTTTTTTTGTGCCATTCGATTGGGAGGGGGAGAGGGAGGGCACGTGCCCCTGTACCCCCTTGTAGCTATTCCATTGTGTTTAAATGTCAACCTAAAAATAGTACACCCGGCAACAATAGTGTCACTTGTTTCCTGCTTGATCCTTGGTTCTGTACCCTATAACCGTAACCGTTGCTCACGCTGCATTGGTAATTGCTGCTATCATCTCTATTAAGATTTTTCAGTTAGATGTCAAGACCTATATGAACATACTACCTCATAACAACAGTAAAATTACACATCGAATGATGCCTAATGACTTTATTTCTCACGGCTAATCACCCCAATTTCCCATATCTAGCACTTAAGTAGCAACACCAACACCGAACGCAAAATGAAAATTTCTCAATCCCTAGGGGTATAGTGATAGTGAACGGAATTTCGTACATGAAATCAAACACCGACTGCCGAGCTCGGTTCAGCAGACAACATTTGCCCAAAATTAAACACCGGCAACGTCAGAAAATCAGAGGTCAACACCTAACACTGATTGATTTTTTTGTTCTCATTTTAGAGTCGGTGTAAGATCATAATTTCGAGGCAAAATAAACACTAACCCCAAACAACAACACTGAGACTGAAATCACCCATTGAATAATCTAAGTTTTTTTTGCTCGATCGCTGTATTTTCTTACATTTCAAGTTTAATTCAGCGATTGTAAACATTGCACGGTAGGAACACAGTCTACATCAAGACCTTGGTGTCTTGGGCAGATGCTTTCTTCTATATGTATAAAGGTTAAGCCGTTTCTTTCTCCGCCCCATCGCCAGATGTTTATTCTATTTTATGAAGCTTGGCCTAAGTTTAGTCTTGGTAAATCATATTTTTGAAGTACATCGTGACCTATGCGTGGTTAAAGTTTCTCTTGAGTGCAATATTTCATTATCACGGAAGCTATTTTGTTTTCGCTCGTTGGCTACGCTTTCTCGCCTAGTAATAACCTTATTTTACTGAGATATTTTGCTCGCGGGCGAAGCGGGAGAGCACAAATTTAGAAATTGAAGAGTCGATATTCGGACGAAAGGCATCAGCCCCCACCGCGAGAATGTGCTAATACGCCTATATATACCCAATTTCTAACCTCCCATTGCAATTTTATGTCTCTACCCTCTCAAACATGCTACCAGCTGTGACAAATAATCCTGTTTAAAGTGATTTGGTATCTTTGTAGAGGCTTGATAAAATCTGAGCTGCCTGGCCTTACATGATATCAGTGTATGTAATATGGTGTAAAAATGAAGCCCAGTATAAAAACAAAAACAAAAAAAAAAAAAGTCAAAATCTTCATGTGCTTCACAAAAGTGAACATATGCAAGTGACCGGAAATGCCAGACTCATTTTCCCCCATAGACTCAGCGTTAGACTAAAGCGTATGGCCATACGCTTTCGTAAATGGGAGTATTCAGTCATAGATATCTTAATAATAGCGTTATATATTTGAAAACCTTTCCATGCCTGGCTATTCATTTATACTTCTAAGCATCATTATACAAGACAGATATCAACATTCTAAAATTTATTAAATCAAGCCTCCACAAAGTTACCGAATCCCTTTAAAGTGATTGATTAACTTTGTGAAAAATTGTGAAATCAGTTCAAATGCCAGTGTATTGTGTGCAGTCCTCTAACTAGATATATAATTAAGGATATGTGAAAGTATGAGAGAAAATGGAACCCGTTTACTATCCTAAAAAAGAGAAAATCGCGATCAATCGCTAGCGCAAGTCGCTCGGCTTCTTCGCTGCGCTGCAGTCACAAAAACCAAGCACCAGCGCTTGGCGATTTCAGAGCGGGTTTCCAGCCCGTACGGTATTCTGTGATAGAGCGAGGTATGCTAACCGTAAGAGTTCTTTAGGGTGCGGTGGTACTCTATCCCGACATCAATGTTAAGTCGCAAATATCTTGATATATAAACGACCGATCAGCTTATAATACTCAGGCGATTCCTGTCTGAGCTAAAGGTTTGCAATTATGATTACAGCATTAGCTGGAACAGTGATTTTTTTTTTTTTTTTCAATCCTGGGCAAAGTTAATCAATGCCTTTAAGGTCTAAGGAGAGATGATGGAAAACAATGGATGATTACAGTACAGGTAGTAGGCGTTTGATTTGCACCCCATATTCATTTGAGGTGGGCTCCCAGTGTGTACAACAGGAAGGTATCTTTTGCTGTTGTTGTTCTGATGTCCATCTTTATTCTATATTTAATATATTTTCAAAATCTCTTTAAAATGTAGAAAACATTACATACCCTCACTGGGCACAGGTACTCCAGCAGACACAACAACATTCGCAGAAGACCACTTTTATTATTCTATTGTCTTCCAGTGAGGTTAAAATACATCTTTGTTCGACGATTCGCCAATCTCTATTCAGTTTAAAAGAGAGGGGGGGGGGGGTGCGACAAGAAGATATAGTTTCATGAAACCCACCCTTTGATGAATATCATATGATATTGACTATTTACTTTGCAATATCACAAAGTAGAGAGCAAATGTAGCAATCACACTCATCCCCTTAAAAACACACGAATTCAAGCAGCAAATATCCTCTATACATATATTTCTTCTTTCATGAGCAGAAATATAGCTCCATGTATATCTACAGGTTAATCAGTAATATGCACATTTGTCATAATTTTCTTACATCTGCATCATCTTTTTATGGTAAAGAAAAAAAGAAATATACATTAAAAAAATCTGAGTTACATTGCCGTTGTTGGGGTCATGTTTACTAGATACAGCATATCAGTTATCAGTACTTGCCGATCTCGGCACATTTTTTGTTTTAATGTCAGCCCTATGTACGTCAATAAAATCGGGTCCGCTCGCTATTCATAATGCCCGCTATTCATAGAAAACCGCTATTCATTTAACACGGGTTATGAATAGCGGTCCTTATAAATAGTTATGAATAGTGGTCCTTATGAATGGATGTCCTTATGAATAGCGAGGTAATTTGTCCATGGTTTGCCCGCTATTTAGAAGAACCGTTGTTCATTTAGTCACGCGTTATGGATAGCGGTCCTTATGAATAGCGATGTAATTTGTCCATGGTTTGCTCGCTATTCAGAAGAACCGCTGTTCATTTAGTCACGCGTGATGGATAGCGGTCCTTATGAATAAGTGATCCTTATGCATAGCGGTCCTTATGACTGGCGAAGTTACCCCAATAAAATCAACCGATGTCAGATAAATGGTTTTAGTTCTTTTAATCTGTACAGTTCCCCTGTCAAATTGGTAACAGTACCATAACCGTCATTTTGTACTTCGAGTCATTAACAAAGTATTTAAGAGTGAATTCAATTTAATTTTCAATTCACTTCAATATCGGTTTCAAAAGACCGATGCTGTCGTATTTACAATAAAAGATCAAAATTTGAATTACAAACAAACTTGGAATTCGTGTTAATTAATAGTGCACAGTCTTTAAAAAAAATGTCAAAAGACAAGGTAATAAAAGTTACATTTAACGAATAAAACCATTCGCACGGGAAATTTGATCAATAATGAATTGAAATGAAAAATGTCGCGCAGAGTCAACATTCATGATATCAAAGAGTATAACTAAGAAATTGATCTTACCAGTAAATGTTATGTGTGGTAGAATTGATTTCAGACACAAATTATGCAACACAGAAAATTATGTACTACTTGAATTATGATCATGCTGGCACTGACTCGCCGTAGATGGGGTAACGGCAGTAGGGCGGTCCGAGAGAATGGGAATGTACGTGGAAGATAGTTTGACGAGGAGAAGATTTCACCGAGACAATATGAATATCTCTATCCTACGGAGGGAAATATTCCCCGGTTGTACTGCACGCCTAAGACTCATAAGGAAGGATATCCTCTACGCCCTATTGTTGATTGTATAGGCTCTATTGGTTAGAACACTTCTAAAACAAATGCAGACACTGTAGCTCCCTCTGTGGGTAAGACAGACCATCATGTGCACAATTCAGAGGAGTTTGCTGATGAAATGACCAGTTCTATTTTGGAGAAGGGTGAGGTGTTAGTTTGTTTTGATGTAGTAAGTCTGTTCACCAACACACCAATCAATCAGTCTTTGGAGATTGTAAGAGATCGTCTTTCCAAGGACAGGGAGTTGAAAGACAGGACAAACCTTACAGCTGACAACATCGTCGAGCTCCTAGGATTTGTTTTTACTACAACCTACTTCAAATTTGATGGAGGCATATAAAGTCAGAGGTTTGGGACAACTATGGGCACTCCAGTATCCCCCATTGTGGCTAATATATTCATGGAGAACTTGGAAAACAATATTCTATCCACTGCACCACCTGTCATTAAACCCATACTTTGGAAACGGTATGTGGGTGATGTATAACCCATTGTGAAGGAAGGATCCGTAGACCAACCAAGGAGTTATCACAGAACTCCTTGGACCAACTAAAGGACCACTTGAATCATGCAGACTCCACCGAAAGCATTAGATTCACCAACGAATTTGAAGAGGACAACTCCATTCCTCTCTTGGACACAAGGATAGTTAAAAGAGAAGGTGGAAGTGTGAAGCTCCTTGTCTACAGGAAGGAATTATCTTCATTTTGATTCACACCACCCCCTCCATCAGAAACTTGAAGTTTATAGCACACTTCTCGACAGGGCACACAGCATTGTCACAGAACCAGACGACGTCAAGACAAAGGAGGACCACATTAAACCATGTCTCAAAAATGTGCCTACCCGGATTGTCATTTAGAAGAACGGAAGAAAAGATGAAATTAGCAGCCAAAGCCAAAAGGAAACCTTATCATAGCACGAAGAAGAGAACCATGGTCACCATTCGCTATATCAAGGGTATTTCAGAAACTTTTCAGAGTATCTTCAATAAGTACAATGTATCCACCACTATGTGTCCCCTTTCCAAAGTAAGTACATTGTTAGTCCACCCCAAGGACAAGAGATTATTTAATGACTCAAAAAGTGTGGTATACCAAATACCTTGTCAGGATTGTGACAAGGTGTACATTGGGGAAACAGGAAGGAAGTTTGGTATATAAAGGAAGGCTGAGCATGAACAAGAAGCAGAGACTCTGGGAGGAAGCCTACTACACAAGATCTAGAAAGAAGGATGCAGAGTCAACCCTTAGCATGTCAGCCATTAGTGAACATGTAGTTCAAAACAACCATACTATAAACTGGAAAAATAGCAAAGTCCTAACTAATGATGACAACAAATATACAAGATGGATCAGGGAGGCCATTCACATCCAGAAGAGCTTGGCATTTTCAATGAATCGAGACGCGGGGCAATTCAAATTATCTTTCACGTACATTCCCATTCTCTTGGACCGCCCGACTGCCGATACCCCATCTATGGCGGGTCAGTGCCATTCTGAAGAAGCCTGCAGAAACTAATAGGTGAAAGCTCACAAAGTAATAACCAAATTGATTTTGAAATGATGACAATTCACTTTGATAATAAATGGAAATATATCCATATTCATCAAATCCGTTGTTCCTGCAATAATGTAATTCACATGTTTATACACCTAAAGTCTAATTATGAATGATTTACCTGGAAATGTGAAGTTAATGGTAGCGCTGTCATTCAAGGTACATGGAGATAATTCGTTTTTCCCATTCCAAAACGGAAAAGGAAAAACAGAATATTGACTAAAAAACCGTTTCAATTTTTCGTTTTACAAACAGAAAAACGGTCGTGTGTTAATATTTTTGTTTAGGTAGAAAAATTGGAAAACGAAAATATGAATAAACTAATTGTTTTTTTTATGTTTCACTGTTTTCAAAAGAATCGTTTTTTCATTTTTTTCCTGCAAAAATGAGAAATTGATCACCTTTTTTTGATTTATATTTTTTTTTTTTTCTTTCTTTTTAAAAATTAGAAAATTAAACACCTTTTCCGATTTTGTTTTTCCGTTTTTGCAAATTGAAAATTGAACACCCGTTTTCTGATTCTGTTTTTCTGTTTTTGCTTTTGGTAATTGAATAATTGAATAAATGAAGACTGCCCTCTATGGCGAAAAAAATATATTGAACTGAAGTAGGTCACCAAGTAAATACACTCGTGCGTGGAATTGCCAATTTAAAGAGTGCCGGATTGCCTGCTACATACACATACAAGCTCTATTTACGTATGAGTTGTGTACGCATTGGGCTCAGTGTACCAGTGAATGGGCATCATTGATATCTCCCACAGTGTATCGACTTTAACTTGGGTGGGGCGGGGGGAGGGCACGACCCTGAATTGGATGTTGAATAAATGAAGAAATATTGACAATCGTAGTTTCAGAAAATATTGCCCTTACTTGGTGTAAATTATGGACACATTCTAGATAGCGGAATGATAAATCCTTTTTTGGGGGGGGGGGGGGGGGGGCATCGTGCTCCTCTGCCTCCAGCTCCGCTGCCTTACAGTATTGTAGTAGTAATATGGATACCTGTTACATAAAGCCGCACCGATTCTTTGAAGCTAGATAAGGCTCTTTTAGATAAGGCTCTTTTTGTAAAAAAAAACAAAAACTGTTGGAAACTTATGAGAAGAGGAAAGGGCACATATTAGATAGTAAAAGGGGCACTTATAAGAATTAAAGAGGGTGCACTTATCAGAAGTAAAGATGGGGCACTATCAGAAGTAAAGATGGGGCACTTATCAAAAGGAGAAAATGGGCACTTATTAGAAGGGAAAAGGGGCACCTATCAGAAGTAAATATGCACTTATCAAAGGAGAAAAAAGCATATATTAGAGAGAAGGGGGGGGGGCAATATTTAGACTCGAAAAGGGGCACTTATCAGAAGGGGAAAAGAATACTTATTTAAGAGATAAGGTGCCCTTTTCTCCTGAAAAGGGGCCCTTTTCTGAAGGAGGAAAGGGCAGTTACTAGAGAGATAAGATGGCAATTATCTGATTTGAAAAGGGACACTTTTGAGAAGGAGAAATAATGGCACTTATCAGAAGGGGAAAGAGCACTTATTAGAAAGGAAAAGGGGCACTTTTAGTAGTAAAAAAGGCACTTATCAGAGAGAAAGGGGGATTTCTTCAGAAATAAAAAGGGCACTTATTGGGTACTTGAAAAAGTGGGGCACTGTGCCCACCCCCCCCCCCCCCCCCTGCGCGCTCCCCGTGACTGCCATGCGAGGTTTATGAAGGGGGTAGCCATACCCATACAGATTTGTAACGTTGGCATCTTGAAACTTAAAAGCAAATTACTGCATATTTAAAATTATCATTTGCATAAAATTAAAAATACCTTCAAAATAAGATATCAACCAGTTTCTTCATTGTTATATTACTTTAAGCTAACTTTATAGATATGCGAGGGAGTGTAGTGCCGTGATATTGAACTGTTGCATTCAAGAGTAGTATCAAGCACACATGCAAATCAAAGCCTACTAGAAAATTTTGATCTACATAAGAGTGTGTAAAGGCCAATCCAGTAGCATAGCCATATTTTCAGCTGGGGTGTGGGGGTGTGGGGGGGGGGGGGGGTTGGGGGTGGGCGCCATGCCAAATGTATTGACAGAGATCCAGCTCCTGTCGCACATTGTTTAAATGATGGTGGTCTTTATATGCGATCTTTGTAGTTACCAAATAGTGCGAGAAATCGAGGCAAAAGTAAAAACTCTGACACTTTAATACAGTTTGAAGAAAATGTAATTTTCTTTGTAAAATATTCTAGTTAAAATATACAAATTACAAGTGGAATACCTCGCTACCCGAAAGGTGGGTGGTACATGATTTTTTGTAATTTCATAATTCCTTAAGCCAAAACTCCACCTCGTTTGCACATGATTATAGTAATGACCACCCCCCCCCCCCGCCTAATTTCCCTGAATCCGCCCAGGCCTGTGGATCCATCGATGGTCCCAAACAGCCTTCCAAATGGCGCCACCCAAAAGAGGGAAAATGAAGAATTGGCATCATCTCTTAAAAATGGATTGAAAATTAATTAGTGATGAATTATCAGTTTATCCATAAAAAATGTACATGCCGGTGATTTTGTGAAAGGTTCCCGTGACTTAGTGAATAATCAATTGCAACTTATTACTAGCAAAATGCAGTGACTATAGGTGAATAATTAATGTATGGGTTTATCCGGAGAATTGTGAATTCAAATTTATGAACAGAACTAGAAAAAAAAAAAAGGGGAGGAGGTCAAATGTCGATTAAACAAAGAAGGGATCCGGCCCCCCGCAATTTCCCTGGATCCGCCCCTGTGGATTCATGGATGGTCCCAAACAGCCGCCCTAATGTCGTGTTGTGGTCCCTATTCATTCAACAAACAGCAGTATCAATGACGAGTCAGTGTAACTTCAATTGCAGGTTCATGTAGTTATATATATTTACAGCATTATACAAGGAATATAGTCTTGTAAATATATCGAGAAGAAGTCGAGCATGACTGCTCTTTTTAATGGTCAGTCTTGATCTCCTTTCTATATATATATATATATGTTGGTCTTCTCTTATACATGTATATCAAAAGTACTAGGCATAAACATGTATAGAAGTATGGGGGTGTGGCCTATTGGGTCAGCAATGCAATGTGGCAAGATTTGGGGGTAGACAGCGTAGGGGGCTGGTATATCTGAAAATGCTTTACCCTATCTGGTCAGACTTTTGAATCGTTCATAATGAGACACTTAATGAAAATGTGCAACATTAGTCTAAGTCACATGTAAAATGGTAATGATTAACTATTGGAAGATTAGTCGAAGGTTGTATATTTAGAAGTGCAGATGTATGTATGTATTTCTTTTAATTCTTATGTTCTTTCCACAAAATATCTAGTTCATATTCTGAATGTTGTAGTACCTTTGGCAAACCTTGATCATTCCTTATTTTCATATATTTTTTAAATTTATTTATAAGAACTCAACTTACCATATTTAATGTAGAATATCACTCATTTTACCTGAAGAATACCCGATATCTAATCTTTGATAACAATTTGAGCTTGAAGAGATGTCTTACAATTTATATTTTATGACAAATGTCGTAACATACTCATAATTAATTTCTTTGAGTCTCATTTAAGCATTCATGTTATACCTTTAATAAAACTATATATTTTCGAATGTACAGGTACATTATTTTTCTCAATTGCTATTGTTCTTAGCCCCAGTTGTACTCTCGATTAATGCCAAATTTGTTTTTCTTAAATTTCTTCAATGATTTTATTTAATATGCTATTTTCAAACTTATAGTCTGAATTGAAACTCTCTATTTACAATTCATAATTCTCACTTTACTGAATTTATGATATTCATTATTTTAAATACAATTTTATACACGTAACACCCATTTATCTGATACCGAATCTAATTTTGAAAAGATACGAATTTTTGTTATCTCAGTGCTTCCATGTTGCTATGAATCTTGATCATGTCATCGGTTATATAATTATTTTAATTATTTTAATATTTCTCTTTGAAATTTTTGTACAATTCAATCAATTTTCAATTTATACTTTCAGTAAAAAATTCCATTACAATTAAAACTACATTACACTTATATTGAGATATATTTGCATTATTAAATCTTATCGGGTCATCAACTCGAAATTTTTGATTAAATAGATTATCAATTAACTATACATACTCAGTGATGATAATAATGTGAAACTATTTCAATGCATTTATTATACTCAGGTAATGCATTTTGATAATTTTTAAGCATGTAAGTTTTCATTGTTTGTATAATTATATTTTTATCAATGTTGTTAATCATTCGCAATTCAGCCATTGGCTGCGATGAAAATGATAAAAAAAACCTTCAATTCAATTCAATTCATGTTTACACTAGTGAGACATCGGTCTGGGCGGAAGGGATAGGGGGAGATTATAAAAAGTTGGTCTGGGGGATGGGGACTGAAGATAACATCACTATGGGAACGTGGTAACAAGGGTTATGATTGTAGGTGGTAAGAACATGAAAGGGGGAAGGGGCTTGTAGTGACTACTACTACACAACACTAATGGGGCCACCCAAAAGAGGGAAAATGAAGAATTGGTATCATCTCTTTAAAAATGTATTGAAAATGAATTGGTGATGAATTATCAGTTTATCCCTAGAAAATATACTTAAATGTGACTTGGTGAAGAGTTCCCGTGACTTGGTGAAGAATAAAGTATACCAGTTTAACCATAGGAAATGTACATGACGGTGACTTGGTGATGAGTTCCTGTGAATTGGTTAAAAATTGATATAAACACGATAAAAACTACTTTCGAAAAATAAACTCAAGACAACTTCAATAGCCCTGTCTATCACCTTTAGAAATATGCGAACATTACAATGGCGTATTACGTAATCCGAACAAGATTTCTATGGGAAGTACAATAAGCCTTTGAAATTGCCCTTGAGTTTATTTTTCGAAAGTAGTTTTTATCGTGTTTATACCAGTTTAACCATAGAAAATCGACATGGCGGAGATTTGGTGATAGGTTCCCGTTACTTCGTGAATAATTGATTAAAACGTTACATTTTAAAGGAAAATTTGCTAATAGAAACCAACTTAGCATAGGAATGTAAATGTAAATATAATGACTAAATGAAGAGTTCCCTTCATAGAAAGCGGGGGGGGGCAGAGGGGGCGATTGTCCCCCAAACTTTCTTGTTTTTATAAAGAAACACACTCCCACACGTATTATTATGCCAAACACCGCTACGACTGAGGTGAGGCCCCTCAGAGTGTCCCCCCCCCCAAAGAATGGAACAATTCCGGAGAGCGAGGTTCCCATGAATTGGTGAATAATTAATTCCAATTTATCAATGGAATTAGTATAACATAAGACAGTGACTTGGTTCAAAAAAGTTTATCCATAGAAAATAGACATGACGGTCACTTGGTGAAGAGTTCCATTGGGTTGGTGAAGACGTAATGATAAATGATAATAATAATAATAATAATAATAATAATAATAATAATAATAATAATAATAATAATAATAATAATAATAATAACAATAATAATAACAATAATAATAATAATAGTAGTAGTAGTAGTAGTAATAATAATAATAATAATAATAATAATAATAATAATAATAATAATAATAATAATAATAATAATAATAATAATAATAATAATAATGGTGATAATTTAAAAACACAATAGTCCGTTCTTGTATAGCACATAATTATCACGTTATGATATAATATCCCTATAATGAGCTTGTTTATTATTACCATTATTAATGATTTGGCGTCACCTGTGCCTGCATGGGAAGGGAAAAGCGAACTGAATCACTGTAACCCTCGGGTCTTTTCTCCCGGTATAACTGCATAATTATGACGGTGACCGATCATAATATCTAAAGTGATTTTTCAGGTAAAAACTACGATTGCCAATATTTCTCGATACACTGTGGGAGCGATCGATGATACCCATACACTGGTACACTGAGCCCAATGCGTACACAACTCATACGGAAATAATCAAGGTACATAGAGATAATTCGTTTTTCCTATTCCAAAACGGAAAAATGAAAAACAGAATATTGACTAAAAAACGTTCAACTACGTAAATTAAAATCTAATGAGATTGTCGCAC
Source organism: Heliocidaris tuberculata (assembly GCA_025618425.1). Taxonomy (NCBI): domain Eukaryota; kingdom Metazoa; phylum Echinodermata; class Echinoidea; order Camarodonta; family Echinometridae; genus Heliocidaris; species Heliocidaris tuberculata. The sequence goes on from CM046833.1 coordinate 42,486,741, forward strand.
TATGGTGATGCATACTAGTACCAAGTTTGAAGTTCATACCTCAAATGGTTCTTGAGATATTACATTAACGAGGCTAACACTTGAAATTTAAAAAAAATAGACCTCTACCTAAAATCCAGTCAGGAAACCTAAAGTCTTATCTTTGTTGCCTTGGTAGTAACTAAAAAAATCTCACAAAACAACCATCAGTATAATTCTTTTATGTGAATTTCATGGAATGCATCATACATCACCTCCTAAAATTGAATTTGGCAACCTAAACAACTGTCTAGGTACCTTGGCAGGCAACCAAAATAAAATTTGGTGAAAACCATGCAGTGAACACAGAATAATTAAAGTTTTCTATAGTTTGGATACTTCACTCGAGAGTTAAGATTTTGTACAGTTTTGTTCACTGCCCATTAAAAATGCTGGAAATTGGCAACTCTCTCACTCTGTGATGTCACACTTGAAAAAGTCTCCATCGATTGTGTACATTGATTTTCAAAAATCTTATTTTTGCTAGGAAATCCATTGAGTGGTTGACTTACCTTTCAGAAAGGCAAACAGTATAATTGTAGCCCTAATACTTCATTAACAAGTAAGGGGATATTCTGTTTTTTATGAAAAATGAGTGGGTTTTTTTTTTTTTTTGGGGGGGGGAGGAATTTGTATCCAATACTAACAGACAGATGTCCAGCTGAGACTTCACAAAGACTGGCAGAGTTTAATACTTAAGTGTCCTTCATAATTAGATTTATAAATTATCCAAAATTGAGCTAACTTCCAATGATGGAAGTTGCACTGATGTGTTTCACTAATATTTTTACATTCTCTTAATGCAAAGATAAATCTGGGGAAATTTCCAATTTGGTTAGCACCTAACCATGCTCCAACTAATTCCATGCTTTGGGTAAGTTGGATCACCTAAAGTGGTCTTATTGAAGATGGATATACATCATACAGATAAGTAAACCACCAACCTTTTTAAAAGTATGATCATTCCTTCCCCCCCCCCCCCCCCTCTCCCCACAAAATGAATTTTAAGAAGACTGTCCTGGGCCCTCTTGCATAAAAAGTTGCCTTTAATCGCAACTCAAACAATTAAATGCAAGTCCCAAATACATGTACGCAATACTGATTGATTGAAAAACTAGTTCCGTTTATTTTTTTTGACTTGCGTTTAAACGCAACTTTTTATGCAATAGGGCCCTGGAACACCTGCCGTAAAAAAAAAAAAAATGGTTTATTTCCGTTAAAAATTAAATTTGTTTCTGAGCATGTAAGGTTCTATTCATCTACAATTCTACATACATGTAGATTTGATTTCAACTATTTGAATTTTCAGAAAGAAGCACGTCACTTCGACAGTGTAAGTGATTTTGCTTTGCTGGACAAATAGATCAGATTATATCCCTCATTGAAAATTTCTTGCTCTTGGATTGGTCGAGAGCACTTCATGTGATTAATCATAATTCTACCAGAAAAAGAAATTACTCCGGGAGAAAAATAGGTTTAGTGACGTCAAACTTTTCAGAGTATGATAGTTTTTTTTACTATCATGCCTCCGACTGCCCCTTGCTCCCTAGAATCATTTCTTCTGACGCGTACGGCGAGCAGCCAGTAGTCTCCCTCAGCTAACTCCCGCGATGGGGCGGCGCGGGCACCAGTGAAATTACGCCGAGCCCGAGAATTTTCATGAATCCATATAAAGAAAAGTGAGGGGGGCGGACACTGAACAAAAAATAGCCGTCAATTTTTCAAAATATGCATGAAGTAACACTTAGTCGAGTAAATATTTACAATTAATAATTCTGTCAACCTATCTTGTCAAAGATGTTTGACAATTTGCATGAAATTGCGTTCGATTTACTGTTTAAAAGTGGTTATTGGATGTAGGTCAGTAGATCAGCTGTTTCTCATGCATGCGCAATCGTACTGACTAAATGCGCGTCGTAACAATAACGCGCATGTCATCAGTCGAAATCGGAACATGGCGACTTATGGCTATGTCTAGCCCAGTGTCCGTCGAAAGGAGAAAAGATTTGATTTTAATTGATTTTTAATAGGACCAAAAACAAACCAGGATTGGAAACAAATTGAAGTAGCCTATATTCAGTTATCAGGTAAACTTTATCTACCGTGTTCGGTTATCAGGTAACAATTCATTTGAGTGTAAACTGTCATAATTACGCGGTATGTCGTCTGACCCTTTTTAACTGTTTGTTAATACGGTACTGTTTGTGTTACTTTTTATTAAGTAACAAAGATCTACTTAACGTTAGCCTACTAGACTCTAACAGTAGTAGTAATTAACATTAATCAATTATGTTTTTTTAAATCTAAAGTTTTGATCTAACTGTGCCTGTGCAGTTCATTATAATACACTATAATACTAGATTTATACCATCTAACATTAATTTGTTATTTCTAGATGAAAGTTAAGTCCAAATATATTTAATTGTTGATGAGGGATATAAAACAAATATACAGGGCCTTTATTCGGAAATCTCAGCGACTACAGTCAATCGTCTACTTCTCTCGGGGCTCTCGCCCCTCGAGGAAATAGACGACTGTAGTCACTTCGACCGACCTCATAGATCGCACTAGATTTCTTCGGGCCCTGTATATTTGTATACTGTTCTGTTTGTTTTGATGCCATTGGAAGACTATGGTGTAGACTTTATTAAAATAAACAATAAATATAATCATTATAGTCTTTAACAACATGGATTAACAAAGAAAAAACAACATCTCCTCCATGCATTTACCAAAAACGTGTGATTCCCTTTTAAATACCTCAAGAAATCATAGACCTAAAATTCACCTCTAGTAGCTGCCGAGTCTGCAACCTCTCTGTTGCCAGAGTCCAGGATTACATATTCCTCAACTGACATCAGCTTCTCTTGCACCTTTTCCCTCACACTGTCAACGTTGAAGTCGCCTGACCTCAGGGAGAGTAGCAGAATTTTACTACAACGAAAGGTTCCTCTCTCTAATTCAGCAATCTGAATTTTTCTAAGGAAACAAGAAAGAACAAGATGAATGCGACTGCGTCTCCTATATGCCTCCGCCTAAATTCAGTTGATGGCTCAAACTGTTCTTGAAATATTGTGATAACCAGAATAAAAAGCCTCTAATTACATGTTAATTGACCTCTTTGACATTTGACCTTACACCTTATAACCCAAAAGTCTGATCACTTTATCTCCTCCTAGTCATGAATACAAAATAGTTGAGATATGGTAATAACAACGGTAAAAAAAAAAAAACATTTCACATACACCTGTATAATGACCTCAATGACCTGTCACCATGGTCACCTTTGACCTACGTGAACAAAAATCTAATCAGTTCGTCTTATTATGGCGATGCATACTAGTTCCAAGTGTGAAGTTAATGGATCAAATGGTTCTTGAGATATCACGTTAAGGCTAAAACCTGCAATTTCAGAATTGACCTCTATGACCTTTCACCTTTAACCTACATATCCCAAAATCTAATCAGATCGTCTTTCTATGGTGATACATACTAATACCAAGTTTAATGTTCATACCTCAAATGGTTCTTGAGTTATCGCTAGAGCGAAGCTAACACCTGAAATTTCAGAAATTGACCTGTGACCTTTGACCTACATACCCCAAAATCTAATCAGGGGCCCGTTGCACACAACTTGCGTTTGAACGCATCTCAGGAAAATCAAACGCAACTTTATTTTCAGCCAATCAGAAGTGTGTATTCAGGACTTGCGTTTGATTTTAAGAGTTGCGTTTAAACGCAACTCTTGTGCAACGGGCCCCTGATCCTCTTCCTGTGGTGATACATACTAGCACCAAGTTTGAAGTGCATGTGGTTCTTGAGTTATCGCTAGAACGAGAAAGCGGGACGGACGGACAACCCGAAAACGTGGGCGGAGGCATAAAAGGAGAAACATCAGTAGTAATGAAGGTTTCAAACACATTCCTCCTTTTTGTAAAACGTAATCCACAACTGTGAAACAATACGTTTACATGTGCAGTATGGGTCTCAATTTGAGGGGAAGAAAGATAAATTACTGACAAGAACGAGAGTCTCCACAGACACCTGAATCATGAAAAAATACTTAGTTATGATATTCATAAGACACAGGTCCCTATCTAATGTAATGCTATATATTTCAAAGATTCTCCTACTTCTCAAAATGCATTAACACTTCAACAAGTCCTTTGATTGCATGGTATAACTAGTCCGCCTCCCACTCAAAAAAAAAATATATATATATATATATAATAAAATAGTGGTTAAATCTCATACAAGCACTTCGACACTGAGTTTAAAAAATTCTCAAAAAATTATTTGAGCACAAATACAGCAAAACTTTCCTTGAAAAACAAGAGAAATAATAATGGACAATTTTTTTCTTTCACCATACATGTACGTAATTTAGCTCAACATTTTCTAATAATAAAATTTTGCCAACTTTGTTATAACAATACGAAAACTCTTGGTAATATATCTCTGTGAACGTACCTCTTTACAACTTTGCCCCCACTTGGGCGCTGCATGCCCGTCAGGTGGAATGTACATGTAGATGAGCCTGAGAGAAAGTAAGGACAAGAAAAGTTATAGAAAAACAAAAAAGCATATGACCTCTATAGCCACGAGATCTGATTTCCTGCACGTTTTAGTGGCGGGGGCTTAAAGAAACTAGAGTTATTACAAAATGAGACAGACATATGGGCAACCTAAAAAAAATAAAGCCTAGGGATACTTTAAAGTGGAGGCATAAAAATGTGTCCCAACTTAAAGGTACAGTTGTGCATTTTGGGGGCTAGGCAAACAAAACAGCCCTACGTGGAAGCGTCATGGACAGCAAGATAACAAGAAAAACAACCCAAAATTGTCCCAAAATATATTTGTATTACTGTGAAGTACATGTACATAAGTGCAACAAAAAAAACAACAACTAAGAAACACAAAAGGAAAAGGGCATGAAGGGGCAAAACTCTCTTTAACCACCTGAACCCTTACTGTACTGGGCTATTTCAAGCTCCTCTTTGACTGGGGGGGGGGGGGGGGGGGGAAGAGGGCCTTTGAGGGTCTCCCCCCCCCCGATCTCGACATGACAAATCGCCAAGAATCGCATAACGAACACAAATCCTCTGTTTTTTTTATGTAAATTTAATTTTTTGAGGCAATAAATAATAAATATATACGGAACAATGTACATTTCGTTTAATGATCAAGTAAAGAGATGTCTTGGAGATTAAATTTTAATGCAAGAAGTTATATCTAAATCTTAAAAACATAATTAAATAAGAACCTATTTTTAAAGTGATTTCAATTCTTATATATTTCTTTGTTTTTCATCTGTAACTTTTAAACTGCTTTTTTTATGTCTGCTGTTTGAGAGTGTTATCTGAACCATTAATTAGTTAGAATAGATGATAATTATAGCTTGAAGAAGAAATTATAGGTGATTAAGGAGGAACATGAGGAAATGCAGTTTCCCATTCTCCATTTTCAGGCTGACATGAGGTCAGAAAAGGTCACGTGACTTGGTAACAGTACAGTTTTTAAACTTGGTGTCAAAAGATGTGTAAGACTTGAAAGAAAAATGTAAGAAAGTGGTGCAGCAGTTCAATATGTACAGCAAAATTGTCTGGGGAGGGGCCTCAGAGGCCCATCCAGCACAGTAAAGGTTAAGCAATAATTATTTTGCTTAAATTCCAAAAGCCTTTTCAAACATATCATAACAAATTTATGCACAAAATAGATTTACATACTTTTTTAATGTGGATTTGCATATGGACCTTTAATGTATGTAAACAGATCATAACCTGCCCACACTCGGCAGCTTTATGCACGACCAATGTGTTTTAGTAAACAGATAATTAAATTTGACAAATATTTACCAGCAACTGACTGGGCACGAGTGCATTCAACACTATTGTGCCTCATATTCTAATTGACACATTGCTGAATCTCAATGTATCACCAAAACTTGCCCTCATTCTAGATAATTTTTTGATTGATAGGCCACAATGGGTTAAGTGCAATCAAATTAATTCACGTGAAAAAATCCTTAGTGTCGGTGCGCCCCAGGGTTGCGTGACCTCACCCATTTTATTTTCGATGTATGTCAGTGATTGTACTATATCTCAATCTGGTTGTTCCATAATCAAGTATGCAGATGATACTGTTATTACTGGTCTTGTAACTAATGATAATGCCAATAATTATTTTAGTCAAATTGAACACTTTGTTCATTGGTGTGATACTCATCACCTCGTTTTGAATGTTAGCAAAACCAAGGAAATTATCTTTGATTTTCGACGCACATACGAACCTGAAACGCATGAACCATTGGTTATACATAACCATCACGTTGATCAGGTCCCTGAATATAAATATCTTGGGACAGTGATTGACAGTAAGCTAAATTTCACTAGGAACTCAGAAGTGGTGTCTGGTAAAGCAAACCAAAGGTTGTACTTTTTGAGAAAGTTAAGAGAGTTTCGTGTTGATACTCGTATTCTTATCCTCTTTTATCAGTCTCTTGTACAGAGCTTAATTACATTTAATCTGCTATGCACATTTGGCAATCTTACAAAGGAAAATGTTAAAAAGCTCGAGAGGCCGAGGAAGGTCGCTCAGCGGCTGATACACTCAGACCTCCCTCCAATCAGTTCACTCTTTGTAAAACAAACTCTTCTCAAAGTTCACAAAATAATGAATGATCCGTCACACCCACTCCATGCCCACTATCGTCTCAATCGTTCTGGTATCCGCCTTTGTGTCCCAAAATCCACCCGCAATCGTTTCAGGTTTTCGTTTGTTCCGAACTCAATACACACTTTCAATAACAGTGTTACTAGATAGCCATCTCTCTACGCCCATGAGCGACCTTCCTCGGTTGACTGGATCTCGACACTAGTTTTAGTTTTATGTATTCTATAGACCACTGTTCATTTTATTCATTCATGAACGGTTGTGTACTTTTGCAGATCTGATGTTGCATAAATTTGTGCGATTTTTGCAAATGTTTGCTCTTTTTGCAGGAGGATGTTTACATGTCCGGTTCATATTCATATTCAATTCTAACAGTTTGTGTGTGGGGGCTTCTCTTTCGTGTTTTTGTGCATCAATGTTTTTTATCTTGTGGACTGAAATGTTCGAGGTCATTTGTCCTCGTCATTTCGGTTTCTGGATCCGGTGAGTGCATGGGGTGCGGGGCATGCACGCGGAGGGGCCTCCACACAATAACAACAACTATACTTTTTATTGACATGTATCCGCATATTCATATATATATGCACATATATTCAATAATTGCATATTTTATACTCATATTTTTATTAATTCTGTTAGCTTGTCAGTTCCCAGGCCGTGGCTATTTGTATATACATTTTTAACTTAAAGTTCTTTAACTCATGGACAGTTCCCGCGTTGCGAACGTTGCTTCTCGGGCGGTTTTTGCCGTTTTGGAGTCGATGATGTGGGGCGGCTCTTTTGTTGAGTTTTCTGCGTTTGCGACCTTGGGGGTTGGCTTTGCCCGGGGTGTGATGTCCGCGGAGCTGGAATTGCCCTCCTTGTATTTTAATGTTTTTTTTATTTAATATACATTTTTAATTGCCATGTGTATTTGTAATAATTACAATTTAGCTTCTTTATCTATGTGTTTATTATTGCACAGTTATGTTATTCTTTACATGTGAATGGAAAGCCAGTGGAGGTAAAATTTCTATGTATATCTTTGATTGCATGGACTATTGAATTAAATTGAATTGAATTGAATTGAATTGAATTGAATAAGGCACAGTCTGTCCATGTCTTGTATGCCATCTTCTGGCAGCAAAACATTGTTTGAATCATTGGTCAGGGAAATTGATTCGGGTTGTAACTAGTAAGGAGAAGAGGATAAAAAATTATAAAACTATGACTAATCTAGGTATAATGATGAGAATATTATTGAGAAACAATTCAGAGGCAAATCTTGAGCAACATCAATAAAATTGATTTAGACTAAAATAGCACATATGCAGACTGGGAATGGGGACAAATATAAAGGAGATATTTTCCCAATGATTAAAAAAAAAATACATGTAGGGATTTATATATCAATAAAAATGATAGAACACACAGAAACAAATTAATCAGTCATTCTTCATGAAATGTAAAAATTATTTTCTAAATCTTTTGTCCAATCTTATTCTGGTGTTTTTACCTCTTCATTATGGAGGTTTACCGCTGCCAAAATTGACAAAGCCCCACTTAGGGATGGCTCCCCGAGCGACGTTTGCCTAGGTCAAACTGTAAGCTCTAATCCAATCTTGGAGAAGTCCTCCCACTACTCGGTGAGTATACAACATGAAGATTAGAACTATATTGTACGTGATTACACCAAGCGAACGAGGGATTGAGACCTATTTCACAGAAACCACAATGACAAAGTCAGGGTTAGGGTCACTGTTCCCACAAGACCTTTTTGTTGTAGTAGTGTCATTTGTCCCGGCTTAATAACACTTGAGTCGTGCATGTTACGTGAGTAAAACGAACACGCCAAAAACCTTTTTCCTTCTTCTTATTTTGGATATCTCTCACGTTTGAAGAGAGATTTGCGAATTACGTACCGAGTACGCGAAGCACACTCCCTGGGGGGAGGGTGGAGGGAGGGGGGGGGGTGGAGGGGGGAGTTTGACCCCTCCCGCACAAAGCGTGGAAGCTTCAACGTTTCGACTATTCGGTATTCCCCAGACAAATCAAAGTAGATCTAAGTTAGGTCTAAGCATGGGTCTATCAAGTAGTAGTACAATAACCTTGCATGTGTGACTCTAGGATAAGACTAAGGTACATTGGAGGATCAGAAAGATTTTAATTTTCATGTTTCCAATCTTGTATATTAGATGTCCTAGATCTATTGCCACAGACTATTGTGTATAGTAGCCGTGTAACAGTTAGATTATGAATTCACCAACATGAACTAACACTAACAGTTTTCACATCAGGGGGTCATTGCATCAAACCGTCACGACGACAAGATCAGCGACATCTCAACGCTGTCCCTCTGTAGTGTTGGTCCTCTCCAACTACCGAGTGTCCATACAAAAACAATACACTTTTAAACGGCCCCCAAATAAAATAATTTAGTGAATTTTGGGGGAATATTTATATATATGGATAGCTGAAGGTCTCTTCTATCATATGACACCAAAAGTCCAAAAATATGTCATGCTTGAGTGAGCACTGCTCACTTTTGTAAAGGACGTAAAAATTAGGTTGTGCATGAATTCACTATCCATTTTGGCTGAGATGAGAAGTTATCCAGCTTAGAAATTGCTCATGGTATGATGAGTTTATGATAGATTATGATGGATATGGGTTTGTGCGGTGTATGACATGGTGGTATCTAATCAAAAGTTTATGCATCAGTGATCATAATTTGACTGTGGAAGTTTTCAAAGCATTACCCACTGTTGATCTGTGGTAATTAATAATGAATCATTAAGGTTGGGATTTGTGCTGGGTATGGCATGGTTTATGTCACCATTATTCAGCAGCAGAAATTTGATAATTCAGAATCAAACACTGATCCAATCAATCAATAAATCAAACATTGATTCAATAAATCAATCAATCAATCAAACACTAACTTTAAATTGGAACAAAAGTTTTTAAGATCTCTTTAATTTGTGTGTAGCCAGATGGAAATCGAATTATGTAAATCAAATATCTTAATGATTTTAAAACATGAAAGATTATTATGAAGCATCTGTTGTTTGGAAGGACAATTGTTTTTAATGTAACAGATTATGCTTCAGGCATCAATGGGTACAAATGGGTATTAATTAGCAAACTTTCTTCATGGCAAATGAGTTTTGGAAATGAAAAATGGTAGAGTTTTGGGCAAGGAAAGATGGCATGAATGGTTTGGAATGGAGAAAAATACCAACAATGGACCTATGACAATGAAAAACACCTCCCGGAATTGTGACACGTCACACACACACACGACACACACACACGCGCGCGCGCACACACACACAATCAACCCCCCCCCCCCCAACACGAACGACAAGGAGCAACGCTACAATTACAAGATATCAACACCAGATAATACGGTAGGCTACTGAGCAACAACTTCCATAATCAAAGTGTGATTAAAAAGACAATTCATGATCACTCATGCATAAACTTTTGAATTCATAAGCCATGTCATTGCACAAACCCATATCCATCATGATTTAACATAAACTCATCAGACAATCAGCAATTTCTAAACTGGATAACTTTTCACTTCACCCAACAATGACAGCCAATTCCTGCACAACCTAATTACTTTTTATGAGGCTTTACTTAGCAGTGCTCACTCAACAGAAAACATTTTCAGACTTTCTGTTGTCATATGATAGAAGAGACTTTCAGCTATCCATATAACGGTATATAAAACATTCCCCAAAATTCGATATATTTTTTTTTAAATTGGGGGCCATTTTAAAAGTGTATCGTTTTGGGAGGGACACTCGGTAGAGCATGCACCGAGTCCAGGGGGAGCCGCCGCCGCCACCCCGGCTCCGTCTTCGGCAACGAAGCTCCCTGGTCTGGAGTTCGCAAGCAAAGGTTGCATTTTTTGCAAGTCGTTTACTAAATCTACCAGTTAGAATAAATCCACTCATTTCAGCTTACCTTGAATATGCGAGACAAATTCTGGCAGCTAACATCACTGTGCTGCAATGTTAAACGAAGGGTGTCTGTACAGAACACGCTAGAAAAGGCCATTTTAGAGGAAAGCACATGCACATGAGACGCGACGTAAACGAATTAGAACGTATGCATGTACAGCTCACGTGGCCGGCCGGCCGGCCGGGCCGGGTTGCGCAACTCATAGGGGTAGAGGGAGGGGGAGGGTGCACAAAGCCTTCAATTTCAAGGGGCGCCGGGGGCTGGGGCATATAGAGAGCTCCGCCCCTAGCGCTAGCCCTCCGATTTAAAAAAAAATACCGTAGAGGGCAGTCTTCAATTATTCAATTATTCAATTCCAAAAAGCAAAAACGGAAAAACAGAAAAACAGAATCAGAAAACGAGTGTTCAATTTTCAATTTGGTAAAACGGAAAAACGGAAAACAATCAGTTTATTCGTTTTCCAATTTTTCTACCTAAAAAAAATATTAACACACGACCGTTTTTTCTGTTTGTAAAACGAAAAATTGAAACGGTTTTTTAGTCAATATTCTGTTTTTCCTTTTTCCGTTTTGGGATAGGAAAAACGATTTATCTCTATGTACCTTGATTGGTTTGCCCAGATGTAATGCTCACTGATGTTTCATTCTTGTATCGATTCTCAGACCGATCGTCAGTGATGGATATTACTCTAGGCATGGCTGAAAGCAGTGGCGGATTTAGGCCCCCCCCCCCCTTTTGAGGGAAAACAATGCATTTTGCCCCCCCCCCCCCTTTCGACCACAAAACTTTTTTTTTTTGGGGGGGTGTTTTTTTTGTTTTTGTTTTTTTGTTTTTTGTTTTTTTGCTTGTCAGAGAATTATGGAGGGGAATTGGACCCCATAACCCCCCCCCCCCCCCCCCCCCCCCCCCCCCCACTGAGCGACTTTTGGACGGCTGGCGATTTTTTTTTTTTTTTTGGTCGCCACCATTTTTTTTATAAGGTTTATATTATAAGTACGCTCTGAATTATAATAAAAATTAATATCTAAACTTTAGTACCAGCCAAGGGTACTGAGAAGAAATTGGAAATATCTTACCTGATAACATCACCTTTAGTTCACTCCTATTTGAAACTGCGCCAGAAGACGTGACTACTAAGCATTGATAGCTGACGCTGTCCAGTCAAACCGCAGGTCCCAAAAAAGTGCTCTATTTTATTTCCAGTTTTGCTTGACTGGGTCAGTCTCTGAATACATAATGAGCAGGAATCCCTGGGAACATCTGATTTCCAAATGATTGAATGGACTGGTTAACATTTACTGATTCTCATGATTTATACATCAAATAAAAGAGGAGGAATTAGAGATTCATGACATACTCTATTTGTCTATGAAAAATGTGAAAAAATTGGTGAAAAATAATGTTATTTTATGAGCAAAAATGGAAATGAAATGAAAAGTAAACCTGTAAAAAACTCACATAGTTTTATTATAAGCCAGGCTGAATTTGACATGAGTGTAAAGGGCAATATCTATACTTTACAAATATTGAAATAATATGTATGTACACCTAATGACAGGGTCAGGATCCAGCAAAATGTAACCAAAGTACACATTGTATCCTTCAAACAGTTGATTCCAGCTCTCTGATTGGTTACTTCACAAGCTCTTTCCCCAAAATAGATCAACATGTTTGTCACAGCCAGGACCATGTTTGCACAAGAGGTCAAGAGTTCACCCAACAGGTGGCATGTGGTTTCAAATATCGCGCCATAATCTTGCAGGGTGGCCTCGCCAGCCAATCACAGTGCTAGGATTCTATGGTCTTGACAATTTCAAGGATAAATTATGTATTTGGGTTGAATATTGCTGGATCCTGACCCTGTCATAAATGTATGGATGTTTTGAATATGATAATGTAAAAGATGAAACTTCAACGCTTCCATACATATGCATTTTAATAGTGGCTCATATACTTTTTATATGTCTTTTATTTACTTGAAATCTTACAAGGAAAAGTATTTTGTGTCACTATTTTATCACTTATTTTCAACTACTTATTCTTTGAATTATAACTGAAACAGGGTATTTCTGCATTGATAAACTATCCATCTATCTTTCTAGAAAATTTGATGAGCATAGCATTAATATTTCTTGATTTAATTAACTTTGAATATGACCATGCAAAACAGCCCACTGGCAACAAGGAGAGGGTGCAATTTCAGGCACTGGAAATAAAATCAGCCCTTTTTGCTCATTTGCATACGACCTGCGGTATGACAATGTCATCCATTGTTAAATCCGTAATTGTAAGATTTCCACTGGAAGAATCTGCCTTCAAACTGTATTTAGACATGTTAGGAATAATTCGCTCACTTCCACTACTCTCTTCTCGACATCTATCGGTAGCCAGAATTTGTTCATTCCCGAACTTCCAAGACAGTAGTCGAGACATGAAAGATGGCATGTATGTGCATATAAGAGTGATATTTTCGCCAACGACTGGGAGAATTTCTCTGTTCTGAATACTTGTAGAAACGCTTAGCTCATACGATTTAGAAACCATGAAGACGAAGAAGAAGAAAATTTGAAGATGTGGATCCATATCTTAAATAAATAATTGTCTCTCCTTCTTTCCATGTATATCTTAACCGAGGGGGTTTACTGCATGAACCATGCTATACAACTCAGCAGAATATCTGGAGAGGAAAAGGATTAACAAGATGAATAATGTTTCCTGAACCGTGATGGCAAGATGAGTGAACATCAGCATCCGCGACTAACAGGATCATAATACTCCTCTACTGTGCTCCGAAAATGAAAGCACTCTGAAGAACAAAAGTTGACTGTCCTTTAATTGAAACGACTTTCGCAAGCTTATATTAACTGGCAGTAAAAGAATAATTGATTTTTTTTCTTTCCTCTTTCGAGGTACTTTATTACAATATATCATTTAACAACATTACATAGGATCTGAAGACAATATTTACAAAATTAGTCAAATGATGAAAAAACAACAACAAAAACAACAAGATTGATATAATATGATAGAGAAAAGAGGAGAAAAGAATTAGAAACTAGAACAGATACATCTCGATATTCCTTACTACTTATTTTTTGTTTTTTTACTGCCAATTAACATAAAACATAAAATCATTTTTTAATGCCATCCAAATTGACTGACTGTTAAAGGATTTACTTCTAAACTGATTAAGTATATACACCTTATAAATTGCATACTGAGCATAGATAAATAATAAATTAATATGCATGAATTTTACTTCATTAATGTTAAAACCAATTTTTATGAGTTTTTCTTCTAGTACAATATCTTTTTAAAACAAATTTAATACTAATTGGTGAATTATTTTCCAAAAATCTGCGACTTGACGACATTTAAGCAAAATGTGCATAGGTGATCTGGTTCGTTACAAAATGAACAAATCATATTGGATGAGATTTCCCCACTAATTAAGATTATCTTTAAAAAGGTAAAATATTATGAAGTAATTTGAAATTAAATTGACTTACTTTGTTATCTTTGATCCTTTTCAATTTAAAATCCAACACATATCTCCAATCATAATTCATCGGTAGTTGCAATATTTCCTGCCATAATAATGAAAGCTGGGGATTTTCTTGTATGGATTCATTTAAAAGAATATAAAAGTGTTTTGCTTTCATGTGACTTATATTAATGAGGTCACCATTTGATATCTCAAACCCTTCTTGCAGGCTTTCCATTTCTGGACTGTAATTTGTATTTTCTATTTTGTTCACCCGTACCTTTGGAAACGCCTTTTTTTTTTTTATTTAGAGAGTCTAAAGTTGACTAACGACGAATTTGTACCTAAACGTTCGTACAGAGAGCTACAAGATACCCATCGTCCGTTTTCAAATAGGTCACTGACTTTATAAATTCCCTTTGCATTCCATTCTTTGAAGAATAACACCTTTTTTCCATGTTTGATATTGCTATTGTACCACAAAATTTGATTACGTATATCTTTCACATTTAAACAATTAACATATCTCAATTCACACCAGTACAAAAGTAGGTTAACACAAAATTCAGGTAACTTAAACATCTTACATAGAGAAAGCATGTCTTTGCTAGAGCAGTTCACTTTTAAACCTAACGGTATATCTTGAATAAAACTAATCAAAAATCGGAAAAGTATTCTCCATTTGGACTTACCACCTTTGCTATACTTTAAAAACCAAGATAGTTGCAATGACTGAAATTTGGTTCGTAAGTCTACCATTTCTAAACCCCAACTCATTGCAAACACGAGTTACAACCGCTCTTTGACCTTTTCTTTATTTGATCCCCAAAGAAAACTGTAAATCAACTTATTTAAGGCAGTAATTATATTTTGTGGAATAGGTAGACATGTCGCAATGTATACAAATTGAGAAACAATAAGCGTTTTTGTAATTGTTATTTTCCTATAGTATGTCAGATTCCTCATTTTCCAAACTCTCAACAAAGATTTTACTTTCTCTTATTTTGAATTCCAGTTTAATCTTTCTTTTCTTTTCGTTCTTTAGTTATATATACACCTAAGTATTTGATGGGCTCATTTGTCCATTCTAAATTGT
This sequence comes from Heliocidaris tuberculata, assembly GCA_025618425.1. Lineage (NCBI taxonomy): Eukaryota > Metazoa > Echinodermata > Echinoidea > Camarodonta > Echinometridae > Heliocidaris > Heliocidaris tuberculata. The sequence goes on from CM046833.1 coordinate 42,501,962, forward strand.
CTAAAAATTCTTCTTGAAAAGACGTAGACATGACATTGGTTTTCATTGAGTTTAGTTTTGGTCCTGCTAAGACTCCAAATGTCTCCATTTCTTTTAAAGCATAGTTCCCAGACTCTATAGAGTCAACAAAAATGACAGTGTCATCGGCTAACTGTGATATTACAATACTGTCTTCGATGACAGCTGGGTTGTTCGAGCGAACTTCAATACCTTTTATGTGGGTATTTTGCTTTATTCTCACAGCCATGACCTCAGCCACCAATATAAAGAGGAGAGCTGATAGGGGACAACCCTGCCTTACACCTTGTTCTATTTTCAAATCCTGGGAGAGTGTCTTGACCCAGTTTTTAAAAGTTTCTTTGAACACAAGTCTATCTAACAACAGAAGAAGGAAATCATGACTAATATTATCAAACGCTTTTTTAAAGTCCCCAAAAATAAAAATGCCCGGGGAGTTTGTATAATTGCAATAATCAATAATATCTAGAACGAGACGAATATTCTGTACAGAAGAACGTTGTTTTAAATACCCAAATATATCAATCAATCCAAGAGTATTTTATCTTAAACTCTGAATATTGCCAATTGCTTGCTAGGTGTCTTGTATGTTCCAGACACTAGTGATTAGGGCTCTCTCTCTACTTACATCTTTTTGGTCATCTGTGACATGCTGGCACCAGGGGCGTCGATTATGGGGTGGAAGGGGGCGGGGGCAGTTCCCCCCGAAAATATTGAGAGGGCAAACATATCGTTTTGCCCACCCCCTCTCCCCAGGAAAAATGAAACCTTCCAAATAATGAAATACAAAAGGTATTACACGATCAGACTTCGATATCGCCTCGCGCTCTAAGCGCAAATTCTTTAATATTCCATGCTTCATGTAACCGTGGAGAAGCTGTTAATTAAGAGGCGTTAAAAATATCATGAAGGGTACTATTAGGCTGACGCCCCTGGCTGGCACTATTGTCACCAATCAGCTGTGTTCCTGTTTCCCTTTCCCTATATTTTTCCAGTCAATATTCCATTTTCTGTGCTTTCTCTTCTCGTGATGTGACCTACAAACAGTCAGGGAGGTAGCCGAATCTTATCCCGTAGTCCCGCGTTTTAGGCTACACTGAAGCACACAACCACCCCCCCCCCCCCCTCAACCCGAACTACCAGAAGTACCGCTACAATTACCACAGACACCAACACCAAATAATACGGTACTGTCAAAACAACTTCCATAATCAAATTGTGATTAAAAAGACAATAAATGATCACTCATGCATAAGCTTTTGAATTCATAAGCCGTGCCATTAACTGCACAAACCCATATCCATCATGATTTAATAAAAACTCATTAGGCAATCAGCAATTTCCAAACTGGATAACTTTTCACTTCACCCAAAGTTGATAGCCAGTTCCTGCGCAACTTAATTTTCATGTCCTTTACAAAATTGGGCAGTGCTCACTCAAGCATAAAGCATTTTCGGACTTTTTGATGTCATATGATAGAGGAGAGTTTCAGCTATCCATATATATAGAGAGAGAGAGATTTTCACCAAATTCGAAAAAAAAAAAAATATATATATATAATAATTGGGGGCCATTTTAAAAGTGTATCATTTGGGGGGGGGGACACTCGGTATTACATACATTAAAAAAAATACAATTGTTAGAAACGTTTGTAATGCATTGTGGCCAATTTATTTTCTCTACTCAAACTTTCGACGGCTTCCTCCGTCTTCGTCAGGGGTATACAATACGGTATCAAAACAAAACAAAAATTGAAGATGCAGAGTGCGCATTCTCAGACAGACAATCCCTGGGTTGCTACGAGAACTGCCTGAGGATGCGCGCCCTTCACAGTGATGCAGCCAGTGACAATATATGACAATGATGACAATGTCGCCATGACTACAGAAATAATGAAGTCGTGTGATGCAAAATGGGCGTGCGCCACCAACGCAGATGATGGGGATGATCAGGTGACGGTTGCGCGCTCTTTACAATAAGTCATATATTACTTAACAATAAACAATGACAAAGAAGGATAGAGGATAAGGATAAAGATTGAGATGCCAAAGGGTTGTCATTACCCTTTATCCGTATTACAAGTCGATAGTCGAATGTAGGTTTGCAGGTACATGATAGTGTGATGTCTTCCCATCAACAGGAAAAAATACTTGGGTGGATAGAAACACTTACCTCGATGCAGACTGCAACGTCACCCTGTCAACCTCATACGCAATCAAAAGTGTTGATGAAGAGAAGAAAAGACATCGTTATAAAACACGTTGAAAGTTACCCAACAGAAAACATAAAGAGTTCAAATGAAAGGAAGAGAGAGAAAAAAACAACAACAACAACAACATTAGGCAGCGTGTGGGGCAAATGTTATGAAAACTCATATCCAAATTAATATGACATGTTTTTCAGACAATATAATTGTTTTTCCCAATTATTTTTTGAGCGTATTATGACTGTCTGCATGGTGTTAATGTCTTAGCTAGAGAGGTCTCTTTAGACGCCGCACAGTGGGCCAGGTGTCAGCAAAGTGCGCCAAAATAGGGATTTCGTCAATGAAACAATTTTTTTTCACATTCTAAGCAAAGATTACAACGTGTAGAACACCTCTCAGTAGTATTTCTTCTTGGAATAAATTTTAAGTGGGTCAATTCTATTCAAAAAGACCCGGAACTTGGATTATTTGTTATGAATTGAGTAAAATGCAATACTGCGTTTTTATTAAAGGTTTTTGCCAAACGGGTTGTTTGATGCACTTCAAATTGAACATGCTTATTCCAGAATAGTTATTTTAAATAATGATAGAGTTTACAGGCAAACTCTTATTCCTCTCGAAAGTAATTTTGGATGAAACACAAAATATTGGGCGGATTTTTTTTTTTTTTCAAGCGCAAAGATGTTCAACATTTCCGTCGATTTCCACACTGAAAATATCATGGTCGCCTTTCTTGTAGTTCATGCTTTACACTGCTACCAAATTTGCCTGCTACTTTTGCCACTTTTTGAGTAAAAACCCATTTTCCACCGACTGTTCGTCTCTTTTTTCGCCTAAATCTTCCATGCGATAGAAGCGCGCACTGTGTTCGTGAAAATGCGCAGGCAAAGCACACACAGCAAAGAATAAAAGTTCACTATGCTTTTTGACATAGGTACCGAAAGAAGCTTTTAATAATAGTCTCCTGGCCCGTTTTAGATGATGGGACATGTCAGAAAACAACTAATATCGCAACGTATAGATTGCATGTTACTCTTTAGTCCCGTCTTCAGTGGTAGAACACTTGTCGGTCAAGAAGAGATTCCCAAGTAAAAGAAGTTCGGAAACAAAAAAGTGGAAGGAATCATGACAGAGAACGAAAACTGAGATAGAAAAATAAGATATAGAGAGAGATGGAGAAGGAGTGAGAGAGAGAAAAAAAAAGGAAAGAAAGGTAAAACTTATCCTGTTATTATTAATATCCTTTTAGAGTAGATGTAGTTCATGTTTGTGAAATTGCTATATGGAATAGGCTTCTGTTATGATGTAGGGTAAGGTGAAGATCTGATATTAAGTTCCACTGTCCGTAAATGCTCCTATTTTGTATAAACAAACAATGTTGCTTGCTTCCAAGCCAGAATTATTTAAGGACCTACACTTGTCAAACAATGTGAAGTTTCTCTTCTTCTGGGCTGCACAGTTTTTTTTCCTTCAATGAATGAAATCCAAAAGGCAAGATTACGCTCGCCTTTTAAGTGCATTAAGTATTTTTATCTATCTACACGTATCCCATCCATCTATCTATGTATAGGCCTATCCATTTATCTATTCATACACGCACCCCTCTATCTATCTATCTATCTATCTACCTATTCCTCTATTTGTATATTTTTATTTTAAAAAAAAATATATACATAAGCATGTTTCTTATTTGTAATTTCTTTTTAATTGGTGTATAGACCTACATGTACATTTTCCCTCTACTATTCGATTTTTTTTTTCTTCAAGGCTTTGGAACTGTTTAGTTAGGACATATAGACCCATTGTTGAGAGGGCACGATTAATGACTGTCATGTAGTTTAACATTCATACAGGTTGTTTATAATTTATAGAATTTTGAAACCTTTGGAGAAAGTATAATTTGTATCATTATTTGTCCAACACCAAAACCAAGCTCTCAAAATGTTCTCTATTTTTTTTTAACAGACCCAACATTCTGAGTAATTCACAAGGGCTTCAGTGAATATTTCAAGGCGAAGGCTTTTCGAAATAATTCACTCTGCTCACAGTATAAACAATAGGGCAAAAGGACTTAGAATATGCATGGACTTTATCGGTCAGTATTATGATTTTGATAACTCGATAGTACCTACAGAATTACTTTTTAGTGATACAGGTACGTTTCTCTTTCGCAAAGTTATCAATGCTACAGAGGGCGCTCTTTCATATTTTGTTTTTTTAAATGCTGAAAACTAATAACTAAATCTAATAACTCATTTTTTAGTTAGGGGAATATTATTATTTTATTTGTATATGCATTATCAATGTTTACTTTCAAGTAATGACATCATACAATGCAATACATTGCAAATTTATCATTATTTCAAATATTTTCCAGTAGGGCGCCCCCCCCCCTTAAGTATCTCTTATGTAACATATTGCCTGAGCTTTAAGTTAACACCTTTTTTCACTTTTTGATATACAAGCGTAGAGATCGCATTATCAATTTTCCGATTTAGGAAAATCATTGTAATACGAGGAATGTGTTATTTTCCATTGAATTTTGGTAGCTAATCAGAAATTGGTATTTTAATGAAGTCATAGGTATTTGAAAATATTTTCATTGGATTCTAAGGGTCTCAAAACCCATAGACCCTTCATTTAAATTCAAATTTTAGGTAAAACTCTGTGAATATGAATTTTGGCGCCCTTGGGAGCCATTCTGGCCCACTGTGCGCCGTATTTACAGGTCAGGATGTCTGCTTTATTCAAAGAACCTGAAGCTATACTAGGAACTTTTACAATCGTTTTAAGCAGTGAATTCTTTACAATTTGACAATTTGTGCTCTCTAGTAATAATAATGGATATTTATATAGCGCTCATATCCACCATGAATGGCGCTCAAGGCGCTCCAATATTACCCCGGCTCTAGCTAGGCTACCGATTTCGGCGCTCACAGCATTCAAGGAATTCGTTCCTGCCGGTACCCATTTAACACCTGGGTGGAGAGTGGCAAATTTACATTAATGTCTTGCCAAAGGACAGTAGTGCCGCTCGGGGGTTCGAACCCACGACCTTCCCATCTCCAATCAAGTGTTTAAACGACACGACTACTACACCTCTACTATCTAGCTTTGTCGCATCTATCAACACTTTGCTTACATCATTTCGTAAGATTTTAGTAATACCTCGTTCTGACATAGATCTTCCCCTTTCTGTGCAGTATTCTGATTTCCCTTAACAAAAAACCCAAAAAACAAAAAACACCAAAAAAAAAAAAAAACACACACAAAAAAAAGATTATACAGAACGAATGAAGCCCTATTCTGTCATTTTTTGTTTCCGTGCGAATCAGCAATTATTAATTTGATTGATTAGCCATATCGTATACAGATCACCTTAGACCGTAAATCATGTGCACAAATCATCAGTTGCTCTAAAACGCTGTCAAATGTGACTGTAAGGCCTTTTATATGATGTTGCTGTATTGGAAGTTACGGATATAAATACTAAAATAAATCTTCAAAGTAAAGAAATACCCTAAACTGGAAAAAAAAATCAACAACAACCAAAATATAAAGTAATGAAGAAGTGAACGGCACCTTTTGATGCAGCGATGTTGCCTATGACCTTTAAAAAAAAAAATTTCTTTATTTCCTTATTTCTTCCTTTCTTCATTAATTTATGTATTTATTTATCTATCTATTGATTGATTTATGTATTTTTGTGCATAATTATTTAGTTTACTTGCATTCAGGAATAAAATATTAGTAAAGGTCGGAAAAATAAACATCTACACTTTTCATAAATCACAACACAATGTTAGATAAATGTTTCTTTCGGGAGGGGGGGGGGTAATGTTTTATATGTATCGCAAAGGCTCATCCTCGAATGATTTATCTACACCCGCATAGGATCTATTCATGAGTTAGCAGCCAGACCAAGCACATAATATCATTTTGTGTGACGTTTGTATAGTACTGAATACTAATATATGTGGCATTCCGCTACGCTATCCAGGTTTCCAACTTTCGCGGTTGAGTCATGACTTTACCAATTTTATAGATTCGTTTTTCATTTGGAGTCTGTAAAATAAAGTCTCGGCGAACGCATTCGCCATATTTTGTCATGCAAACTAATCTACGTATCATTTTTTGGTTAAGGAAATAAGCTACGCCCTTATATTTCACTGTAGTACCCACGGTGTTAAATCAAGCATTACGTTCCTTTTGATTTGGAGGGAGCAGTCATGTTTTATCCCGGTTTGTTTTCGCCTCTCGTTCATTGCAAAGTTCCTTTTATTTCCATGTAATCGTAAGTGGAGGAATGGCTCTGTTATGGAAACGCCATGTTTATTGTCAGAAAGACGTTTTGGTGATTTTTACTATGTTTTCTTTACCCACATATTGTGGGTTCGCAGTTCATGCTTGAACCAGGCAAGGACCCATGTCAACTTAGAGTCGAGGGAGTATGGAAGGGCAACGGACGGGACAGAGGCATCGGTAAAGCATCCTCCGTTACGACGTCACTCATATGAGTCATCGTAGCTGTCACAAGAGGACGCGATTTTGGACTCATCACTGAGCGATATACTCTTCAAGTTCTTCATTGGGCCCAAAACGAATGGAATCAACTAAGGACCCAATTTTGTTACTGTAAAAGAGATATGATATTATTTGTGTACTGTTGATTAACCTAAATCTTATTTTCTCCACCTTATTAGTTTGTTGTGTCAGGAGTATTTTGTCCTGCGTTTTTGCACTGGGCTTATGACACCAACCAACGAAGAACGTTGAAGATGTCGTAGTATTTTGGTCGACGACAAAAGGAGAAGGCGGATCAGGGATAACTGTTTTATTGTATCCAAGTATATGATTGGAGAAGTAAATATACATAGTACCAAAAAAAAAATCTCTTTTGTTACTGTAATCTCTTTGTCCTTGTTATTATCTTTCTCAGTTACGTGTCAAATACATGTTTGAGTAAGATTCAGTAAGAATGGGCGTGTACAATATGATGTAGCGACCTTTATAGTATGATACCGTACTTTATGGTGACATTTTCCTGTTTTTTGATTTTTTTTTTTTTTTTTTTGGTTTTTTAAAGTTTTGCGAAGTATATTAATTTATGGGAATTTTGGATCAAAAGTTAGGTGCAGAATGCAGAAGACGCCTTAAGTGAAACAACCATATATACAGTGTGTTTCTTAAGAAAGGAAACCTAAATTTTCACATAAATTATAAGAAAAAGTAGTTTGTCCTGATTGAATTATTTGTTATTCATGACAAAGTTTATTTCATCCTATTTCATATGATATTAAATATTTTATGATATTGTCATGCATTAAATAATTTGAAAGGATTCAAGTAAGTGACGTCAAAAGTAGTTTGCACATAGAAGTAATGCGTTTTGTAATTCCGTTAAGTACAATGCAACGAAACTAAACAAATTATAAAGACACAAACCAAAGCTGAGTGATATTTATTGATGTTATTAGTCATCTTTCAACATGTATGCAATCTTGAATGAATGAGTAAAAAAAAAAAAAAAAAAAAAAAAAATCCCAAATATCCTTCCCGATGATCGCACTGTCTGCCTATGCAAGTACATGTATATGTGCTTGAGGCAATACAAAAAAAAATGAAAGCAGAGTGAGGTTCAATGATTGGCCATTCATTGTGTCGATGAATAGATCCCACTCTTGTGCGCAAATCAGTTTTTGCGTCGCTGGTTTAAAATTGTTTTAGTTTGGTTTCCTTTTTTTAAGAAACACACTGTATATTGAAAGACATGAGTATTTTTGGCCCATGTACCTATCCAATAACGGCAAAGCTTTAAATAGTATCAGTGATAAGCATGTGACTAAACGTTGTTGAGAGTTGACAAAGAGTTCTACTAACGTGACAAGGTGATGTTAACGGTGGCACTGTCGGATCCGTATGTTGTAAAAGCAAAGCATTTGCAAAGATCTTCAGACTGGGGGTCTCTAATGGTCATCTCAGTGGAAGTCAGTGTTGCTCTTTCTTTTACACTCCCAGAAAGTGTTACATTCCTCTTATCGATATCTGTATGTAATGCACTATTGTTACAGAGCCAGAAGAAAGTAATGGCAGGGGGATTTGCATCTGACGTACATTTGAGTATGAAGTTGACGTGAAGTTTATCATCAGTAACAACCCGCCGGGAAGAAATTGTGACATCGGGTTTGTCTAAGTGATATAAGAAAACGTGTCAGGGTCATGATCACTGGATTTAAAAACAAGTGAATCAATTGTATGTATGCTGGAAAACAATATTAAGTATAATGGAATAGATCAGTCATCTGTTTTGCGTACATAATACTCACATGAAATGTATACTCACAGGAAATGTTTAGGACCACGCTAGTATTCTTGGACGGATACAATGATTTAGGATGAAGAACTTGGCAGACAATGCGGTTTCCGTGGTCACTCTGCTTCGGTGCGTAGATGAGATTACTTGTAACATCATAGCGATCATTTGCGTTCATTGATACTTGAGGATGCGAGTCTTCTGTCCAGTTGTTTGATCCAATATACCAATGTATTAGCGGAATAGGGTATCCGTTGTTAGCGATGCAGGTTATTTTGGTTTGTTGACCATCACTAATATTATCTGGGACAAGCATCCTTATGAAACTCGGTGGTCCTTTACAGGGAGAGTACAAATACAATTAGAATAATAATCTTAACAAGTCAAACAATTTCAACTTTTTAATATTTATGGGTATGTGAGCCGTCGGTGACACATTATCTTATACAATTTGCAGACATTTATCTTGTTGAAACTCAGTCCATGATGATACATAATGCCATGTTAAAGCGTAGAGACTACTTGATTGTAGGCCTTTCATTGGTGGACAACAGGAATTTAAATGTAATCATAATTCTATAACAAGACCTTCTATATTTCCAAAGTGTTACTCACCATAAACTATTAACAGAGCTTCCCTGTGATCATAAAAAGTCCCCACAGTTGCAAAACATCGAATAGTTTTCTTGTGTTGGTCCTTTGTCGGGTAGATTTGAAGTATATTTGCAGTGTCGTACAAACTGCTATCCAGGGCATTTTTGTATACTGAAGAACTCATAATTTCAGGGGGGTTTCTTAGGTTACCCAGAGCCCATGATATTTTAGCTTCCGGTCGTGATCCGACAGTTTTGCAGGTGATCGAAGTCGGAGAATTCTCGTGGACGAAAACATGCGTTGGGCCAATTTTGAATTGGATTGTCTTTCCAGATGATGATATTGATATGTTAGATGGATACACTATGTGACAAAAACAATAACGATGGAATGATAAAATCATTTTGAAGTTAAAAAGAAGGAGAGGAGGAGGGAGGGAGACAAATACAGAAAGAGAGTGAAAACTCACTGGTATTGAATGAGATTACAGTGATTAACCTTGACATTTGATAAGTGTAAAAAATGCGAAAATAAAATGACACGCCACAACAAGCGCATGATCGGGCTTTTCAACCTAAATATTGCAATCCGGATATAAGTCAATAGTGTATGATACATTATAAAGGTAGGACTCTCAAAGAGATTGGTTTTATTATATAACGAAACCTTTTAAATATTATTTTCTTACCTCAGACACGTCATACGAAATGAATATACCTTACAGTGCATAGACAAAGGCCCATTTGGAGGGGGTGGGAGTGGGGAATGGGACTTGAAACTGGACAAAAAATCATTTCATCATACCTTGAACAACGATGCGAACTTTAAGCTGAATGTTACGTTCCAATTCTGGATGCGACGCGGAGCAGCGGAAAGTCTTTCCATCGTCATGCTTTAACGGCATTATTGTAGCAACCCTTCGAGAGACATAGCTTTGACCATTCACGGCATCAGACTGATTTCTTAAAATGAATTCTACGTCATCTGGTATATACCACTCCAGTACAGCAGGGGGTCGTGCCCCTTCTACCACGCATGTCACATTATACGCCTTGTTTGCTGTCACTGTTACAGGTGCCATGCCATGGTTTCCAAATGGATTTCCATCTTCGCTTATAAAGATCCCAGTTGGTTTCGCTTGTGCATTAGAAATGAAAATATAAAGCTTAATGAAGCAATATTGTCAAATCTTGTAGACCTTAACGGGCAATACTTTTGATATTATTTTTAAATACTGAATGATTCAAAGAGTTAAACAGATTTTTTTGTTAAATGACTAAGTTTAAACGCATATGCATTTCCATAAGGGAGGTCTGATATTCTACTTCAGTTTGGCACATTATCAAAGAAGTACTAAAGCATTGTATTCTCTGCTACATTGCCAATACCACACAATTTCAAATCAGATTGAAATAGGCCTAGAACTATTTCAAGATTATGACGACCTGGAGAAGGCAACTGTATCTCACATATTAAATTACCTTTTTGCAACTTACACAATGTATTCCTTATCTAAATTCACTATAAATGTTAATAAAATACTTAGCATAGCATATCATACTTGGCAGCAGAACTTGTACGTTTCTTAGGGTTTTGTACACTGAGCCATAAGATGGACTTCTCAGTGTGCAGTAGTAATCGCTGCTGTCATTCCTTGTGAGATTCTTGATTGTCAGAGTAACGCTGGAGGAGTTTCCCATTAAACTGAAGTTGTCTTGTAAGTTGTCCAAACACCCAGAAATTGAAGAGTAAAAGCAGGAGCCCAGATTGACATTCTTTCCGTTTAGCCAAGATATCCAGTGATCATTTAAATACCGTGAGAATGAGCAAATCAGTTTGTATTCTTCCCCAACGACAGGAAGATTGCTGCCTGTGGATACGGTAACCCCACGACAGCCTACATATTAGAATATTAGTTTAACTTGTCAAAGGAAATACAGTTGAATGCCTATTGATGCTCCTACTTATTTGTCTTTTTTTTAAACTTTACGTTTAGTATAATGCAATTATAGTTCCTTTTACATGTGTTTGCAGATCTGTTAAATATGTCCATGATGTAACATCAACTGTCGAATTTTTTTCCCAATGGTAATTAGGTTTTGTCCCCCTTAAAAATAAGGCAATTGTATAATTTTCATTCTTGATTATATCTTGTATGCATCTAATGTATTATAACTGACCACTCAAATATAATCAAATCACATAATCCGAAGAGTTTTCATGATGATGAAGAAGTAGAATTTAATGATAGACTATAGACGATTTAGAAACAAAAAGAAAGAGAGGCTGTACGGTAGAAGAACAAAAGTCTACTGAAATCCCAACATTCTGAAGCTTAAAAGTCAGTTATGACTTTAACAGAAAACTAAACTGATTCTCAACTTACCACATCTTGGCATGAAAATCAAGGCGACACAAAGAAAGATTTGTAAAGAAGAATCCATCATCATTGAGAATCGTATTCTTCTATGCCATTCCACGGATTCACACATGAATTTTCACAACAAACACTAATTTCTAAAAAAAAAAAAAAAAAAATAATTTTTTTAAAAATGCTTTACTTCGAGGAGAGAAAAGCAATGTATCTATTGAGGAAATAGTGAAATGTTAGTAAACTGTGTCGAGCTTTGCACCTTAAAAATCAAGGCAATATTGTAACAGAAGCAGGACACCAACATTAGCTCATTATGGTTTTGAATAATGACAGTTTCATAAACTTCAGTCAGCCATAGACTTTAATTTAAATGTTTGTTGTATTTCCTCAAGCGAAAGGGACGCTCTATGACCTTACACACATAACGTTTACAACCATTCACCATGGCCATTGTTCTCAAGACGTTTTTCGTTATGGAGGTAGACTCATGATAATCCAATTGCTTTTTACCCACAATGTTCACTCTAATATGGTAATTAATTCATTAAATATATTCGAAATATAATTCCTAAATAGATCATGATAAATTGTCCAGGATCAATTTCATTCATGTCAACCGTTTTCCCTATTCAACTGATCATCCATATATAGTATACATATGTCTTTGATTATATCTCAGAGGACAATTTATTTCAGGTATAAGATAAGTCGTAATAAATTTCATTAATAGGTTTGATGAGTGTCAGGGGTGTCCTTACCTCATTACTGAGATGGTAGCGATAACTCTCCCTCTCTCTTTGTTACCTCTTTCTTTCTCTCTTTCTTCGCCCTATCTCTTTTCTTATCCACTCTCTATTTCCCTCTAATACCTCCTTATTTCTTTCCTGCCTCTTGTACTTCTCAATAAGATACATCCTGTGCAAACCTGTGAAATCTATTTCAATATTCAGTCTTGTTTTAATCAATATTCCTGTTGTGAGATAGTGATTTAACCCCCCCCCCCCCGAAACACGTTGTTGCAATAAAGATGAGAAGGCGAAGATTAAGTTGTGTTGCTTCTCGTTTAATCTTTAAGTATAAATCAACAACTGTCTGATGATATCTGTATAACCCCCCCCCCCCAAAAAAAAAAAAAAAAAAAAAAAAAAAAGAAGAAAGAAGAAAAAACAACAAAACAAAACAAAACAAAACAAAAAACAAACAAGCAAACAAACAAACATTGTAAGGGTACAATCACTTTAAGTCTTGTCATACATTAATCAAAGTAATTTAAAATTTGTTTCAAACTCTACATAAAAAGGGTATCACTTGTTCATAACTGTGATCTTCTAAATAAATGATCTTTATCCTCTTTAAGCAGGTCTCATACTTTTATCCAAGACCCAATTAATTACACTAAATTTGAAAGTGTGTAAAAACAAATACATGAAATTCATGCTTAGCTTGTGCAGAAAATATGTTTGTCCTATTTCTTTCACACATAATTAAATAAAGAAACATGTTTATCCCTCATAATTATCAGTGCTAGAGGAACAGTATATTTGTAACAATAAGTGTAAAACAACTCATTCTGATACATACGTAAACCCTTCAATAAGACCAATAAACTCAGGTACACGTACACCATTGTGATAGTTAGAACATCCCATCCCGGGCATAAACCAAAACATGACCTGAACTACTTATGAAAACATTATACGTGGATCCCTCGGTGGCGGATCACTCTCTTAAAATGTCAAAATATCAATCCGCAAGCGCAATCTTGCGTAGATTTGTTGATCTCTAGACCGTATCACCAAAGACTTTTAATAGAATCAAGACAGATTACTCTCACCTACTTCCGTAGTACGTTCGGCAGGCGGAAATTGCTGTCACACAGTGTTTAAAAAAAGACTCGGAAAAATACGTTTGCCATAGGTATAACACGTGAAAAGATGTCTCATTTTTTTCTTGATATTTCATATCTTACTTTATCTTTTTCAAGTCTGATTTTTGCACGAGAGACAGAGTCATCTTCCATAGGGTTAACAAGTGAAAACATGGATTTTAAGAATGATTATAGTTCCTCTAGTATTTCCTTGAATTTAGTGTAAATGTGGCTTACATGTAATTTGAGACTCTGAAAAAGCTAATGATTCGAAGATGGCGCACTCGCATTGACACATCTCTCTTGTAAGATACATAACATTTCATCATATTTGTTACCAAGGAATAGATTAACGTGGATTTGAGCTTTGTGTTTGTGATCTTTATTGTATTTGGATCATTTTGATATATTTTGTGTGATATTTGAACACCATGCCTACCACCAGAAACGTCAAGAAAAAAGCTGCTGAGAAAACGAAGGAAGGTGACGACAATTTGTTTCAACCGCTTGCCGAAGCTACCGGGTGTGTCAGTACTAGCGATTGCGAAGACTCTGAAGAGAGCTATGCTGCTCAGTCAACCCCGTCAAAGCATTCAAATTCAAATTCGCCTGCCCGTATGAAGAGTGAATTAATGGATCAGGTGATACGTGCTTTGCGATCTCCTTTGGTAGTCAAGGAGATAGTTGATGCTATTTATACCACTGTCTACGAGAAGATCGCAAGCGAACTTCACGAGTCATTTCTACTAGAGATGAAGAAGAGCGAGGAGAAAATTACTAGTCTGACAGCTTCTTCGGATTCTCTGAAGAAAAGGATAGCGAATTTGGAGTCTTTGCTAGACGAACAAGAGCAATATTCTCGCAGACAGTGTTTGCGGATCTACGGTGTTGCTGAAAAAGTTAACGAGAATACGGATGACCTTGTTCTCCAAATAGCAAGCAAGATGAAAGTCGCTCTAGACCCACGTGACATTGATAGAAGTCATCGGATTTCACCTAAACATGCCGTGTCATCATCCACCTCGACTCCTTGACTTGAACCTCGTCCGAAACCGCTCATCGTTAAGTTCTCTAGATACAATGCGCGTCAAATCATGTATGCTGCTAAGTCAAAGTTGAAAAACTCCGGCATTGTCATCAGAGAAGATTTGACATCGTTCCGACAAGATCTCTTCTACAGGGCCATGAAGCATCCGAACACGAAATTTACGTGGTCCAATGATGGTAAGATCTTCTCTCTCACCAAGAATGGTCGGAGAGTACCGATAAGGAACGCCTCCGACATTGATCGTCTTGATTAGTTTTGTTTTGTTATGAACGTGCAAGCAGATCATATGCAATTTAATCATGCAAGTGATGAAGATGTTAATATTTCGTTCCATAATTTGTCTTCAAATTCCAATTGCAGCTCTAACTTGGATTCTACATATATCATTGATGAACTAAACGAAAGAGAATTTTCATACTCTGTTGAAGGTGATGAAGTAGACGCTGATTCTTTATTTGTTAAAAATACCCATTGTAAATATTATAACGTAGATCAATTTCATAAGAGTACTTACAATGTATTGACAAATCAATTAAGCCTTATTCATTTCAATGCAAGGAGTTTGTATAAGAACTTCGACAGCATTTGTGAATATTTAATGTTGTTGAATTATCCGTTCTCGATCATTGGTATAACAGAAACGTGGATGTTTAATAGACCTAATATTTTTTCACTCCCCGGCTATACATTTCTACAATCAGCTCGTCTGTCTGGAAGAGGAGGAGGTGTTGCGATTTTTGTAGATAATAATTTTAATTTTCGTATTTTAGAAAAAATAAATTTCAGTATTGATGGAGTTGAATCACTTTTCATTGAAATTGTAGGTAATAATAACAAAAACATGATTATTGGAGTTGTTTATCGCAAACCTTCAAGTAATGTTAATGATTTTATTAATGGATTTGAAGAAATATTAATCTCGATTTCCAAAAACCATAAGGCATGCTATATTATGGGCGATTTTAATCTGAACTTATTGGATTTTAATAAGGTCTCCAATATCAGTTGTTTCTTGGACATGCTTTTTTCTTTCGGATTTTATCCTCTATTCAATAAGCCCACTCGTATGTATAATGATTCAGCTACTCTGCTCGATAATATATTTACAAATTCAACCAATGAAACTATAATTTCTGGTATTTGTGTTTCTGACATTAGCGACCATTTTCCTATATTTCATATTTCATCATCATCATCAGAGTGTACAGATAAGATTAATACCAAGTGTTTTGATCGTCAGATTAATCCAACTTCAGTTGCCTCATTAACCAATGATTTGAAAAAAGTTGATTGGGATGTGGTGTTACAATCTGATGATGTGAATATTGCATATGATACATTTCTTAATAATTTCATGTCATTATGTGATAGACACATGCCACTTCAACTGAAGAAAAATAACCATAGAACAAAGATTAAAAAACCTTGGATTACTCCTGATATTTTGAGATCTATAAAGAAAAATAATGTGCTGTATGGTATATATAAATCTGATCCTTCTACTGATAATAGATACAAATATAAGCGATTCCGTAATAAACTAAACTCTTTAAAACGATGCGCGAAAAGAAAATATTATTTTGATAAATTTAAGGCGGTGAAGTCTGATTTACGCAAAACATGGAATATTGTCAATAATATCTTGAGTAAAAAGAAATGTACAAAAATTGAAACACTATGTTACAATGGTTCAAGTGTCAATGGACCAAATGAAATTGCAAATATATTCAATAACCATTTCGTAAACATTGGAGAAATTTTCTTGAAGTCTATACCTGTTTCTCAAACTTCGTTCTCTAAGTACTTAAATGGTAATTTTGTTCAGAGTTTCTTTTTTAAACCAGTGACTGCCAGTGAAATATTAAATATTGTCAACAAAATGCCCAATGGTAACAGTTCAGGGTACGATAATATAAGTATACGTCTTTTAAAATCTGTAATAAATTTCTTACTTATACCTTTAACGCATATTTGTAATTTGTCACTAAAGAATGGCATTTTCCCTTCTAATATGAAAATCGCCAAAATTATACCCTTGTTTAAGAAGGGGGATACTGATAATGTTGACAATTACCGTCCTATTTCGGTGTTGCCGACTGTTTCTAAAATTCTTGAAAGACTTGTTTTCGATAGACTCTCTAATTTTTTTATTCGGTTTAACATATTGTCCAATGGTAACAGTTCAGGGTACGATAATATAAGTATACGTCTTTTAAAATCTGTAATAAATTTCTTACTTATACCTTTAACGCATATTTGTAATTTGTCACTAAAGAATGGCATTTTCCCTTCTAATATGAAAATCGCCAAAATTATACCCTTGTTTAAGAAGGGGGATACTGATAATGTTGACAATTACCGTCCTATTTCGGTGTTGCCGACTGTTTCTAAAATTCTTGAAAGACTTGTTTTCGATAGACTCTCTAATTTTTTTTATTCGGTTTAACATATTGTCTAATGATCAATATGGCTTTCGAAAAGATTTCTCAACTGGTAGTGCAATACTTGATTTATATGATAAAATCATCCATTATGTTGACTTAAACAATCATGCAATATGTATTTTTATGGATCTTTCGAAAGCCTTCGATACCATATCCCATGATATTTTATTAGCAAAATTACGTTTTTATGGCGTTAGAGGTTTACCTCATAAATGGTTTCATAGTTATCTTTCCGGCAGGAAGCAGTATACATCTGTAAATTCTCATAATTCTCTTTATAAACCAATATTATACGGTGTCCCGCAGGGCTCCATTTTAGGACCTTTATTATTTTTGATTTATATAAATGATATCGTAAATTGTTCTTCTTTTTGTAATTTTACTCTTTTTGCTGATGACACGACTATTCTTGCCTCAAGTAGAAACTTTGATTTTTTGATTCATAATTTGAATCTTAACCTAAAACATGTTTATGAGTGGTTGGTTTGTAATAAATTATCTTTGAATGTTTCGAAAACAAAATTTTTGATTTTTAAAAGTGCCAGGAACTCGAATCATATATACGACGATGTCTCTATTTTTATCAACAATAAATCATTGGAACAGTGTAGAGTTTTTAATTACCTAGGTATACTTTTAGATGAAGATCTGTCTTGGAGTTCTCATATCAATCATGTTACTAAAAAAGTTTCTCAGAGTGTCGGCATTATTAATCACTTGAAATTTGGCAACGAAACATCATTCTAAGTTAATGAGATTGCATAGGCTTCAAAAAAAGGCATTACGAATTTGTTCTAATTCTGATTATTTGACTCCTTCACAACCTTTGTTTAGAAGATTTAATACTTTAAATATTTTTGATATTAACAAATTGCAAATCGCGTCACTGATGCAACGTTTTTTCTCAAAGTCCCTTCCTCCTAATCTAATGCAGTTATTTACTTTAAATAATGCAGTTCACACCCATTATACAAGGAATGCCCATAAGTTTCATCACTGGAAAGTTTCTTCTCATATGTTAAACACTTCTCTTCGTTATGTTGGCCCCAAAATCTGGAATTCTTTACCTCCTTCTTTACAGTCTGTTCAGTTTAACAATTCATTTAAAAGACTTTATAAGAAACATCTTCTCTCTCTTTATAGTTCATAATTTATTTTATATCTCATCTATTATACTGCATTGCTATTTATTTAATTTTACTTTGTAACGATTTATGTATGTTTGTGTGTATATGTGCATGTGTATATGTGTATGTATGTATATATATATGTATATATGTATATATGTATATGTATATGTATACATGTATGTTTATGTGTATGTATGTATGTATATGTGTATATGTATGCACATGTATATCTTTATTATTAGTGCGCCTGGTGCATCCAACTTCAAGCCTTATTGGCTTTTACGTTTGCACCATTTTCCAGTAAACTATTATGTTGATGGTTATGATTTATTGTCATTATTTACATTTTCATTGTAACCATTTTAATTTATATGCATTTTTATATTATTATGTACTTTTAATGATATTCCATCATTTTTATCTTGTATATATTTAATGTCATGTTGATGGAAATAAATGATTTTCAATTCAATTCAATTTCAATTCAATTCAAAAAGTGGAAGGGACCCCTCATAAATCCCCGGGAATATGCATGCTTTTGGCCTTCCAGCTCCCATAGGTTAACACGCAAAAACAGGAATTTTTGATTATAATTCCCCCAGAATTAAATCAAAATTTTGAAAAATGTGACTTAACTCATAGCCCCGGGAATATGCATGCTTTCGACCCCCCCCCCAAAAAAAAAATAAATAAATAAATAAATAAATAAATAAAAAAAAAAATAATAATAATAAATCATAATTTGTCATACAACACGCGAAACCGTTTGTTGTTATTGATGACGTAATGTGGACGGTAGTATCGATCACGTGAGATCGACGACATCCAATGAGATAGCAGACGACCATGTAACAGATGTCCGCCCGAAGGCAAACCCAGCCTTGCCGGCATTAAAAGAAAACTCTAACTAAATTCCAGTTCACTATTATATTTCTAATGTACCATAGGCAAAATTCAATGTATTAAATTCATAAAATCATATAATCAAATTTAAAAAATCAATGTTCTATCATCGATCTACGCCAAGCCAAATGATTGATGTTAGATCATGCAAGCAGCATGGAATAGCTGAGCTGAATAGCGACCGATAAGGTGTCTAGCTCTAGCTCTAAATAGGCTAGGTCTCTGCGATCCCGATTGAGGTGGTGGCGTTGCCGGTGGAACTCTGTCAGTTTTCCAAAGGTGTTCTCCTCTAACTTGGCTCATCAAAGTTTTTTGCTTGCTGATCGTCATTTACTTTGGCTTCAGCCAACGAGAACGACAGCCCCGAGAGGACGACAATGTAGTGGGAGGGGGCTTCTGAACCCTATTATGGATATGAGTCTGACACTGACAGTCCATGATAGGGGCGAATGCAGGATGTAGTAAAAAGAAGGGGGGGGGGGGAGGGGGAACAAATGTAGGGCTGTCAACCATGGGGACCTGCTTGAAGGGAGATTCGTACTTTTTTTTCTCGCCAGCCTTCCAAATGTCACTCGAGGGGAGGTGGAGGGGGAAGAATTTTTTTTTTCGCCAGCCCTCAAAAATTGAGTTACTCAGTTGGGGGGGGGGGGGGGAGGGGGGTATCAGATTTTATGGGGTCCAGTTTTCCTCCATAATTTTCTGACAAGCAAGCAAGCAAAAAAAAAAAAAAAAAGTCATCAGTTCTAAAAGGGGGCACAATAATGGGGGTGTATAATTTTCTTTCAAAGGGGGGGGGGGTGCACGGGCCGGAATTGCGCCACTGGTCCATACCCGGACTGTCACGTCAGTCTTGCGGAATGGACATTTTTTTTGTTTTCTCGGAGGGTTAATAGACCGACATTGTTAGCCTCGTAGGCTCCCAGACTAATAATACTCGATCCGGTTTTATTTACATCTTAGGCAAGAGCTCGTGTATAGTTGTAGTTTGCAGTTCAGAAGAATGTAATTCCTATTCCAGGGGCAGATCCATGATTTTTAGAGGAGGGGGCACAGAGCCGGAAAAGTACACAATTAAAGAGGCATTTTTTAAATTGTGTACTTAAGGTATGCCAGTTGGGTTTCAAAAAGGGGGGCGCGGTCGATTCGCCCCCTCCCCCCCCCCCCCTGGATCCGCCCTTGCTATTCTCTCATGGATGTGAAGAATGGGATTGCATAGTGTTGGTGGTCGTTCTCATTAAATTGAAAGATTGAAAACAAAACAATAAGAGATCATTATTTTGTCTTCATTTCTATTGGAGTCATTTTTACAGATCGGTTGTAAGAGAGAATAAGAGAATAAGAGAGCATGCGAAAAGGAAAGCCTGTGATAGGGGGAGGGGAGGGAGAGAGAGAGAGAAAGAGAGAGAGAGAGAGAGAAAGAAAGAGAGCTTGGGGGCAAAAGGAATGGGATAATCCTACAAAAACAGACTGGTAATAAATAAATTCTACTGAAGGGTGGGTGATCCAGGCTGGGGGTAAGAATGATTTGAACGGATGAAGTGGGGTCGGCCTGGCGAGGCACTTTGCCGGTTTCTCCGGGAATGACGTTTTGGGGCTTTCTGCGTTGTTTCGATTGAGCGGTTCTGCGCATGTTTTCTTGGGCGTGCGATGGGTTGGCAGTTGGCGTCGTCTTCTCCCTCCTCTTATGTTAGGGTGTTATTGTTGGCCTAGTTAGGGGTGTATGCATGTGTGTGAATAAATGTTTTTGTAGTTTAAATGATTGTGATTTTGTGTGGTAGATGTGGGAGAGGGAGAGAGAGAGAGTGAGAGAGTGAGAGAGTAAGAGAGAGAGAGAGAGAGAGAAAGATTGAGAGAGAGAGAGAGAGAGAGAGAGAGAGAGATGGGAAAAGGGGGAGGGGGTGACGTCTTCGGCCATCACGTCGTTTTACCGGGACAGCGTGCGCGGGACTTTTTCCTCAGAGCGATGCGGCGAATTCACTCTTGTGGTGATTCCGTTTGATTCTGCTTTTCTGTTCGGATCGTGTTGTTTTCAGCCTGGAGTACCCTGTTAAATTTAGATAGGGGAGGTGGGCCACGCTCACCTGTTCTCATTTTCATATTCAATATTTTAGTGCCCTGTCATCAGCCGTGTTCATTCGTTCTATTCCCCCCCCCCCCCCACATACTATGTTATATTTATATATATTTATTACGTGGTCTGTCATAGACAGATCACCTTTTAATTTCGTCAGAATTTTCTTTATTTCTTTATTTATTTATTATTCTTTATTTTTATTTTTCTCCCACTTTTTTGTTTCCATGATATCTCAAGATCGTCCAAGTCAAATTTTTTCAAATTTTCGTCAGTTATCAGGCCATCATTGAGCAAGCTCCCGCATCTTTTTCAAGGTCATCAGGTCATTGTGACGTCATCCAGGCGCCATTTTATGAAATCACATTATTGATCATATCTTCAAAATGAGCCGTCAAAAATGAACCACATTTGGTACACATTAACTTCAGGTCAAGGGTCAACATCACATGACATCAAAACCCGCGCACGCGTCATGACGCGCACGTACGCGTGCGTCAAAATTTAGAAATGCTTAAAATCACTTTTTGATCAAAGTAGAGTACAGTTCAGGTCATTTTAAGCATTTCAAAATTTTGCGCGCGCACGCGTCCGCGCGCGCGTTTTGCGCGTGCGCAGCACGTACGGAAGGTAGAAATGCCGTTTTTTTTGCATGGTATCGATTTCTGATAAAATTCTTGACAATTTCCAATTAGTTTCAGTCATTCTTGACATCTAATAATGCCGCACGCGTGCGTCAAACTTTAAAATCCGTGCGCGCGTCTATGGCGAAAATAACGTAAAAACGTGCAAAAACATGCCTCTACAAAATTAACTCTAGCTCTTTAAATAGTCCATAAACCCCCCAATTTTTTTTCATATTTGGGTAGAGGAGGAATCATAGATATAATTTCATGGGTAATTTGAGCCTCAATTATATTGCAAAAAATCAGATTCATAGCTCAATTCGTTTTTTTTTTTTTTTTTTTTTTTAAGTGTAGACGTCGTTTTCTTGTCCATCTTTTCCTTAATTTCTCGTCCATCCTGCCTTCTACAACGAAACCAATGGCTGAAACTTCAAGGAAATGCCTGTCCATTTTACTTCCAATTTAAAAATTCTTCAAATTCTTGTATATTTTCCTCCCATTGACAGATGAAAAAACGGAAAATCTCATACTAATTAACCGAAAACCACCCAACACCACCTTTTTTTTGCGGGGCTGATTACTTAAAAACGGAATCTTGAATCTTTATGAAAGTTGGCACAGACATGAGGGTTTGTAAGAACATCTGGCTGTAAAAATCACAAGTTCATCATGTCATTACAACGTCATCCAAGCTCCATTTTCTGAAAATCAACTTATGGACATGTATGGTCATGTATGTTCATAACAAAATGTCATTTCTCTTTCATAATTCGGATGGTCATTTTCACTGTCATCACATATATATGACCATCTTATCATTGTCGACCCTATCATGATTACTATCTTGCGCAATCATCATCATATCTTACAAAACAATTTACCAGTTCAAGACAGACCACCTAATTCGTCTTCAGTGACGAATTAAATTTCTAGTATTTATTTTGTTGTTGCCCAGGTATTTATCTTTGTAAAGTTTTATACTATTGTACCTTTTTAATTATGAGGTGAATAAAGACGATATGAAATGAAATCATGCACGGCTTTACCAAAAGCGATGTACAGAACAAGAAGAAAAAAAATAAAGAAAATACAAAATACAAACATCTTCATAAAGACTACAACCTCTCCCTCTCGGCCGATCGACATATACCACAATATATACGCGTGCTTTATTTCGGGACTCAGCACTCTTCGTATTTATACTCTACTCAGGCTGGTGTCTGAAGGAGTACTGTAGCTCACGGAGCTCATTGCACTTGTACATGATCCAGGAAAAAATTGGTTTGTACAACAATAACATGTGTGTAAAACTAAATGATTAAAATGATTGTTTGCACATCTGCCCATTGTTAAACCTGGGATGGATTTATATTGTCAGGCTATGACGTGGGTAAAATTGAGTATTTGTGGTCTTTTGCACTTCAGCAAAAGACGATATACCAGGGTTGCCTCTTTAGTTGGTCCTGAACTTTGACGGTGGTCTGTTGCAGACCTGGTATGTTGTTTGGTCGTATGCATGCAGACTGGTAGCTGCGCCTGATGGTAGTTCACAAGCAGACAAGCGGTCGTCTGGCGGTGTGTCAACAAGCAGACTGGTCGTCGGCTTGTGGTGTACTACAGACCTGAAAGCTTTGATAGTTATCGTCTGGAGTCGCAGAACAGGACAAGAAGAGTGGTGCCAAAGTCAACTGGGGCAGTATACCTCTGCCAAACGGATCTACGACTAGAAATTTAGAAGCCCGACTTGATAGCCTACCAGCAGCAGGCATCCTGACAAAAAAAAAATGGTTGCTGGACAGCTAAGACTAGTCCACGGTTTCGTCATAATATATTGCGGTTCAAATAAGAGGTCTTAAAACTGTTGTCCATGAAGTTGGAAACATTTTCTTACATTTTTTCTCGAAATGATTTGACAACATGATTATGTCATCTTGATAGATAATGTTCATATCCTTTCAGAACTTAGAGCAATCTCTATGAATCTTTAGTGTGCTAATTAAAGTTATGAGAAGATATACAATTTGTCTTTCAAGAATTAACTCATATTGTCGCAATCATTTCAAGAAAAGAGTCAAGAAAGATATTTGTCCTAACTTTATGCGCAACATTGTATTCAGGTAAATAAAAGTACAGAGCCTAGTTTAAAGGTATCACATAATTGGAAGTTCATAAATAGTCACTAATAATAAGAAAATATACAATACACACTTTTTTATAACAATGTTTTATTTTTTTTTTATCTATCTATTATTTCCATAGTTAATTTCAAAACGTGCAATATGTGCATTGTGTACACAGAGATAGATACTTCTTCTCACATGAGTTAGATACATTTCATTTCAAACTATTTTCACAATCACAGATATTTCGGTTCAGCATAATGTTTCATCAGACATATTTCATGCCATTTCTAATAAAAACTGTCAACATACAACTTTTAGATGCATCCGTGTTTGGTGCATCCATTTTTTATTATTTTTTGTATTACTTAAGAAAATCTATACTCTATCAGGAAATACCCCAAAATAAAATTTGACCATGCCAACCAAACACACTTTTATTGAGCTCTAACTGAAAATCACACAGTACGACTTTTTTCTTTCTTTCTTTCTTTGGGGGGGGGGGGGTGCCTGGTCGCAGTCATATTCACATAAAATGCTCAGGACCATGCTAGTATTCTTTGACCGATTAGTCGGTAATGCAGGTTGAAATGCTTTACAGAACACACGCTTCCCTAGGTCACTCTGCAAAGGTGTGAATGTTAGGGTACTTCAAAATATCTCCAAAATTCGATGATGCCTTTGTTCTCGATTTGATGCAGAAATCAATGAAAGGGCTGGGTATCCGTTATCAGCTCTGCATATTCCTTTGGTTTGTAGACCATTTTTCATATGAGCCGGTAAAAGCAAGCTAACAACAGTTGGGTGTCCATTTGCTGATATAACAAAAAAAAAAAAAAACAAAAAACTCATTTTGAATCTATTTCTAATTCAGTACATAATGTGTTTTGCTGAATGGTCTGTTTATATTACTTATAAGTGACTTTGCATATAAGTGACTTTGCATAACTTTTGTTTTCAATCCGCAACTCATAGTTCAATGCATACTGCAGTTACCTTGTTAACTTGTTGAATATGCAGCCACAGTTAATTCGAGCTGGAGTCTATGGAAAATGCATGTTAATCAACATCAAATCTTGTCAAACATATGCATGTGTATTAAATATAATTTTATATATATATATATATATATATATAATTTTATATATATATATATATATATATATATATATATATATATATATCTGAGGGAAACCTCTATAGGAAACCCATAAAACTATAAACTAGAGGGGCCGTCAAAGGCGGCAGACCCACGCCTTGGCGGTGCTACAGAGTAGTTGCAATACTATACTATGGGGTCAAAATTGAAATCTACATTGGGTGATTTCACGCTCGGTGCTGGTGTTTGTGGCTAGTGTTTATTTTGCCGCGAAATCATGATCTAACACCGACTATGAAATGAGAAAAAAATCAGTCGGTGTTAGGTGTAGACCTCTGATTTTCTGACGTAGTTCCGGTTGCCGGTGTTTAGTTTTTGTCAGATGTTGTCTGCTGAACCGAGCTCGGCATCCGGTGTTTAATTTCATGTACAAAATTCCGTTCACTAACACTATACCCTAGGGATTAAGAAATTTTCATTTCACGTTCGGTGTTGGTGCTGGTGTTGCTACTTGTATGCTAGATATGGGAAATTTTGGGGATTAGCCGTGAGAAATAAAGTCAGTAGGCATCATTCGAAGTGTAATTTTACAGGTGTTATGAGGTAGTATGTTCATATAGGTCTGAAATTAAATCTAGGCCAACATTTAGTCCAACGTTCGATCTAGAGCACACGGAAATTAGGAACTACCTTTGCTTTTAAAGGGGCGGAAGGAGTGAATAAAAAATCCTACCTAGTTTTTTTCCAGATAGATTTGATAAATATGATGTTCGATATTCCGTAGTAAAAGACCCAGAGAATCCACATTATTAACTATGATGAGTTCTAAATCAACAATCACAATACAAAAGTAATAAAACTTCACGGCTAATCTGAGCCGATGCTCGAAATTTGGCCGTTTGCCATGTACGCGCTGGGCCGTCCGATCCGGCGTGCAGCTGCATTAGCTACCGCAGCATTTTCTGCTGTAAGTGAGAAACTCGAGAGAAATTAAATCTAAACTTACTGTTCCTGTCAATACTATCCATTTCTGTGAAGTTTCTTGAAGGGGCGGAAGGAGTGAATAAAAAATCCTACCTAGTTTTTTTTCCAGATAGATTTGATAAATATGATGTTCGATATTCCGTAGTAAAAGACCCAGAGAATCCACATTATGAACTATGATGAGTTCTAAATCAACAATCACAATACAAAAGTAATGAAACTTCGAGCTTCACTGCTAATCTGAGCCGATGCCCGAAATTTGGCCGTTTGCCATGTACGCGCTGGGCCGTCCGATCCGGCGTGCAGCTGCATTATATTAGCTACCGCAGCATTTTCTGCTGCAAGTGAGAAACTCGGCGAGAGAAATTAAATCTAAACTTACTGTTCCTGTCAATACTATCCATTTCTGTGAAGTTTCTTACCGGTCTCTAGATCAAATAAGGATTTCTTTTAGAATCACTAATACAAATACTAATAATTCAGTAGTTAAAAAATTTTTTTCTTCTTCGTTGAGAATGGTGCTGACGCCATTACCAGTGTTAAGCTATCGCACCTCGACTTGCTTCGTACGTACCGCTTCGTACTTATACGTTCGAAACGGTGATCTTTACATATACTATACTATAGAGTCAAAACTAGAAGGTCACACAGAATTTGCAGGGATCAACCAATCATCACCAAAATTTAATCGATTCTTTCCTGTCACTATCCAAACAATCCCTGAAAATTTGGTGCAAATCCGTTCACCCGTTCTCCAGTTATCTTGTACACAAACAAACAAACATACGGAACCCTTTACATAACCCTGCCGATTTCATCGGCGTGGGTAACTAGTGTCCTTTCTAGACAGATTAATTACATTTGTGACCCTCCACCACACAACGAACAATATCAAAATCGGAAACTTTGCATTTGTACATTTTAACATAATTTGAAAGATTGGACTCTAAGCTTTTTGAATGATATATAGCTTGCCTTGTCTAGACCATGCTAACCTCTTTGAAATTGCAACGAAAATGAGAACTTGTCAGGCTAATCACCAGAATAATACAGAAAATATGATGTAAAGAGGAGTGACTATTCAGGAGTGCCCTATTTGTGTCTTATTGTCTGTCTCACGTAAAGGTTGAATGGGAAATCCCTAGTATTGATTATATCCGTCATTAAAAGAATCTGAGCAATTGCGCATCATGTGACAAAATACAACTCCAACCTGCCTCATTCAAATGAGCCTATTTCTATTGAGGGTAACAGCTAACGTCACGATCCGTGTATAGTAGTACTATTCACTGATACGGCGTATGACACAACACAAGAAAAGTGCGTGCTGCATTGTGACTAAAATCATTTGCAAGTTTTTTGTGTTTTTTTTTGTTTTTTTTTTTTTTTTTTTACATTGCAGATGGTAGATCAATGAATTCACTATCAGAAAATATATTATTAAAAAAAAGGACTAAAATCAAATTTTCGTCCCCTAGCTCTCAACTTAAGCTGTTTACTCTTTAAAAAATCTTTGCGACTTATTGGTCGTTTTCTGGTGGAGGGTCACATTTACTTTTTTTTAAAGTGACCATATGAAGTGACCTTTTTCAAGTGACATCCCCGCAGCCTTCATCATCCTCCATCTGAAGTCATGGAGCAATTGAGACCTCGCCCGTCCGAGAATCCGGTCATGCTGGTGGTTTAACGGGTGTAGAAGGTCCTGGTCTAAGATTTTTGGGAGTGGGGTCTCATCGATGAGCAGCAGTAGAAGAGTGAGCGGTGTCTCAGCCCTAACCTCATACATCAAACAGTGTTTTCTTTTTGTGAATAGTATGATAGAAATAGTTTGAAACGAATTGATTTACTTTGACGTAGTTGTTACAAGACATAAATACGGTATCAAAGATTAAGAATTATAGTCTTCATTCCAGGTCAAATATCAAATAAAGGGCAGGGCTGACGTTAACATACTTCATATCGAAAATTAAATTAGTGTGAAATTTAGATTCTTGATAAGATGTATTTTTGGTTCATCGTGGCATCTCTTTTGCTAATTGTGAAAGTGTTTTCCATCATTTATCATATGACACTTTAAATAACCAGTTAGCGTAATGGTTAGATTTCCAAGATACATTGATGGCCCTTTGAATCGTTAACAGAATATATTTTCCATTGGCGTAGACAAGTCCTCATATTTTGGGGGTATGATTTCCCTCAAGAACCATGTATATATATATATATATATATATATATATATATATATATATATCGTCACCGTTTTTACGAAGTGTCCCAAGAGGCAAAAATCGATGTAAATTCAGAAAATGATTTTTTTTCGATATTTGAACTAGGTATCACGATGCCTACATTTTCACAATATTTCAGAGTCTGAGATTGCCTAGTTACGTCATACGTGACATCACGGAACGGGTAAGCTGCATGACAATTGACGAAGTCCGTTTTCACGATCTGTCCCGTGTACTTGCAGGACGGATCGTGAAAACTCATCTGCAAAGCGATGTGCACTGGGGTTGGCCGATCGTCGTTTTTACGAACCGTCTTCAGACAGTGACTCGCATCGAGGAGAGAGGTTTTTTAATGAAAAGGGCAGTATTTAGAGAGAAAATCCCAGGTAATTAAATTTTAATATAATATGAACAAAATGATAGGTCTAAAAAATCATAAATTGGATAAAAAAACAAGAAATAGCCATTTTTGTCTCGTGATTGCATATTTCGTTAAATAGAGCCCCATACATAGCATTGCGTGTAAGTGTAACAGTATCTAGAGTAGACTACGTTTAAGTTTGTAGGCCCCAAGGCCAAGCCAATTAAAGCCAAGGGTGGATGGAGGCAACTTCATGAAATAGGACCCATCGCAGAAGTTTAGGTTTAGTGTAAGTTGAATTAAGGTTACAGTAACATGTTTGTTGGGTAATGATGTTTCATGTTTGGGGCCTAGCCATCTAGCCTCTAGTCTAGGTTAGTACACCTACAAAAGTACAATTAAACTAACATTAGATCTAACTTAGATCATCCTATACTAGGTCTATGGCTAACCTATGGCTAACTTCGCTATGGCTAAGCTCAGCATAGACTAAGTTAAACCTAGGCTAAGCTAAGTCTAGGCTGGCTATATGGTGTATGCATTTCTTTGAGAATTCTGTTCCAAAATGCAAAGGTTTGGCCCAGCTTGTAGATCTATGTGAAGGTGTTTTAATTACGCGTGCAAGCAGTGCACTAAGATTCCTCAATCAATAAGCACTACACTAGTTATTCAGGTTTTTTTTTAGTACTGTGATGGCAGTGATTGTATTTTTTTTTTGTAGTGCAATAATTAATGATTCACTCCTTATTGGGGGCATTGGTAATTGATCGTATAAACTTCAGAATACCCCACCCATATGGTTTATGTACATGGACCTCCAAACCCTAGCTAATTTATATAGATCTTGTTTTAGCTTCATTTAATGAAATGTTGTGTATTCTAAGAACATGAACTTAGGTCAGTTTTTAGTGGTGGGGTATTCTAAAGTTTCTCTGATATTTATTTGAAATCAGTTTAGCTGTATACATTTAGACCTATGCTGTTTTATATTAACTTTTGTTGGAGTTGGATGGGACTAGATTATTGAAACTTATGACTATAACTTGCAATACCACAAATACTGAGCTTGTAGATCAATTAAATGAATTTGTTTAGCTATTTATCGAAAGTTTGTATTTAAAACTAGTCATGTATTGATCTGTTTCCATCATATTTCACCTGGTGGCTGTTAAAGTGATGACTTTCTCCTGCTAAGTTGATTTACCGTGTTGCATTTCTTTCATATTTCAGCTGTGACATCCAATCTTGCATTCATTCTAATCACTTTTCAACTGGTGATGGCTAGTGTCCAGCTTGCTCCTGTTGAATAGATACGTCTTGCATTCAACATTTCAAGAGAGTAAACATGTAAGTATCACAGCCATTTAATTCCACCAGGTTCTCTTCATCTTTGTTTTTTGTTGTTTTTTTGTTGTTGTTTTTTTGGATGACAATGGAAAATGATCCTGAGCAAAGATTATGGATTTCTTAAATCAAAAAATCTGAACAACAGAGACAATTTAATAATAAAATAAATATATAAATAATGATGAAAATACATGTAATCTGTAGGTGTACTACTAATGATAATGATAATGTACTACTAATATTGTATTGTCACAATTCTTTCATATTTCAGGTGTGGACTGTTGGTACGACTTCCAGTCTTGCATGCAGCACTCAAATCACTTGTCAGCTGGTGATGTCTAGTGTCCAGCTTGCTCCTGTTGAATAGATGTGTCTTGCATTCAACATTTCAAGAGAGTAAAGATGTAAGTATCACAGCCATTTAATTCCATCTGGTTCTCTTCATATTTGTTTTGTTTTGTTTTGTTTTTTGTTTTTTTGTTTGTTCGTTTGTTTTGGGTTTTTTTTTTGTTTGTTTTTGTTTTGTTTTTTTGTTTTTGTTTTTTGTTGTTTTTTGTTGTTTTTTTTTTGTTTGTTTGTTGTTTTTTTTTTGTTTTTTTGTTTGTTTTTTTTTTTGGGGGGGGGTCCAAGAGAGTAAAGATGTAAGTATCACAGCCATATAATTTCATCAGGTTCTCTTCATCTCTTTTTCTTTTCTATACTTTCTCAAAATGTCATTCATAATATGGGGCACCTTTTAATCGGGTCAAGAACACACTTTGAAGCACCTAGGTACAGGACGAGATTTCTTAATTTTCTGAAAAGATCCAAATCCAGTCTTCTGATTGGCTGAATAAGGCCAAAAACAAGTCAGCGCGGTTGTTTTGAACAGAATACCACATGGGGATAGTGACCTTCGAGTGACCCAGGGGGCAAACAGCTGTAGAATGTTGAGATTCCTTGGTGGGTGGGCAGTCTATCTGGCCAATCACAGTGCAGTATTCTTGGTTTTAGGCAGATAATTTGCACTTGGCTTAGGAAAAGTGTGTTCTTGACCCGATTAAAGTGTGTCCTTCATTATAAATGATATTTTCATGAAGCATAGATCTTCAGCTTTCATATGATGTAAAAAATCATTTGGGCTCAAAAGAAAAAGACTTGCAAAATAACAATTTTTTCAAAGGTGATTTTTTTTTTTCATATTTGAAACCTGAAATTTCACCAACTTTACACATTTTTTCATTCAAATGAAATACAGAACATAAAAGTTTGGTTCTTATCCTTTACTTTGATACTAAAAACTTCTGATTTGATGCAGATTTAGAGCAACTAGAGCCTGAACAAAAGAGGTGTTTCGAACTGATCTTCCTCATTATGTATTCAGACACCGCTAAGGTCATGCATATGACTTGGATGAAAGGAGCCACTTTTTGTGGACCTGCCGACTGACTGTTTAATAATGAAATAAATATATAAATAATGATAAAAAGCTGTGTAATCTGTATGTACTACTAATGAATGTAAAACAAACCATATACAATAGACATCGTAAATTTTGAATCACTTATTTATTTTTTATTGTGTCTTTGATGCTGTATGGATTTGGGACCAGACTGAAATAAGTGACTGCATGTACATGCATCATGATATTGAGCTCAGTTACTCATTACTCAAAAATGTAGTGTTCAGAGGATGCTTAAAAAGTTAAATATTGTATTGTCACATTTCTTTCATATTTCAGGTGTGGACTTTGGTGCGACTTCCGGTCTTGCATTTAGCACTCAAATCACTTTTCAACTGGTTGTGGCTAGTGTCCAGCTTGCTCCTGTTGAATAGATGTGTCTTGCATTCACCATTTCAAGAGAGTAAAGATGTAAGTATCACAGCCATTTAATTCCACCAGGTTCTCTGGATCTCTTTGTTTTGTTTTTTAAAATATTTTTTTAATGATAATAGAAAATGATCCTAAACAAAAATTCTGGATTGTTTTATCAAAAAATCTGAACAACGGAACAAGTTGTAATAATGAAATAAATAGATAAATAATTATAAAGAAATGTGTAATCTGTAGGTGTACTATATACAATAGACGTCTTTGAGCTTGTTGCTAGAATACAGAGTCACTGGTTCTCCATGGTGTGCTGAATTATTCGTAAGAAATTTAGGGACATTGTCTGTATTATGAAAAATTCGTTTATAAATAAATTGGTGTATATTGGACATCACATCTGATGACAGTCAACCTGTCAGAAATTTTGAGTCTTCTCCACTCTCAGCCTTCTCATCTGATTTACAGTCCTTTTCAGGACTTCGCACTTCCAAGAAAGATAACTTTTAAATTCTCTTACTTTCTATCTCGCTTTTCCATTTCTTCTCCTCTCAGCTTTCTACACTTTCTTCTTCTAACCCAAACAGTCCTTTTCAGGACTAAACATATGGTGAACCGTAAACCTCTTCAACGTTACCCAATTTCGTGTATATTTTTCATACATATCGAACATGTTAGCTTACACATGCTCAAATAATGTAGAGTATTTATGACAGAGACTGCCCTAATATAACGTTATGTTTAACAGGCACATGCTACATGTATAATCCATTTCTCTCTTTTCGTTGCTTGCTTAATTGCAGGTTTAAAAGAGTGTTCCAGATTCAAGTTTTTTTTTTCTTCACCTCGACGTTGAACTTCTCTACAGGATGGAAAATCAATCACTTTCCCAAAGAAGGTAGATATGTCTAGTACATTTTTATAACCATAATAAGGGGGGGGGGGGGCGGAGGTAATCTGCGGCCTTATTTGGGTTAAAGCATGTTTAAAAATTAGACACAAGCTCAAAGCAATATACATCAGTTCTCACAATGACTGTCACATTGTATTTTCTGTAAAGAGCGAGTGTTATAATCTCTTTGGTTTTTAGAGTCCAGGCAAGGACTTTTTAGGCACAAGCTCAAAGCAGTATACATCGGTCTTTACAAGGACTGTCACACTGTGGTAACAATTTTATTATCCCTTTAGAGCCATAATTTCCACACTCAGAACAAAGAATGACCACAAGAGCTATTTAAGATATTTTTTAATGTTTAAAACTTTATACACATGTACTTATTATGCTGTTGTCATGTAATATGTTTATTAACAGGTATTAAAATATAAAGAAAATGTTTCTATTATGTTTGGTTATTTAGATTACATTTTTCAGATTTCTACGAAAGGATAATAACATGACTGTGAGAAAATAACCTCTTCGTGATAGAAATGTTGCAGTCATGAATTGCATGAAATGTGCGGTTTCCTCTAAGGTATTCTACATGCTATCAAAGTTTGTTTGTTTGTTGTTGTTGTTTTTTTTTTCCTGTTCTCACTCATGCATTCTCTGTAAAAGTCCTGAAATTTATAAATCATTTAAGGTGTTATGATGAGGTTATGGTATATTTATGCTTAATGTAAATTACATACATGTACATTTATCATTGTCATGCTTATGCTTTTGCCTAAATTATTTGATGAATACTTAGCTACATCTTTGTAACAGTTTGATTTTACCTTTGTTATATTACTTACATGTATATTAATTTTGTATTTTGATGTTTGTATCATATTGTAAATATCTCATTACTTTTTTTTAAAAATGACACTATAAGCCTCGGCAGCATGTTATGTCATGGTTATTAATGAACCAGTTAAATTCAATTTATTGCAGCTAGAAATGTATTGCTTTACATTTATGAGAAATTTACAATAGAATGGAAATAAAGAAGAAATGAAATGAAATGAAATGAAATGAAATATTAATGTCTATTAGATATTAAAGTTTTTAAAGACATATTGAATAGTAGTGACTAGTCTATCAATCAAATTCATATAAATATGTAATATCTAGAATAATTTGTAAAGTCGACTGTTTCATTGTGAGTTAATATAGAATGAATAGAGCATTAAGTAGAGAAAAGAGAGAATTTAGAAGTCAGATAGAAAATGTATGAGATAGTGAAAGAGTTTTGGAAAGATTATGGATAGTACAATGGAAGGCAAGAAATCAGTAATGAGAGAGAGAGAGAGAGAGAGATAGGGAGATAGGAGGATTTTATAATGTCAGAGTGACAAATTAAGGAAAAGATATGGGAAATAAAGGAGAAAAGAGAGAATTCAGAAGTCAAATAGAAATTGAAGTAAAAGGTATGAAATAGTGTGAGAGTTTGGGAAAGATTGTGCATAGTATAATGGAATATAGAAGATGATTAATGAGAGAGAGAGAGAAAGAGAGAGGGGAGATAGAAGGGACTCTTGTCAGAGTGTGAAATTAAGGAAAAGATATGGGAAATAGAAAGAGGAGAAAAGAGAGATTTCAGAAGGTGGATAACGAAGGAAATAGATTTTGATTAGAATGGCAAAGGGTTGACCAGCGTCGTGGCTAAACAATGTTCCAGGCCCGGGGGGGGGGGGGGGGGGGTCGCAAATGGGGGCTTTGCTTTTCTATGGGGACACAAAACAATGGTAAGCCTATTTCAATAGCTTGGTGGAAGGTTGAAGATGGGGAGAGACTTTTGCCCACCAAGTACCCCATGGGGGTGAAAAGAAATGGAAATGAGGGACTCTTATTAAATTTCTGTCATGACAGGGAAATACAGAAATATTTCCAAATGAATAGTTACTGCCACATGGCCTCATTGAATAAAGTGGTTTGGTATTTTAGTCATAATATAATATGGGTTTTAAAAAAATTATTTGTATTAAATAGTGTGTGAACTCTGACAAGGGGAATCAAACCATCAAACCCAGACTCTATCAAAGAAAAATTTACGTGCACTCTTTACAACTAAAGTATACGATAAGCACGTACGGATGTAAGGCCGCGCGCAGTGCGCGCGTCACCCGAGACGGTTCGTAAAAACGAAATTTCACATAACCAACGGTGGGGACGGGGCCGCTTACGCTGCGGGACCACTACGTAAAGACGATTATTGATTAAATAAACATTATTACCCCGTAAAATTTATATCATTTCATTCTTTAGATAGTGTACTATCAGGATATCAGAAAAATGAATCCCAACACATACTTTCCCCCCGTGATAATAGCGATTGAACAAATGTGAAACTTTGAACGTGTTTTACTCAAAATCTCTTTCTGTCTCCTATAACGCTCTTGGAACACTTCGTGAAAACGGTGACGATATATATATATTCACACACATACACACACATATATGAATATTTATGTATAGTGTGGGGGTGAGGGTGTGTAAACATGTATATGGTTGTTCTCTGTACATGTCTAAGATACAACTTTAGCATCATGCTTTGCAGTTTTGTAGTATACTTTGAATATTGAGCGAGCGAGCGAAGCGAGCCAGCAAACAATATTCGAAATTTGTGAGGTCGCAATTACATTGTAATATAAAAACGAGAAAACACAGTTCTGATAGGTTTCATTTGCAAAATTTCAAAATGAAAATTAATTTAGTAATGAATATTGCCTCAAAGTCACTTTGAATTAGAGGCACATGTTATGGAAAAGGGAAACGTGGTACTTAGCATGGGGAAATGGACACTTATTAGAAAAATAAAGGAATGTACAGGAAAGGTAAAAAAGGCATTTATCAGAAGTGAAAAGGGAAACTAATCACACCTGAAAAGGGGCATTTATAAGAACGGATAATTGTTCTTATAAAGTATTAAAAAAATAATTAATGCCTATTATATTACAAAGAAAAGAAATGACTTGTTACATTAACAGGGATTAAAAGGGTTAAATGTTCTAATTGAAATAGGAACATTTATCAAAGGTAAGGTGAGGATTGAGGCGTAATTATCAAAATGGGTAGGGCCATTGGCGTAGACAGGTCCTCAAACGTGGGGTGTATGATTTCCCCATATATATATAGGGACCATAATATATATATATATATATATATATATATATATATATATATATATATATATATATATATATATAGCTGTATAGTGTGTGTGGGGTGAGGATGTGTAAACATGTATATTTTTTTTTTCTCTCTCTCTCTTTACATGTCCAAGATACAACTTTAGCATCATGCTTTGCGGTTTTGTAGTATGATTTGAATATTGAGCGAGCGAGCAAAAATATTCGAAATTTGTGAGGTCTCAATTACATTGCAATATAAAAATCGGGAATCGCGATTCTGATGGGGTTTCATTCGCAAGATTTCACAATGAAAATGTATTTAATAAGCTATCCTTTTAATACGAGCGATAGTAGCGAGCGAGCATTTGGGAATATTGGCTCTTTAATAGTCACATTAGGGAGCACATGTTATGGAAAAGGGAAACGAAGTACCTATCATGGGGAAAAGGACACATATTGGAAAAATAAACGAATTGTGTAGAAATGGCAGTTATCAGAGGTGAATAGGGGCACTAATCACACCTGAAAAGGGGAATTCATAAGAACGGAAAATTTTCTTATGAAGTAGAAACATTGAATCAGTGCCTATATATTACCGAGGAAAAAAAAGTAAAAGGGATAAAAGGGATTAAAAGGGATAAATGCTCTCGTTGAAATAGGAACATTTATCAAAGGTAAAGTGAGGGATGAGGCGTAATTATCAAAATGGGCTCTTATAAGAATATGGAACTGGAAATTATTCGAAAGAAAAATGGGGATACTTATCTGAAGTTAAAGGGAAAAGAAGAGGCACTGTGCCCACATGCAACCGCCCGGAGCGGTGCTTCTGATCGGGTCTACATGCTATTGATTGTCGTTTCATCATTCTTCTATGTATAGTTGGGTGATAATGACACAGGTCATCATCCTCGATAAATATTGGGGGTGATGTATTCCCTCTTTCCCCACCACATTCGATTCCTGTAATTATATTTTTATTTCAATTTTGAAAATTATAACGAGTCCGGCAACATTGCATTATTAAGGAAAGTTACCGACTGAACTCTCTAAATCGAGAATAATTACATGCACTTTTAATCTAAATATTTTTTTTCTGCATTATGGCTTTTAAAAAAAATCACCTAAAAATATATTGAGGGATGGTAACACTGGTCAGCCCTCCCCCCCCCCCCCCCTCCCCCCATCACTTTCTTTTTTAAATTATACCTCCATATACCTTCGAGACACTTCCCCACCCTCCATTGGGTCTATTCTCTCCCTTTCTTCTCTCTGCTTCTTCGTGAATATTTCTTTTTTCCGTACTCCTTTTATGTTGCACCTTCACCCCCCCCCCCCCTTCTTCTTTCCCTCTTTTTTTTCCTCTTTTTTCCTTTCTTTCCTATTTTCCTTTTCCATCCAGCCAAGCTCAGCGGTCTAGGAATGTTATCTGTTTTTTTTTGTTTTTTTTGTCTGGAGTTATTTTCTTTTTATATATTTATTATGTACTATTATATGTACTAAGGGCACCCTTGCCTCAAGCTTTTGCTTTTAGAGGTGTGTCCTCCAACCATATATGTACCTCATGAATGTATATTTTGTCAGATTTTGTTAAAAATACATGTACATTTTTTTTTTATTCATTTACTACTTTGTACACTTATATTGAAAAGTAATGGAAATAAATATATTTAAATTGAGCAAAAAAATTAAATTGAAATATAATATATCAAATTATATTTATCTACGACATATACTAGAAATGTATATGTTTAGGTTTTTAGTTTTTTTATGTTCTTATTTTAGTGTTGACAGTAACTCAAGATGCCTTCATCTGTTACTGATATCGAGACAGAAGAGATCCAGAGAAGAGCTGAACAGTTTATTGAAATATTAAAGGCAAGATCAAATATTGCCACTGGTTTAATGATCTTGTTATTTAATTATTTTTTTTGTGTGTCTTTGTTATCAAAAGACACATTTACACTATGTACACAATCTATTTTGTTTACAGGCTACAAGTTTGATTGTAAATTATAAAATAGTAATATTTCAAAGATTTTAGAATCCTTGAGGTGCAATGAATAAAGTGTATTGACAAACTACATGTGCCGACATATTGGAAAAGTCTATGGAAGTCCAATATGTCTGCATAATGACTTTTCAGTAGTGGCTAAAAGAAAGAACGAAAAAAAAAAAGAAAAAAGAATAAAGATCCATGCAAGGACCAGTGTAATTCTTGAATAGCATTCCAACCGTGTTCTTGGAATTAGCTAAATTGAGTTAATGCCCCTAGAGTTCATGTAAAGATTAATGCTTAATCCCTAACAACTTAAATAGGGGTCATGAAATGCTATTTCCTTCCTCTTTATTTTATTAGTGAGCAGAATAGTATAACCCAAAATAAAGCGAACAGTCACATTGACTGTACTGTAGCAATTTTGGGCCCTCACCAAAGGATTGAACAAATCACCCTTTTTCAGTTATGGTCATCATCATAATTATTACTGTTTTCATTTTCTGTCTGATACATCATGGAAGTAACTATTGTCAGTGAGCCAGAAGTGAGATCTGATGATATAGGATCATTCTCCATCAGCTCCAACACTTTGTAAGATGGGGGTCAGCTCTGATTTTTATAGGGTATCCCCATCAATCGTCTTCCTCTCTACTCCCAGGGTCCTGTAATTTTGTTTCCATGTTTCAGATAACATACCTTCATTATCTTATGTTCTGTCTGTTAAATCAGTAGATGGACTACTATCAGTGAGCCAGCAGTGAGGTCGGATGGTTTAGGATCATTCTCCACTAGCTCTCCCAACACAGATGACACCACGTATTCTAGAAATAGCGAGGTTTATACTTTACTTACTTTTACTTTACTTTAATCCCACGATGATATAGGACGAATGCCTGTTCATCGATCGTAGCTTGTCGTATCATGTAGTTATATGTTTTCCATGTCTTACCAAGTGTATTATGTGTGGGAAAGGACAAGAATGTGTGTAGATATTGACTCATACAGCTTATACTGGCTCATAAACATGATCATGGTTTTTAGACCAGTATTTATCTAGTCTATTCTTAAAGCAGTTTACATAAGTTGCTGAAGAAATAAACTTTTACTTACATCAAAACTTAACGGTGAGATTATGTCAAAGTTGGCGAAACTTTCCATTATAATCGACTTTTACCTTCCCTCCCATCAGTGATTTGGGATTATAAATTTAGAAAACCACTTTCCAACATTAATACGTTCTCAAATCTAGAGGTGTAAGATGCTTTTTAAGCTGACGAGACTTTACATTATATCATTTATGTTGTAATGCACAACTCTGTGTGAAATATTGTTTTATACATGTATCTGGGCCAAGGTCACAGGAGATTATGTTTTTATACTTTACATATTCCTTGCACCCTCTGTGGACATAAGTGGGTAAGGTGAATAGTTGGGGGCGCGCGATACGATAAATTGAGATTGAACTTTTTCGTACTCAACACCGACATTGGTCATTGTTGTTTTACTAGTTTTGAGAGATAGACTTGAAAGTCAAATTCTGATCTTTGGTATGTATGTTGTATATTTTCATGATTGTGACAAACCCTGTCACAGATTTTGATCATATTGATTGCTTGCGTCGACTGTAAATCTGTGTTTTCATTTATGGGAAGAGAAAATTATGATCAACCATTTACTGTAATGTTGTTGGAACTTGTTGCATTGTGAGGAATGTGATATGGCATTGCATAGCGTTGCCATTAACAACCATCTGTACAGACACGTATTACACCTTGCACTGTACTGTGTCTGTGCAATCTATGCACTATTAGACCCCGTTCTCACTCACTTTGAAAGTGGACTTTTGGAGCGGTCTATCTAAGACCCGTTCCTCAGGAACGGTTCTTAGGTGAGTGTGAACGGTCAAAGTGGTCCAGGAAGTGGTCTTCTGGACCGCTCCAGAAGACCACCTCGGGGAGGTGGTCTTGAGGAACGGGTCTTATTAAGAGCGGTATGGACCGCTCTAAACGTGCAATGTGAACGAAAGCGTACATCAACCGGAAGTGAGCTAGTGACGTTCCGCGCGGAAAAAAAAAAAACAAAAGCAATCGATCGGGCAGCCGGCAGGCACGCTACGATACATCAGTTTGTATTCCGCGCGAAAAATTTGACCCGCTGACCTGAGCTGCCATAGCAACAAGGCCACTTTGAATCGTGGAGCGGTTTGAGCGAGAAAAACTGCTCGGAGTGTGAACGCTAGCAAACCGTTCCTAAAGACCCGTTCCTCTGGAGCGGTCTAACTAACCACTTTCAAAAGTGAGTGAGAACGGGGTCTTATATTCACACTCCTCACACTATACAATTGATCTGTAAATAATTTATTGAGGTACACTGTTAAGAACTAGATTTTACATGATTTCTTAGAACTGTGTGTTCTAGTTAGTAGTTAGTAGTTAATAAGTATGTTTTCGTTTGTTAACCTTAGGTCTAGAGAGTAGGGTCTCTGGCATTCTCTGACTATCCTGATGGTTGTGGAGACGTGAAGCTCTGTATAGAAGTAGACTGGTGAGTTGTAAGCATTTCTTTGCAGCAACAAGTAGTTGTAAAATTTTTTTTTTGATTATTATCAGTTAGTTTTGTCTTTTATGCCATTGTCAATTGTATGCCCTCAGTTGATGAATGAGTAATTTTGATCTATGATCCTATGGAGTTAAAATTCCATCTGGATGTGTAATTGTAATTCTGCTGGACGCTTGTATTGTAGTCTATGCAGTAATTTTACCTTTGTTGGTGTCCAAATTTGTAGCCATGGTCATTTTAGTGATACACATATTAGGGCGCTTCTATGTGAATTTAGTACCATGACATTGTGTGTTTTCTTTTATCAGTCATGACTTCGAAGTCTATGTAATTGTTACAGGACTACGGATTGTTCATTTTAATGGTTTGCTATAATCCTGGCACACCTCTAAACACATGCCACCGGCCATCAAGTTAACTAGTTATGCTATTAATCTTGCTTCTTTTTACTGTGTGTGATTTATTTATCACCTATTTGTCATGTTGAGACTTATGTCTTTATTTTGTATGTTGATATACAGAGGCTGTTCTTTTTCTGTGGAATAAAAGTGGCCCAACTTCAAAATGCATGCCTTTGAGTCTGCATTATTTCCCCGCGTCGTTAAATTTACTTTTACTTTCCCTGTCACCTAAGGTATTTGGTAGTAAATGTTTCATTTAGGAAACTGATTTCCAAATTTATTTTCAGTTCCCAACAAGCCATTTGAAGGTGGAACTTATGCTTCAAGACTTTACAGTGATATGAAGTCTAAGCTGAAAAAAAAATGACACTGCCATCCTATTCACCTTCCCTATCATACTACTGACTGTGATGAAATTGTTCATTTTTGAAACTGATTTTCAACATTATTTTCTATGCCCATCCGTAACAAGTACTCTTGAGGGTAGGCTTAAGAAGTGAAGGCTTCATGGTAATGCAATGTAAGACTATGGAAATTGCATCACTATCCACGTTTACTTTCTAAATCATATTAATGATTAGGGCTTAAACTGTTTATTCATGGAGAAGATTTCCAACATTACTTTTTTCATTTCCCAACTTAATATTAATCACAGTAGTAAAATCTTGGATTAATAACCCGGATGGTATAGTAATAGTAAACCATTACCGTTTGTTATAGTTGTCTGGGGTTAACTATATATTATTCGCGTTTAAGTCCTAGCCTTGACTCAAAAGAAAGAAAGAAAGAAAAAAAGGTTTATAGTTCCACTATACTGATTCGATGTTCAAATATATTGTTTATGCATACACTGATAGAATAAAGATGTCTAATAATAACTTTTTAACCAGAATTTTTGTAACCTTCACTGTCTGTTTTTAAGAGGCTAAAGGAAAGTAAATCATTATTCAGATTTTTATCTCATTTCAACGTTAAGTTTGAATTATACGTTTTATTGTATTTTTATTTGATGAAGAGTCTACACAGCATTGCCACCTCTACACGAACATATTTCTTTTGTTGGTTTTTGTTCATGCAAAATGCTGTTGCGTTCAACTTAATGGACTACAACTTTTCTTTCATACCCAAATACAATCAGAGGAGATCCATCGTTAAATGTAAAAAAGTCACCTCCAGGCTGGAAGAATAACATTTTCCAGCATTCATTTGCTGGGTTATGTGAACTTTGTAACTTTATTGTAACTCTATTCCCAGCAAACCTCAGTTACACACAGCGAAGTGGACATGCTTAATCAGTGGCTTATGAGGTGCAGGATGGTGCAGGCTACAGTGGGCGCTCTTCCTATAGTCTTAGGTCAAATGATACATTATCCACTCAGACAGATCCAGGCGGAGAATACTGGTATAAGGACAGATGGACCAGCAACGAATGATATTTTTATATTTTTTTAATTTTTTATTGAACAACCTGTATGTATAATATGTCAGTTATTAACTTTTGTTTGTAAGGCAAGGTTATAGAAATAAAACAAAAAAGTGTAAAGCATCTGGCCTGATTGAAAAAAAAAGGAGGAAGGAGGAGCAAAGGTAGGCACGTTTACATATTTAATAAAATGGCTGCTAGCTGGACACAGGAAATGATGTATTAGCTTATCATGGACTAATTGACGATTTCTATTATATGATAAAGCTAGAGTCTAAAAAAGGGCCTTTTCTTCTTTTCAGGAGAGACAGTTGTTTTGTTTTATGTTTTTATTTTTTTTTTTATAAAAGAGGAAGCAGATATGCCTGGCAATCTCGCATTATAATAACAAAAAAATGATGTACATATACAGGATTGTTAATGTCTTGGATGAATGATATAATTTCGTTTCTTGATTTTAACATGTTATAGTACCAATGAAGGAAATAATGACAAGTCAATGGCATTGATAAAATAATAAGTTCTTCGTGGTAGTTTGATGTCATTTACGCATCGTTAACATGAAGGAACAAAAAAAAAAAAAAAATGGAGAAATTTGAGAAATCAGGAATACCAGTTTTCAGGTTTTTCCTTACTACACGTCCTTTGATCTCTTTTATTTCTTCTTTGATCTCTTCTATTTCTTGTTTGAAATTGTACAGAACATATGGGTCTCTTTTCAGGTTAAATGATTAAAACCAAGTGGCTTCCAAGAGA
The DNA here is from genome assembly GCA_025618425.1 of Heliocidaris tuberculata. Taxonomy (NCBI): domain Eukaryota; kingdom Metazoa; phylum Echinodermata; class Echinoidea; order Camarodonta; family Echinometridae; genus Heliocidaris; species Heliocidaris tuberculata. Next base: position 42,544,690 of record CM046833.1, read on the forward strand.
AATATTATAGTAATCATCAAAACTGCATCATCACTGTTTTAAGCAAATATCTTCATTATTCAAAACGTACAAAACTAGATTCGGGTGGTTCATTTTTTGTTTCGTCAATATTTTTCGCTCTTGTTGTATTTCAATATTTGCGTCATACAATTTCTCATTCATGTATTATTTTACATTCTCGTGTGTTTTAATTCTACAAGACCCTTGTGTAAGACAATGTTTCAGTCAGTGACTTGGCTATCCTTTGTAAAAAGATTAATAAATGTGTCAATATATAAATAACGAAATGAATTATAGATGAATCTGTAAATAAGTTAACTAATGAATAAAAGCAACAACCTATTCCTTCTCACGCCTCTTCTAGACTCAGTGTTCAGGAAGATGGAGACCCCAAGCGTGCACACTTCCATCCCAGGCTACACTAGCAGAGGCTCCTGACAGAAGCGATAGTTGCAAGCAACGTCCAAAAGGTGCCTTTAAAAGACGCCGCCACAATCCACACACGGGATAAATCCCATCCCGCAATCCATTGCCAACTAGGCGGGAAGAGGAGTGCCATCTTGTGTCCGGTTGTAGCAGTTCCCTTTCTGTTTATCAAATATTTGTCTTCAACCAGGAAGGACATTGGGAAGTGATAGGGCCTACCATGCAGGATGGAAATTAGGAACTGTCATGTCAGACTGTTTGTCCTATAGGTATCCCAAACATTCAAGGTGTTAGAACCCACAGGGGAAATGAAACCAACAGATTACCCGACGTTACCCCTCATTTGCATTTGCCATGTGATATTCTGCCCTATGATTAAAAAGGTTCCTCACACGCATACACAAAGGGATGTGAAGGACAAAGTAGAATATGCAGGACATGGGAAAATACACCATTAAACGAAGGGAATAGACAACCTAATGGTGATGATTTTTTTTTTTTTTTTAAATAAGAGAATCGGTAGTTAAAAATAATGTATCTATAATTGTAATTGCTGATATTGAAGCAGAGGACCAAACGTTTCAGTGTGATACAACACGAAATAATTCTTGAACGACATCATAAGAGGATTTCCGGGGAGATGGCGTACTAGGCCTGGTAGAGAAGAAAGTCTTGTTCTAGATGCTGGAAAACAGACAGATGTAGGAGACACACAAACATCTCACCAGCCATAGGCATCATCAACCAGAAAAAGAACCCTGATGGACTCGCAGGAGGAGGAATTAACAACTGCCACCACTGCCAATGCAAATGATACAAGCCCTGTTGCTAAGCAATAGCCAAGGACATATGATGCAGATGATGTAGAAGCGTCAATCAATTTGTTTGTAACAGCTTAAGCATAACAGCGGTGATTTCATGCTTCATTGAATTAATAAGACTCGAATAAAACTGAAAACAGTAATTGTGTAATAATTGTCATCTAATGTCTTTTTTCTTCTTCTTCTTCTTCTTCTTCTTCTTCTTCTTATTCTAAGGGGCCAATAGGACAATACATGTTATGATCATCTATCTGCAAAACATCCTTAAAATACATTTATTAACCCCTAGACCCTTTACTCTTTCAAACATTTATTCATTTATTTATTTATTTGTTTGTTTTTTTGTTTGTTTTTTAATTCTAACATAACGATAGGCATATGAAGATTGTACAGAAGTTTATCTTTTGATGTTCATGTGCTTTGTTTTGCTTTATTTGTTAGAAATAGGTATTGAGATGTTAGATAGAATCCTTATATCCCTTAAATTAAGATATCACTTCTTTTTATTTAGTACTTTAATAACGAAAATATAGAGTACTCGAAACTGTCTCTTGTGCATTTCTATGGTTTCCATTTGATAGGCATATGAAAATTGTACAGAAGTTCAATTTTGTTATGTTTATGTGCTCTGTTTTGCTTTATTTGTTAGAAATAGGTATAGAGATGTTAGATAGAATGCTAATATCCCTTAAATCAAGATATCACATATTTTTATTTAGTACTTTAATAACAAAAAAGTATCATAGATTACTCGAAACTGTCTCCTGTGCATTTCTATGGTTTGCATTTGAGGGCGCTTACATCTACGTTTACGTATAAGATGCAGTTGAAATAGCAAGGATGTCAGAGGGGTTAGTGATAATGAGAATAACAATTACCGAAGGACTGTATTCAGATACTGTACAGTGATAGCATCAATGTAATGTGAATTAGTTTTGGTTTCATGATTATCGTGTATTGAAATTTTACTTCCTCATTGTGTTGCCGTACACATGACTCTAACCTACTGTGTCCATGAAGTTGTCTAGAAGAAAAATCAAAGCCACTGTTATGATGTTAGAACAATTTAAAGTTGGTTATGTTCAGTTTATCTTACCTGACAATGAAGTAGAAAAAATATTGACTGTAAACGGGTGCTTTGTTTCAGTGATTTTTTTTTTTTTTTTTTTTTTGCTAGAGTAAGGTAATAGCCAGTAGCGAAACATCTGTACAAAGTTGATGCAGACCTTAACAAAAAACAAAAAACAAAGAAAAAACAAAACAACGAAAAAAAAAAACAACAACAAAAAAACAACCGAACAAGCAACCTGTGTTTTAACCCTTATTGTACTGGGCTTTTTAAAGCTCCTCTCTGACTGGGGGGCTCTGAGACCACCCTCTGATCTCGGCCGCGACATGATCGATTGCCGCAAAATTTGGCATGGGCCTCGAGAATAATTTAAAGAACAAATATCCATTGTTATTTTTATGTAAATCTACATTTTTTTTTCATTTGATATAATTTATGCAAATTATATGCATATATATACATATCGATTGATAATCAAATAAAGAAAGGCCTTGAAGATAAAATCTTAATAGAAGAAGTTTTCTCTAAACCTACAAAAATACTATTACATAAGAACATTTTTAATAAGTGATTTCAATTCTTATGTATTCCTTTGTTTTACGAATTTCTTATGTATTTCTATGTTTTTCAACTTTAACCTTTTAATTGTTTTTTTTCTGCTTTTTCAGAATGTTATATAAAGCAATTTTCATATAGAATAAATTATAATTACATCTTGAATAATAAATTATAGGTGATAAAGGAGGTATATGATGAAATGCAATTTCCCATGCACAAAACTCCGAAATTCTCCTTTTTCGGGCCGACATGAGGTCATGGAAGGTCACGTGACTCGGAAACGGGATGACCAATTATTTTGTAAACTTGGTGTCAAAAGATGCGCAAGACTTAAAAGAAAAAAAAATCAGAAAGTTGCATGACATGAATTGCAGCGGTTTTAAATGCGTGGCGAAATTTGTTGGGGGATTTAAGATATAGGATAAAAAATGGAATTGCAATAGAGATGATAGTACAAAGACTGCTTTAGCATTAATAAAGATCATGCTCTATTATTCAGGGAAATATTGTTCTAAATGAAAAATTCCATTCTAGTTATTTTTTTCATGACCACCATTATGAAAACAAGAACGTCTTCCATCATTGCCTGTATGACCTTTGAGGAACACTGATATTTTGATGACTCGAATTGTATGACAATCACATCAAAGCGTAAGCATGATGGATCACTCTTCAAAAATGACCACTAATATTAGTAATTTATAAGTGTAGATGATCTTGTGATTTGGATGGTGTAGAAGAACCCATCGACCTTACTGGACTCTGAATTTAACTCTTTGTTACATTGCCCTGGCATGACTTTCCCGTTGATATCACCCACATTTCATTTGTTATACATAACTGAATCAATCACTTCAAGTCAGCATGTGTTCTGAACAATGTCTTAGAGTGATAGCAAATAATATTTTTTAAAATTTATGTATTTGTTGTTTTTTTGTTGTTGCTTGATTGATTAAAACCTTGTGAAATAGTACACTCTTTAAAACACATTTTCACGTTACAATGTGAATGGGTTCTCAGAGAAATCAGTCATTCGTCAGTTTTGAAACGTTGAAGTGTTCTATTACTCTTTGTTTCTCAGTCAGATGTGGTTTCATGATGATGATTTTATTGTGCCTGTCTACATATCTATTATACTCTGTGTCTTTCTTTCTTCATGTTATGTCATGTTACATAAGGTTTTCAAAACCTCATTTACGGTTTTGTTACATTGTCATTAGAGAGAAGAAAATGTGACTTTCACTTTCATTTTTTTTAAACTTCCTCAACTTCCTCAATTTTAAAGATCCATCTTCACCATCTTTTCTCCCTCACTACACATGTCATTTCTAACAGGATGCTCAGCTTCGCCTGGGTCGAAGGTCAATACCATCCAGTCAACGGTCAACTCCCTCCAGTATTAGGTCATCGGTCTTGAGTCAAGATACTTTAATGTTTACTCCACCAATAGATGACCGTGTTACTTCAAGACAGAGAATGTCAAGAGGAGGATGATAATGTGTACATATTGTCTGTTTAGACCCAGAAGGGCGTTAACTCAGTGTAAAGGGTATAAGTTACTGCTGTTATCGATTTCAGTGGAAAATTTGTAGACTTTCCCACCATAAGAACCATGGATATGCCAGACACTTAGTAAATATATTGAAACATGTGTTCTTTTTATGTGGAAATAAATATATAAAAATAAATAAATAAATAACAACTCTTTCATAGTGTCATACGCATCCCATCTTTCTTTGGTCTCATCATTCATCAACCACTATAAACATTCTTGTATCCATTCTTTTCCTTGTATTTTATTTACTCACTTGCATTTCCCCCTCATATTGTTTTCCTACATATTTCAATTGGATGCTTTCTTTTCAATAAATTCTGATTTTTCTCATGTTTGTTTTTGTTATGGTACTTCTTTTGTAAATTCTTATTGTTGCATTCTTCTTCAGTATTTTGGTGTACTTTGCAGTCAGTTTGTTCAGTTTGAAATTTTTAATTTCAGACAACATTTCAGAGCCTGTTGACATTGGAGCCCTCGACTTAGAGTCCAGAACTAGCTCTGACAGCGAGGAATTCGGGGACAATGAAATGCTGCAAGTCCTGCGCAAGCAGAGAGAAGAATGCTTACAACATTTTAACCATTTGCATAACCTACTCTCTCTCACAAGTAAAGATTAACCCTGAAAACGTATTGATTTATTTGTGCAGCTTTTATTGAACTGCATTATAAAGAGTGGATTTGTTACTTGTCATATTGCAATGTGTTAGAGCTCCTTGTTTCGTGATTGACACTGAACCAGACAATTTGATCAGTTTCATTTTCAGGAACAGATTTAAAAGAGACAGAAATAAAGATGAACTATTACTTAATGAGTAATGACTTCTGATAGAAAATGAGTGCATAATAATCGTTAACCTAGTGAGTCAAGAAGTAAAGTGAAAGATAAATTATAATCCTAGAATTAAACTTCAGTTTAACATGATGTCTGCAATAATGTGAATGATGCTTATATACATGGAAATGAAACCTTTATTTATATTAGGAAGACCTGCTTGCTCGATCTGTTTTGTTTTAAGATATTGAGAAAAGATGATGCAAAAAAAGGAACAGAAGATATTTAAAAAATATGTACTATACTATCTTACCAAACAACTTTTGTATTCATCAAGACAAAATGTGAATTTAATTTACGTCACGTTACGATTGAATTTTCAATTTAAAATGATAAGCAGATGCTTCTAATTATCTCGTACATTTTTACTGTTATCTTGAAAATCAGTAGGTTTAACTTCTCAGATAAAACTCCCGGCATGCAGGCTACTTAAGAAAGTTTGATTTATACATTCATGTTGAAATTCAATTCTAAGGAATTCACTTTATGAAATATTTTACAAGGAATATCATTTTCCCCAAAGTGTTATTCTTGTAATAATTTCTTTAAAATGTTGATCATATTCACAGTCGAGTGCAATAGCATGGGTTACACAACCTCTCACATGCTGTAGTGCATTGATAGGTACATGTATTTAAAATATAAAAGCCCTTTAGAGTTTTTCACAGTATCATCACTGAAGTATTCGATTATAAATTCAGAGTGCTACAGTTCCTTTTTTATTCTCATAACTAATGTAAGGTCTGCAATAACATAACGAAGATGATTTTTCATATTCAAATATTTGTCCATCCTTTGATTATAAATGTAATCAGTACAACTTTGTATCAACATTTTCAGTTGAATGATACTTTTAAAAAAATGTAAAAACAGTTTTTTCAAAACAATGTCATAAGAAAATTACATTATTCAACTCATTCCTAACCGACTTGTTAATGAAGCACTAGTAAAAAGTTTCAATCATCTTTGTACAGTGGCTACATACTTAGGTCAGTTTGGTATACAGTAAGAATTCATACAAATTGCAAAATTACTAGTTTGTGATATCTTTAAAAAAAATCATAGCAAGGACTTTATAATTCTGATAAATCGGGTAACTCTAACTAAATATCGGAATGCATGTCTGACATAATGCATTAACATCACCTACATGTATCGGCTACACATTTTATTTACTTTTTTTGCAATATGACTCTAAATCATACGCTATCTAATAAATATAATAGTAAATTTGCATAGCAATTTTGATGTTATTGTTTCACTATTCTTTTTTTTTGTTTCTGTCCACGTTAAATTGAGCACAGAGATATAGCAGGATAATAATTAAGGTCATACTGAAAAAAAGAAAAGAAATTGTAATAGCATTGTAATGTACAGTGATATAACTGTATGTTGTAATCAACCAATCTCATCAAACAAAGGAGAAATGCATCCTCAAACATTGGTTCAGCAATTGTTGGCTATTATAAAATGAAGCTGTTTGAGAGAATATAAGTACATGTATATCCTCAAACAATACTTGATTGGTTTAGCAGTTGACCATTATGTATAAAACAAAAATGTTTTGAGAGGCAATTATAGGATGCATTAAGTCTTTATTTGGGGGGAATTTGTGATTCAAAAGATATTTTACAGCTATTTTGTATTTTCCACTCAAAAAAACTTTACACATAAAGCTTTATTTCATATATTTCAGTACTATTGGAATATTTTCATGAATACTGCTTTTAGAAGTTAGCCAGTATTGCATTACTAGGTTCAGTATATATAAACATATATCATGCTACCCTTTCTAAATTATATTACCTTTCATCTTCGTGTAAGCTTTAAAATTGATGAATATGTACAGTGTGATATGTGATACAAATACATTCATATGGGAAAAAATGCAAGTTTTGTTCCAATGCAGACTCTATGTGTTTGCCTCTTGTGATTTCTCACTACATTTAGAAAGTATCTGTTAACATTTAGAAAGTATCTGTTAACATTTTTCTAGATGAAGACAAAATACAAGACCCTGTGTCATAAAACCTGTTATCAATAACAGCTGCCACAATTCTATAACAAATTTTCTTGCAGCCAATCATATGCAGCGATTTCAGTATCTCAACTATTTTTATTTTTTTTTTTGGGGGGGGGGGGGGGGGGGAGGAGGAGGGGGCGGGGGTATATGTACATGTACGTGCCTAAATGCCATACATTTGAAAAACATTTGGTGTGCCTGCAATCTCCTTCGCCTTTTGTTCTTTTCGCATCTTGACCAAGTAGTTTCCATACATGGGCTGCCCGTCCGGTGTAATAGGACCTTTATCACCGAATTTCATATCTCCCTTGTGGCATCCCATGGCGGTAGCATTGTGGGAGGCGTCATCTGTCTGTACGGGCGGCGGCTCTCTGGCCTGTTCTTGTTTTCTTTTCTTCACTAAATAGTTCCCGTACATAGGTTGTCCGTCTGGTGTTGTTGCCTTTGTGTCGGCGTATTTCAGCTCTCCCTTGCGGCGTTTCATGGCCTCGGAGTTGAGGGAGGCATAGACGGTTGCTTCTTCTGTCTGTATGGGTGGGGCATTAGGGGGATGGTCGCGGTCGTGTGCGACAGAGAGGTAGACCAAACCATCATCATCCACCTATGCATGGAGCAAAATAAATGATAGATGCACAGAGTCCAAATAGAGAGCGGGATGCCAGCTTTGATTGATATAGATTTTAATTGAAAACATATTTTCACATAAATATAGCTTCAAAACGATTTTACAACTTTAACATCGAGTTAATTAAAACGTGGAAATCATATATACATTTGTTGGCAAAAAAGTTAAAGACTACTTTAGATTGAGAATATGCTTCGAGAGAAAAGCTTGATGTTGAGGAGATAAAAATTAATTGACCAACTTTGCCATTTAAAAATTAAAAACCCTTTTGAGTAAATGCATAAATATTGTGATTAAAATTAACATAAAAGTAACAATGAACTTCTTCAAAGTATACATGTCATATACAAAACTTATACAGATATCATATAAAAGGATAGCACCACTTAATAACTGGGCTGTTAAAGTCAAGTATTAAGAATATACAAATTACTGATCCTCATGAGCCTCTGCCAGTGCCTTACAATGCACTTGACATAGTGTAGCCAATGACACTCATACATTTATGTCACAGTGATTAACGGATACATGAATGTTGCTACTTGCCGGGACTATAAATAACTTTACCTTATATGTATTGCCTAGAAAAAGTGATGCAGTTAATAATGTTTATTGTATTTGTTGAGAATATGAAAGTGATGATAAATGCACAATAGATGGCAATACACTTACTGTTCGGCCTTCTTGTTCAGCATTTCTTCCACCCCCCTCTTTGACAGCAAAGAACAAGATGAAATACAAAGAGAAATGAAATTCTAATAAGTTTCAAATAGCAAGACCGATAATGGAAAAGTCATTCCTTTTTGGGATTCTGTTGTCAAAAGAACAGGTTGACATTTTTTTGTAATAACATTTTACGAAAAAAAAAAATTCAAAGAAGATCCATGTACTCCTTTGTAATTACAAATCAGCAACATGAGACAATTAATATTAGGAAAAGTTTAAACGTGTTAGCTGATGATTATCATTGTAATACATGTACAAAAACATGAGGAGAAAAAAAAAAGAAAAGAAAATGAGAAACCCACTGAAGTCTCAAAACAAAAGTAAAACGTTGTATATCTATGACTGACAGTCAAATGTTCCTTCATATTATGGCCATTCTAAAAAATAATGTTTCAATGTTCAAAGTAATCATCTTATTTTTTCCATTTCTATGTATGTGTCTATACATATACATGATACATGCATCGCTGAACACAAGTTTCCTTATCATTTGCTTACGCAAGAATACCTGCTTCAGTACTGAACTGTTATTTCTTTAGTTCATGCTAAGGATCACTGCCAACGCATTGTGCTGAGAGATAAAGAATGCGAAAAGAAGAGAGGGAAAATTGATTTATTGATAAGAGAAAGTAAAAATTAATATATATGATAAGCTAAAGAGAATGTTTTATGAGCAGCAGGAACTTTACAAAGAGCAAGGTGGTACAGAGAAGAGGGAGAGAGGGGGGAAATGAAGTCAAGGAAAATAGTGAATACGTAGTAGGGGAGTGAAAGAGAAAAGGAGGAAAGGAAAAAATGGTAGAGTAAGAAAGAGGAATAGTGGCAATGCTGGAAGTATTGTAAGACACAAAAAGTTTCCCTAAAGGGGTGGGGTGGTACTTAAACAATGAAGAACACATATAAGTAAATGGTTCTTGCAACAAGAAAGAGAAATTATATGTTTTCTTTATGATATGTGGCTATTATAAATAGCTAGATAAGTTAGATGCCAGGGCAAGGACCAGTTGCTTTACAACATACCCTTTAGTTTCGCACAGCATAACACTCCATGGAAGTACATCAAACCCACTGAAATTAGCAGAATAAAGCCAGCAGATGCAATCACTCCAAGAGCAATTGTTAGGAAGTGTGGGTTCTTGTCTGAAGATGGCTGCTTCTCATCTTTTGAGTCTGATAAGAAAAGGATACATTGTCACTAATTACTGGATATCTAATTCTAAAACAATGTGTCAGGATTAATGTCGTTTCCATTCCTGCATCGTTAATCTTAAATACCTTTTTATTATTATTTTTTTTAATGAAGCTCTCCTACAGCAAATTTTAGTTGTTTTGCATAGGGAAATCCCCTTTTTCAAATAGCATTTATGTATTCTCGAACCCCACAAGAGTGAATCCAAGCAAACACATGTAAATCCACGCACCCACATGAGAATCCACCCACCCAAACGCACATAGCCAAACATGATCTTACTCTAACTGTCACGTGCTCCTCTACATAGAAGGGGTATTAATCACATGTATTAATCATGTTTGTAATATGAAATCTCTGTGTCACTGTCTATTTTACGCAGTTTAAAAGTAAACAAACTAATGATACAAAATGTTTATACAATCAAACCAGTGCTCTTGTTTTTCATTTATTAACCTTTCCAACTATTATTATTATTATTTATTTTTTTTACAGATTGATTCTAACTTTGTAGAATAACTTTTTCCTAATCAACTTTAGGACAATGTTGGCTATGGAAATCGATAGTGGATTGCAAATACCTGAGCCAATCTTGACATGTACCCCCCCCCCCTCCTTCATGTGAATTTGTGTAAGAGAAAATTAGTATTGATATTAGCCTCACCTATTAGCTTTGCTGGTTTACTGCACAGCCCCCTTCCGTAGGTCACCACAACTGGGTCATCCTGTGGGTCAATGCTGACCTCTGTGCCGAGTTCAACGCACTCTGTTTCATTCACAGAGGCACAGGCTTCCCCTCCAAATGTGTCTATTATGGCAATGAAGCAGATACCCTTCCAGGGCTGGTTTGTTTTTGAAAATGTTAAGATGTGTTTCTTCCTGTCCCGAGTGATGGTTACGCCTGTATGATGGAAAACAGAGGGAAAATGAGTACAATATTTGAGAAAGTGTGAAGTCCTTGTTTTTACTCAAGTATAATAAATTATAGCTGAAATACTTTTGATTGGATTCATAAACACCAACTCTTCACACATTAGGATAAGTAGACATCATGCAAGGTGTAAGTTGAATGGAAGAAATTTCGTTCTGTTTTCTCTTTTGTTGCATCCTTGTATGTAATTGTTCTAAAAAGTCAATCTAATATGAAACATTCCAAAACTAGCTGTTTATTTCCCCTTTGTAAGGGAGGGAATATATTGCCAGGACGTTTGTAAGATGAAAGATCATACAATTGGTGTAATAAAATGTGACGTACGTTTTAAGAGCATGTTCTTGCATTATTTCAGACTGTGTTTCAACATTTGATCCAACAAAAATGTAATTAAGAATTGGTTTCTTGTTTTGTAGAGAATTGTGTACCAGAAATAATTTTTTTTTTTAAAGACTACCCATATTTGTTGAGTGTGATTGCTGAGTAAACTTGAATAATTCTATTTTTACACCATCCCTTTGAAGGTCTTCCTCTTGAAGCTTAAACTTGGCCTTGTAAATATCTACTGAATTAACTGTTGAGAGAGAAACAAATATTTGAAATGAATATTCTCATTTGAATTTTCATTATTTATTTTATTGGACAACTGACAACCATAGATAAACCTATGTTAAAAAAGGTAACTCTTTGGCTGAAATGGGAGCTTATTTAATGAAAATACAAAAATTGTAACTCTAAAGACATATGCCATTCACAGAAATGAAGAAAGAAGGTGTGTGAGGTAAGTGATTTATTTCCTCATACCACCAACCAATCAACTATAACACAAACAAACCGAAGGATTTCTTCATAGAAACCTTTATCCTTACCGTAGCTCTCTGGTGATGAAGCTGTATATCACCCAAACAAGGAAGCATACATAAGAAAAGAAATAGAACACGAATTCAATGACGTTTCAAAACTAATTGTGCTCTCAAAAGTTTGTGGTTTATAATGTTTCGATTTGAAGTTGAAAGTAATAGTTATAAATAACTCCGACAACTTTCTTTTGTCAATTGATCAATTGTATGTTACGGCTTACTCAACGCCTACATCAACCGAACATTAGTGAGTGTGAATTGGACGGGGAAATTGGCATCATGACATTGCAATATTGTTCTGCTTTAATATGTTACACTTTGTACTTTAAGTTACGATCGATATTAGTAGTAGATTTAGCTTTTTAGAAATGGGTTGATCCTTAGAAGTAATAAATATGTACGAAATATGTGACCACCAAAAAGAATATTTAACAGTAAATTGGACTATGATCTGTTTTTTGTAGTCACATTTTTGGACACATTCCCTGTTGTTGTGTTGGTGGAATACTCAATTAACCAGACCAGTCTGTTCTGTAGAGATTCGAGCAAGTTATTTATTTAAAATGTAGGCCTGAATGTAGTTCGGGGAAATTGGGATTCTTCTTCAGGAACGATGTTGAGGTCAAAATAAGGACTGAATTCGATTATTATAGTGAGATGAGGTAACTTGATCTCCGGAATGTTTTTTTTTTAATGAATATTTCCAGAAGCCATAAGTAAATGGAAAACAGTGGCTATCCATTATAATCACCTTGTTCGAAATAAATAGAGAAATGAAATATTAAAGAGAGAATGAAATATTAAAGAGAGAATAAAATATTATCATCAAAAGAAAATAAAATTACATATCTCTCAGAAAAATTTACAAGTAATTGCTGATAATGGGGAAAGTCATGAAAGACAAAGTGAGTTTTTTTTTTGTAAGTTCACCAGGAACTGTAGATGGAATGGCTAAATATATATACATTGATAAACTTACGAGCTGTTGAAGTCACTACCTTCTCTTGACTACTGTTCCCCGCGCTGTTCACCGCCCATAGGGTCAACCGGTACCATGTAAATGGTTTCAGTCCGGTCAACCTGTAGCGTGCCTCTGTCAAGTTGGTGACACGACCACACACCTCACCTTGGACTTTCGTGTCGTTTGCACAGTATTCCAGAGTGAAAGTTTGGGGCAACCCACCATCGAAACCAGGTTGCCAAGTAATGAAGAGATTTGAAGATGTCGTCTGGTTTTGGAAGACGATGAACCAAGAAGGTGGATCTGGGATGACTATAGTTGTGGAAAACAGATTTTGAAATGGTGAAATATCGGAAGATATGGGTTTAAATGTTGTCTTCTATTCAAATCAGTCACCACCCTTGGAGGGATTTCGAGGTGATGAGACTTTTACATATGCGATACTGATGTATTAAAAAAAAAAAAAAACAACTACATACTCACGGTAATAGTGAAAAGACGCGGTGGCGTTGCCGAGATGTGTACTTGCCAGACATTCATATTTTCCCGAATTGCTCGGCCGAACATCATGGATGACTAGGCTACCTGTAGAGATGGTTGCACTGTGGACCTCACTTTGGAGAATGAGAAGTTTACTGTTGTTAATTAGGATTGTATCATTACGGAACCAATAGAAGTTGAGGGCAGGGGGATTGGCGTCCGATATGCAGGTGAATTTTATACCGATGAAGTCCTTGTCGTCTTTAAGACGTCGAGCAGAAATGTTGACAATGACAGGAGAGTCTGCGTTAGAAAGAGAGAGGGGGGGGGGGACAACAATTTAACAATTTCACGTTGGGTTAGAGTTTTATAGTGTGATAATGTGTATTATATGACACTTCATCTGGAGTGGTAAAACTGATCGTATTAAACGTAATTATAGTGTATGATGAATATAAAAATGGTGGTATGAACATGACGAAGGTTACACATATACAAAGTTTCTGCCATACATTAAAGGCCGCATGTGTTCGGAGATTATGCTGACTATTCGTTTATCTTCTGAAACATTACACAGTACATTTAGTTGTTTCTTAAGAATATATTTAATATGTTTGTTAGTTTTTCATAATCAAACCTAATCGAATAAAATCGCCTTCGACAAATATAAATAACGGGAGCTAAAATGATACGAGCGTCCTAACGAACTGTTTCTGTCGGTACAGAATAGGGTCGGTGGGCTGAATGTATGTGGCTTTGAGCATGTATAGAACAATAACATACCAATACACTGGAGGATAGATTGTGAACATGGAGACAACTGACCAATAACTTACGTAATATCAAAAGGATCATCACACTGTCTTGGTTAACAAACAAAAAAACAAAAAAAATATTGAAACTAGGATAATCACATGAAATGTTCAGAACCATGCTAGCAATCACTGGCCGCAATAAAAGTGTTGTGGGTTGAACTGCCCGACAGAAAATACGTTTCCCGTGGTCAAATCTCTTCGGTATGAGGGTAAGGGTGCTCTCAACATCGTAGCGACCATCTACGTCGACAGGAGCCTTACGAAACGAGCCCTCTGTCAAATTTGTTGATCCAATGTACCAATGGATGAGCGGAGCAGGGTATCCACTAATAGCTCTGCAGCTCAAATTGGTTGGTACACCGTCCTGTAAATCATCTGAGCTAGTCATTTTAATAAGATCTGGTGGGCCTTTCAGTACAAAAAAAGAAAGAAATGATTATAAGCTAAGGAGGAGAATGATCCTTTGAACAAAATGGAAGCTCTACTGTTTAAATTGAAAAGCAAACACATTCCATAAAATGTGGATAGATAATGATATGAAAACCTATTTTTCCAAATTTGTTTCTTCCATACGAACAGCACAATCAGTGCTTCCAGTATACTTCTCATCAAACAGTGTAATAAAAAAAATAGAATAACGGCATATTACCAAAGATATAACTCACTGTAAACAATCAGTTTGGCTACCCGTAGATCAAAAAAGGTTCCCAAAAATGCAAAACACTGAAGGAACTTTCCATGGTGCTTTCTCTCAGGACGTATTGTGATAGTACTTTCGGTGTCAAACAAACCTTCATCCATAGCATTGCGATATTTTGACATGCTTGTGTTACCGGGAATATTATTGGTGTCACCAAGCGTCCATAATAATTCAACTGCTGGTATTGATCCAATACTTTTACAAGTGACTGAAATCGATGAATTTTCTTGTACGGAAATGGCTGCTGGCCCCGTTTCGTATTCTTTGTTATATCCAGATAGTAAAAGCAGCATCTTGGTCGGTTAAACTATATTACATATAAAAATATATATATATATATACAAATCTAATAAGGAACGACATGTAATGCTTCAGAAGAGCTATGTCTGTTTTTGTAAGTAAGGCTTAGGAATAAAAAAATACATGTATAGCTTATGTAAGTCACCTGTCCTTTAATGTGTTAAGATTTTGGGATCTGAGTGGAAAAGTAAGAACAATAAGGCATGGAAATTTGTTTGGTACATCAGCACGATATGATTGTAAAATCTGCACTGTCAGGTTTTGAATGATTGAACATGTACTGTATTTCATAAGAATTCCTACCTTGGATATTAAGATATTAAGTTGAACTGAACGTTGATGATTATTGGTTAGTTCCGGATGCGATGCCACACAGCGGAGAATCTGTCCTTGATCATTCATTCCTTGACGGAATCATTGTAGCAATTTTTTCTCGAGACATATCTATCGCCTTGTACGACATTCGACTGACTTCTTAAAATTGCGGATACATCATCCGGTACTTCCCAATAAAGGACCACAGGAGGTCTGGCACCATACGACACGCATGTGATATCATACTGTTCAAAGGCTTGCAACGTTCACTCACGTAATCACGTCACGGCGAAATATCACGTTTTGAGTAGTGTAGTGGAAACACCTCCTCTAATCTACAAAGTGTTGGGTCTACATTTCACTGTTTTACCTGCCGATGAATCACGAATAGTGACAGTTTTACATACTTTACCCAACAGTTAATCACGATTAATTTTGAAGGGCTTTCAATGAGACTAGTCATGATGTCATTATAGTAGTGCAACAAGTGTTGCGGAAGTCTACGCGATGGAGAATTATTTTCAAGGAAAATTCCTTTTTTAAACACATTTCGCTATTTCTATAAATAAGATTATTAGAGAATATCGAGGAAAATGTTGCTCTGATTAATAGAATTGTTTCTTTTCGGGCATTATGTGAAAGTGGGTTGTGAGAAAGCGGCATTTACAAACGATATCGAACAAAAACCGTCATCTCGTTAGAGCGCTTGACTGCGAGGAAATTGGCCTAGGGCATTACAGCACTGCACTGCGGCGAATCTAAGGCTTGTTTTATTTTGGTTTGTGTGTTTTTTGTTTGTTTGTTTGTTTTTATTATAAATAGCTAACATTAAATAGGCACCGATTGCAGTATCATTCTTATGGTTAAGAACTGCACTGCCACTTCTTAAATGTTCAAAAGTCAAGCCCCCCCCCCCCCTTTGTGATTTTTGGCATTGCTTTCTGCTTCAATTAGTGTTTTATGTGAATGCTATTTTATCCCCATTGTCATTTATTCTTCCTCATTAAGATGGTACATCTACTAACCTCCAGACACACTACCATAACTACCTAAAAGGCTATAAAAAGATGGCTCTGTTTGTGTCATCTGTGACCTGTCCAGTATTCAAGGATGTTTGCTGATCCATGTACAGTTGTTTTGGAAAGGTGTTGTTTGAAGGGTAAGCACTTCCTCTGTCAGATTTTATTTATTGGTGCACTATTGTATGTATTAATGATAAATGGTATTAAACCAAATTTCCAAAGAAATATTAATTAATAGCAAAAAGTAATGAAAGGCTAGAGATTTTGGGCCCAATTCAAATTTTGCTTACTAAGACTTACTTACTAGACAAAAAGAATTGTAAGTTTTGCTCAGAAAAGGGGTCCTTTGCAGTTTGCACAAAGATCTCAACTTGAGATCCCCACAAAAAAATAAAGGTTAGTATGGAGCCCCTCCTTAGCGTAATACGTCCATGAATTCAACACATTATATATGTTTCAAAGATTTCAATGTATTCTGTGCTCAATGATAAAAGCTGAATAAAAGTTAACCTCTCAGATTTACTCAAGAAACAAGCTTGAACTTATGAGGAAAATATATAAAATTTTACTGCAACACAATATGAGACTTCTTAAAAAATTTGGCTTGTAAATCACATGGGATTGTTATACATGTATCAATAATTTCAGAGGAATACATTGCAATATGTCAGTGTAACCCTTTTTCCCCTTCTTTTTCTTTTTCTATTTCAGTATCATGATGACTGATGAACAAAAGGTCTCTGAAAGAACAATGTGACTGTTAGCACTCTACGCTGGCTGAGTGCACTATGTCCATTTTTGTCTCGCCTGCGTAGCAGAGTGAGACTATAGGCGTAACTTTTTCCGTCGTTGGCGTCGTTATCGTCGTCGTCAACAATCATGCTGTAAACCCAATATCTTTCTATGGAATTGAGAAAGAATCACCAAATTCATACCATAGGTACATCTCTGGAAGGTGCCTGTCAAGTTAAAAAATGAGCCAAATCTGGTCAAAGGTCAAAAGGTCAATGAACTTTCAATAAGAACCACCTTAGTTGTAATAACTTTTTGCACCTTTGAGTTAGGATCTCCAAATTCAAAACGCAAGTACATCTTTTGAATGTGCATGTCATGTTTGTAAATGGGTCAATGTAAAAGGCTAAAAGGTCAATGAACTTTCAGTGAAAATCACTTTACATGTAATAAAATTTTGTATCTTTGAGGTGTGAACACCTGAACTATAAGATAAAATTAAGTTTACTCATACAGTAGTATTCATGACACTGTAAAATGTGTTCACATTGACATCACTTTATTGTATCAATCCTGACCTTCAAGAGAGTAGCCTTGGTGATTTTTTTTTTTTTATCTCAGCTCAATTCCTTAGAAATCAATAAATCTAGTGAAAAGCTCAGTTACCGTTCATGCTAGCAATGATCAGTGTACGTTGTAAATTGCAAGATGCAGGCGAGACAACGATAGGTGTTCCCCTTGTTCTATCAGTTTTCAACCTGAGATGATGTTATATTGTTTTTACTAACTCTTTCATTCAAATAATCAGTTGAAGCATAACAAAATAGAGGATCAACCGTGAAATTAATGATGTCGTTAGAACACATGAAGTTAAGCTCGTTGAAGATTAACTCCTTTTGAAAGTTTTACTGTAGCTCCTGTATCTTAACATGAGCTTCTTTATTTTCACATTTCAGATGTTACAATAATAATGAGTCTTGTATTTGTTTATATGTGTTTGTTAATTCTGGCTTGGAACATGATTTCAATATTATGCCAAAATATTTCGAGAATGATTGGACATGATTTTGAGATATTTCTATTGTATTGCCACAAACATTGTCAATTCAAGAAAATGAATACAAAATGTAGGTCTATCCTGTAGATAATTTGAGAGTCCATTAATTAGCAGTGTTAGTATAGTCCTTGTACTGCTACTGTCCGTGTTAAACCAAAAGTAAAGTGAAACCTTGTATTACTGATCCCTGATATAAATATAAGGTAACTTTTATGTTGGTTTAATTCTTGGGTGTTAAGATCTAATGTGATACCTATTATAACAAGTGTCGCAAGAATCATGATAGGTTTCCCTGTATGGATTTTTCAAAAAGTATTTTCTAAGATTTTGAAAGTAGTTACCATAATGTACTATACATATACCATGTACGTTTACACCACCAGAACTGAGAGTGTAGTAATTTTATGTCCTGTCTCAGTAATTTGGTAAGATTGAATTTGAAAAATGCAATTTCTTTTCTTTATACTAATTATCTATAGGTGCCGAAGAGGTATGTATTTTCCTAGCTAACATTAAATATTTTCATGTTTAAAAAATGTTATACAATTCGAATGTAATAAAGTGATTGAAGGCAGAAATCTATGACTCGGTGACATAATATTGGTCATGGTTGGTTGGTGTAGGATTGATTGAATGTTGAATGCTTGGCTGAAAGTTGGTGAAGGGTTGGCAGAATGTTGGTGAAGGGTTGGCTGAATGTTGGCAAAGGGTTGGCTAAATGTTGGGGAAGGGTTGGTTGAATGTTGCTGTAATGTTGGCATATTGTTGGTGTTTGGTTGGCTAGAATTTGGTGAAAGGTTAGGAAAACGGAGGCTCCGTGTCAGAGACGAGTTTAAATCATATAGTTGGTATAACATTTGCCCGACATACAGAAATCCGATGTCTTTTGGATTTCTGTGGCCCGACGTCTTTTGTGCGGATGTTGCACCTTCTTTGGCCGGACGGCAAGAATGACGCCAGTCCAACGTCACATTCACAACGTTGGGCCAAAGTAGCATTGCTGTCTGGGTTGATCTCATCAGCCGCTAATTTTAGTAGAACAGGTCCCAGATTTTTTCTATAAACTGCCGCTGCGAAGACCCTCAGAAAGATGTAACTCGTAACTCATATATATATATATATATATATATATATATTTTTTTTTTTGTTGTTGTTGAACGAATTATCACTTTTTATGACCTTGCTGCTATCTGTCATTTTTATCACCATTCTTCTTTTTTTTTTAATTGTTGCTAATATTGTTACTGATCTGTTTATTAAGTGATCAAAAAGTTGATTTCGATCGTCATCACTATCATAATCTGATTGTGATTATACTCAGTTTTCTTGGATTATCCATAAAAAAAAGAAAACAAAAGATAAGCGCATGTATCACGGATAACATATTCTCGTTTGCCATTCTATGCCTAAATCATCCTTTTGGTGTTAGTCTCTTCTCATTGACCATTTACATTAAATTGGTTAACGTGTGCCTCAAGCAACGTGACCATTCTGGTTTGTTTATTGTATTTCAACAAAATGTTGGGTCACATAACCTAACACTTCGTAGATTAGAGTGTGATATTGCGCCGTGAAGTGATTACGTGAGTGAACGTTGCAAGCCTTGTCGAACAACTGGCACTGTTACAGGAGCACTGTTGATTGTATACACTTGATCTATCTTCTTTATTAATAACAAGCCATCGGGGCGGAGCTGGAATTAAATATATATATATATATATATATATATATATATATATATATATATATATATATGTATATATATATTCACAATGCATAAAACCATATTTCAAATCATACTTTTCCTCTCTATAAATCATCTCTACCATTTTGAGATGACATATTGGTTATTTCCCTAATAACTATTTTTTTTTAAAACAACATTGTATTCAGAATCTGATGACAGTAAAGTATTTGCAAAAATCAGCAAAGTGATAGAAAAGAAATAAGGTTAGAAAATGGGGAAATGAAGATGGTATAAAGAGAAGACACGTAAATAATATCAGTCCAACAACTAACTGTTGCCTGTATTACATTCAGTATATTTATATTCTGCTAACGTATAGTGTATACTGAGTTTGCTGACACACTTCCTACAATCAATACCAGGGTCTCGAATATTTCCATAAACAAAACATGATAAAATAAATCTTACCAGATATGGAAATGAAAAAGGCAAGCAAATGGAGTAATTCGGTACAAATCACCACCATAATAAACCAAATCTTGATAATGTCCTTCAATCAACTGCTATTTTAAAAATTCATACATAGATGTGCATCATGATCATAAAAGTATGTAAAACAGAGAAACACTATCTATTGGACTGAACGAAAATTGGGGGATTCGTTGTTGATATACTGCGTCTACCTTTTGAATGAAAGCAATATCATGATAGGTGTAGTCTCAAAGGCTATTTTTGACATGTCTTTCTGACACCAAGTCAGTTTCGTAAACTTTACAAAGAAGTCGCTTGAAAGTTATAATCGTTCCCCCCCCCCCAAAAAAAAAAAATGAAAAGCCTATAATTATTTCACCATTCGCCACATATTTCCCCCATTATACACACAACCAAAACTAATTAATTATCTATCGTCTTGTCCGACAGTAATCCGCAAGGTCCTTTAATCGATGACCACAATTTACTGCATATACAAATTTCATCTTGTACATCTTATTTGGAAGATTTATTGAACAATGTGCATTATTATTTGTATCACAAGTAACCCTTCAATGAAGGGTTAAAAAAACAATCACTATATAAACCCTGGGTTTTGTTCTTTTCGGAAGTATGATATTCAAAATTGATGTATATACAGATAAAAGGTATACATTTCTCATATCTTTTTTTTAATTATACGCATAATTTTTTATATTGAAATAAAGTAAATATCTTTATTCTTCCATTTTTCCATTTTAGATTATCCTTTCAGGTTGCGAAAATTCCATCCAAAACCGAGACATTCAGACATGTTCTAGGTCATGAACTTTTAAACATGGAGTTTCCTCGTTTTATAATAACGAAAATGAAACTTAGGAATATAATTTTAAAAAAAAAAGAAAAAAACTGTAGATCTTTGGAAATTCATACGTATTAGTTGTTTTTTTTTTTCATTTCCTTTTTGTTTGTTTGTATGCATGATCTATTCGTTTGGTTTAATGTGAGGAAATATCTAACAAGTGGTTTGTTGTTGTTGTTGTTGTTGTTGTTTTCTCTCTCTCTTATTCCCTACAGGAAAAGTGCTAGGGAATATATCACATTCCATCCTCTTTTGTTTTGACAGTTCTATTATGAACATCTCTGAATTAGTGTAAGATTATCGGTCTATGTAAATTGTAGGCATAGGCCTTATATATAATAGGTTTGTAATGCAGCTACTTGATTTCTGAGTCATTTTGAGTAACAAATCATAATGATAGAATATACATCAATTAATGATGTAGCTTTTTCACAGGCTCTACATCATTGTATCAACAAAAAATTTATATATGATATATATATTATTCTATTTTAATATTTACTAGGTACCGAAATACTAAAATGAAATTTAAAATTCAATGCGTATTTTTGGAGTTTGTTGTTGTTGTTGTTTTCGGATGCTAGTGACTATTCATTTCGCAATATAGTATAGTTAAGTTCCTAGGGAGATCTTGAGGGTCAACGTGAAGAGCAGTAACAGGACAAGATAGCAAAACTACACAACCTATACACCCTTACACACCCACGCACGTAAACAGTAAGGCAAAAGTTAAACAGCCAGAAAATACCCTTCATATATTTTATTTCTTAAGTATAAGCAGAAATATAAATAAAACATAATCATTATGACAATTTTTTTGTTATTGTAATTTTATTGCTTCCACATCGTTGTTAAGTGTCATACACAGTAAAAAATATTTTAAACAACTCTTCTAAATTTTTAAACAACGCTGTTTAAGCCGGTCACTCTAACAACTGTTCTTTAAAATGTTAAACAACTACGGTTGTTTAAACTTTAAACAGCCTGTTGTTTAAAATTTTAAACATTTTTTTAAACAACGGCTCTTAAACAACTAGGTTGTTTAAATTAAGTTGTTTAAAACTTTTTCACAACTATTGTTTAAAATATGTGTTGTTTAAAAAAATTGTTTAAAACATCTCGATGTTGTTTAAAACTTTTTGCACAACTGTTGTTTAAAAATACATTCAAAGTTAATTGTTCAAAATAATTGTTTCAAACATTATAGGGCCTACAGATGTGTTTAAACATACACGGTTGTTTAAGGCTGTTGTACACAGATAAGTTCCGAATGCCAGAGCTGATTGATACGTTCGGAGGTAAGCATTTAGACTAAATATATTGTAATCTGATCGACTTTATACTCAAGACATATTTGTGTTGCGGTGACATCTACATGATGTCTAGATCTAGACCACATCCACAAAAAATATGTACACCTGGAACTTTGCAGCGCAGCGCAGTTTAAGTTATTTGCACACAGTATAACGGACCCACGCGCGCGTTCACTGTGTGCATCTTAAACTGCGCTGCGTTACGCTGGAAGGGCGACTTGCAAAGTTGCAGGTCTAAATCATAATTATATGACTGTGGCTTAGATCTAGATATCATATAGATGTCATGGCAGCACAAATATGTCTTTAGTATAAACTCGATCAGATTACAATATATTTAGTCTAAATGCTTACCTCTGAATGTATCAATCAGCTCCGGCATTTGGAACTTCTGCAACATGTCAACCACAAAGTCATCGCCATGATGAAGCCCGGCCGTGTTTGGCGGAGAAGAAAAGACGTCTAGCGCAAATTTTCAATATTTTTAAACAACGTTGTTTAAAAGATTACTCTACAATATCATTGATGTCTTAAACAGCGGTTGTTTAAAATACAGGGTCCGTTTTTTTAATCAACGTTGTTTAGAATTTAAAGACCTTCTCCGATGAAAATACAACTATATATCAATGGAAAACATACATGTACAACGGGCAGGATCGATGATAAAAAAAAATAAAGAGGAAACCAATGTCAAAACCATAATGCTTGCATATTTTCAAAGACATGAACACACTTGTATTTGAATTCGTTAGGGGATATATGTTTCTTTGCTTTTGTTTTGTTTTGTTTTTGTTTTTGTTTGTTGTTGTTTTTTTGCCCTGTCTCCTTAAAAGCACAGTTTAAGCCATACTGTAAACCACTACCGGATAAATTGTTTTAGTCCTTTTAATCTATATTCTGTGAAGTATTATAGAGTGAAACTTTGCTGCTACCCACCACCGATTCTCGGTTGCCAAGCAACGGGCAGGATCGATGATGTCGTTTGGTTTTGATCGACGATCAGCCAAGAAGGTGGATCTGGACTCCCTGAAAGAAAAAAAAATCAAAATTGGATGGTGAAAGTTAAGAGGTAGAATACGAAAACATACATATACAACTTATGTTTCATTTCGTTATTGTACAATAAGCAGATAAAGACTTCATTTTCAGCCCCCTCTGAATTCGGGGTCAACAGATGACAAATAAGCCGCTATAGTGATGACGTCGTCAAATGTAGAGCAGCCAAGCTCGATTATACGTCGCGACCGGCCAGCCATGCAAATAACAATTGTGCCCAAGTAATTGTTTGAGAAAGTTGCTGAAAGTTTATGAAAGTTTTAAATCGTTTATTTGGGATGGCGTCACCAGTTCTCGAAGAAAACCAGTTGTTTTATTTAATATATTCTGATCCTTTTATTCTCGCAAGTCGCGACATCATTACAATTATAGGCAAAATGTTTTGTGAACTCCCATATCGCTCTCTTCGGCCGGCTTTGCTCGACTTTCTGACTTTGCCTATTCAGCCCTGATCGAGGCCGGGCCGCACCGGGCAAACGCTGCCGGGATGTGCCTCTCATTAAATCATGTCTGTCTTGTTCTCTCAAGTTCACACTCCGATTCTGATTGAATTTTGCCCGGAAGAGTATAAATTGTTATTTTTTTCATCAACACTGAGTCAGAAGTTTGCTGCAGAAGTACAGCCTACGGCAGTACGGCTACAACCCAGTTAGATCTAAATAACAAATAACCGTGCTTAGTAGGTAGGAATAGATTTAGAACAAAAACAAAACATAAACTGCGTAGATCGTGATGTAAGATCTATAAAGCTTACATTGCCACTATTGTCTGAAAGTGAAACGCACGAATATAAGCCATATTCTAACCTAAAATTATAAGAAAGTAAATAGCAGCTAATTGTTGATATATAGACTCACTATTGCAAATGCACACAAACATGACAATTTAAGAGCAAGTAACCGATCGACCCGATGTACACCAGCCCGCCCGCGCCCAGCCCAGGCCCGGACTTCAGAAGTTAAGTTAGAGCTGCCTGAGATTGTCGAGGACAAAACTCCTGTTTCAGTAGTAAGCATCAGGCGCGGATCCAGGGGGGGGGGGGGGGGGGAGTGGGCCCCCCCCCCCCCCTCCCCGGCAAAAAACAAAAAAAAACAAAAAAAACAAAAAAAACAAAAAAAAGGGAAGGAGAGAAAGAGAGAAGGATAAGAAGGGAAAGGGAAAGAAGAGAGAAAAGGAAAAGAAGAAGAAGAAGAAGAAAATTTGAAAAAGGGAAGAAAGAGGCCGGGGGCCGAAAGGGCCTTGCCCTCCCCCCCTCCCCCCGCGCCCAAATGGGTGGAGAAAGGGGGGGGGGGGGAGGGGAGAAAAAAGAAGGCAAAAAAAGTGGAAGGAGTCCGGGGCCGAAAGGGCCTTACCTCCCAGGGTGTAGTGTTGCCCGTTGCCCCCCCCCCCCATAAAAAGACAGAGAGCAGGAAGGAAAGTAGAAAGAAGAAAAAAGAGGGAAAGAGAGAAGGAAAAAAAGGGAAAGGAGGGAGGAGAGAAAAGTAAAAAAAAGGAAGAAAAAATTAAAAGAGGAAGAAGCGCGGAGGCCGGGGGGATCCAAAGGACCTTGCCTCTCCGTTCTCCCTCCCCCTCCCCCTCCCCGGCCAAAAAGAGGGAAGGAAGGGGAAGGGAAAGAGGAGAGAATGAGAAAAGAAAA
This sequence comes from Heliocidaris tuberculata, assembly GCA_025618425.1. Taxonomy (NCBI): domain Eukaryota; kingdom Metazoa; phylum Echinodermata; class Echinoidea; order Camarodonta; family Echinometridae; genus Heliocidaris; species Heliocidaris tuberculata. Next base: position 42,569,712 of record CM046833.1, read on the forward strand.
ATAAAATGAAATGAAAGAGGAAGAAAAAGGGGGGAGAGTCCAGGGACCGAAAGGGCCTTGCCTCCCAGGCCCCTTGCAAAGGGGGCATGTTGCTTCCCCTCCCCCCCCCCCTCGCAAAGAGAGAGAGAGAGGAAGAGAGGGAGCAGGAAGGAAATAGGAAAGAACAAAGAGGGAAAGAGAGAAGGAAATGAAGGGAAAGGGGGAGAGGAGAGAAAAGGAAAAAATAGGAAGACAAAATGAAAATGGGAAGAAGGATGCTGGGCGCCAAAAGGGTCTCCCCTCTCCATAAAAAAAGGGAGAAGGAACGAAAAAGGATAGATGAGAGAAAGGGGAAAAAAGAGGGAGGAGGAAAAGGGGAAGGGGGAAGGAGGCCGGAGGCCGGACGCCGAAAGGGCCTTGCTCCCACGTTGTCTCATCTCCCCATCTCCTAGAGAAAAAAAAGGAAAAAACAGAGCAGGGTGAAAGGGAAAGAAAAAAGAGGATATAAAGGGAAGGAAAACGCGGAGGAATAAGAACAGAAAAGAAGAGAAGGGATGTAAGTTACCTGGAAATGAAAAAAAAGAAGAAGCTTACTATCAATTAAGTAATGTAAATGCTTATCAAAGGCATTGCCATTCTGAATATCTATATGTTAAAATTTAAGAATAACAATTTCATCTCATTTGATAACAGATGGGTGAACATAATTTTTCCTGTAAACTAGTTTTGCTCTATGTGCTGTATAATTAAAATGGTTTGTTTGTTAATTCTATTATGTGCAGTATTTTGTTGTTATTAATGTGTTTATAAAGTATTGCAAAGTCAAAAGCAATATTTAATAAAGATATTTCTATAAGGGGGAAAAAATCAGGCCTTTTCACCCCCCCCCCCCCCCCCACCAAAACGAGAGAGATAGAGAGAGAGAGAGACGGGAAAGGGATCGAAAGAAAAGAGAGGGAAGGAAATAAACTAAAGAGAAGGACCTACTTCAAAATATAATCACATTGTCTTCCTAGTCATTTGATGCAGTTGAATGACCTCATATTGTTTATTTATCTATTTTGAAATGTTGAATTGTTTTTTTTTACAGACGTGTTTCAATCAGATATGATTATTTACGTCTGGGACCGACCTTTAATATCACCATCTAAAAGACATGACTCAGATTCGATCTAGGGTTCTGTGAGTCTGCCTCAGTTTATAACTCCCACTTTTGCCTGGATTACAAGGCCTATTGCTTTTGCTGTGTATCTTTTATCATTCTTGTCTTATGTATATTTGAATTATGCTTTTATAATTCATCATGTATCAGCTATTAGCTGTCATCTTGAACATCGTTCAATAAAAGCGTATCAAATCAAGTGTGAACGTCATATCTCTTATGAAATAGTATGCATACAGCATACTAGCCAGTGGATCTTTTTTTGTACTTGTATGAAAGAAAGTGTTAAGAACTTATAGTGCACATGATGCAATTTCAGGTGCGATTTTTCTTAGTGAAACGCCTTGCCATTCTTGTGGAATACTGGAATACTCTCTTCTTTTTTTTAAACATTTGTTTAACCTTTTATACAGTAATACAAATATGTACAAGCCAACCACTTTTGGTTTTAATCATGTCAACGGTTATCCTTAAGACGTTTAGATACTGTTGATGATATTTCCACCTATTTTCAACAATATAGTGGAAAATCAAATTTCAACATTTCTTCAAAATATTCATGTTAACAGTAAAATTTTGCATGGATATTATATTAGTAATATTCTTTTACAGGCACAAAGAAACGCAATAATGATCATGCTTTGGCATGTAAGTGTATCATTGTAATTACACTTATTGTTTTATTACATCTTGTGTAATAGTATGCATACCAGCTTGTGGAACTTGTTCGTACTTTTACTGTATGAAAGAAAGCGTTTGGAACTTATAGTGCACATGATGCAATTTCAGGTGCGATTTCCTTAATAGATATCATGCATATAGAGCATATCAATAAAGTCTAGTTTTTGAATCATAATACCATTACCGTGTCCGATGTTGTCTTTATTATCTCGTACGACAATTAATGACTGGTTTGCACAAAAAATATCAGTGCTGTTCCTTTTGAAATTTGATTTACAGTATATGCCATTTCAGTCTTTTCAGATACACAACTGTTTGATATCTTCGCCGACTGTCGCCGAGGAGTAATGATTTGCCACAGTAATGAGCCCTTAGTATGGCTCCTGGCTTCCTGCAAGAGCCGACGCATGCTAATAAGGATTCACGAAACTCAGTGTTTAGGGCGGATTTCGAGGAAGTTAGCGTACATGACCATAATGACACCATCAGAAACAGACGTTAGTCATTACCGAACAAAAGATAAGTAGCCCCTCGAAATCATAGGTGTCAAATTGTAAATATTTTCTTTCGGAATTTAGAAACTTTAGTCATTATAATATGATCTGTATGGACTTTAAAAATTTCAGAATGTTCTTCCGGCGGGAGTGAAAGCCCTTTATATGCTTGAAATTTGCCCCCCCCCCCCCCCTAAGAAATCCTGGATCCGCGCCTGGTAAGAAGTGCGGGTCTCGCTCATATAAGCACGAAACACGTAATTCAATGTTACATTTTCATCTGCAAATTGTTCAAAGAAATACGAATTCGTTACTTTTATAACAATGAAAGAATTGTAGGCAAATCGGACTTTTCACGTGCAAACACATGTAAACACACACATGCACACACTTTCACCCAGCTGGCTCTACATGATATGACGTCATCCTATAGAGGCCCGTTTGGAGAGCGATAGTTGCCCATTTTCGAAGCTCTCAAGTTCGAGTGTTTCGAGTGGAAATACTCTCCTGGTAGTCAATGGAAACGCATGAAATGGGTATTGTTGTATTTTGTAGCTTATAGGCTTTCCATTGATGAGTAATTCGTCTATTTTTTTTTTTTTTTCTGTTCGGAGATGGTCTTTAAACAACACAATTTTAAACAGCTTTTTTGCTGTGTAAATTGCGTTGCAATGCCGATAAATAGTTATGCTTACTAAATACGGCAAAGCTGTTTCCACGTATCTATTTCGTACTTCTCCGAATTATTTCAATCATATAAAAATCATATTAAGATGAGACATAAAAGTTTTATTTATCATACTGAAAATAAATGGATGAAAATGTATTAGCAATAAAATACCGTGGCTAAGTTAAGAAGGAAGTGGAGGGTGACGCCTGAAAATTTATAATTTACCATATTCTGGTTATCTTTACCTCATATCATGACAATAATTTACAAGGCTATGGAAGGATAGAATTTGCACCAAAAGTGGATGTCACTTGATGTAAAAAAAAAAAAAAAAAAAAAAAAAAAAATCATCATAATATGATTTGGGGCAAGGGACGTTAGGCCCTGGCGATATTGCGCCCAAACGCCTATGGTCAAATCAACAATAAAACAAAAGCCCCTCTCCTCTTTCCTGTGTTTCATTTGTACACTATTCAAGAATTAAAGTTTGGTTTCACCCTGGCTATTTTTCCACGATTTTCTATGTATCTATGTCCCATGTCTTGGGGCCGTTGAGGCGACAATTCGATGGGTCTTGAGACACAGGTTCCCCATAAGTGTTAGTCTTCAGCTGTTCTAGTTAGCTGCTCAAAAGACATTCCTGTTCACTGCTTTATGTTATCTATCCACGTCTTTTTCTTTTCCCTTTTTCTTCTGCCATTGGTTCCTCCTTGGTTCCTCCTTGCTATTGTGGTGTTTGCCAAGTTAATCTTCCATCTAGTTAGATTACCAAACCACAACTGTCTTTTTTCGCCATTGATTCATTTTCCATCTCTCCATTTCAGTGCACACGTCCCACATCCGTAGAAAAAGACTGATGTTACCATTGCTTACAACAGGCTCAACCTAATATACATTGTTACGTTCTTATCTTTCCAGATTATCTTCAGACTTGCAATATGGCGCAGCTGCAACTCTGAATATACCTTTTCTTTCCGTAAAGGGAAACAAAATCATACTTACTCATACATGCGGTTTATTTGAGCACATTTCTTATTCCCAGTGAGGTTTGTCGGATGCTTCTCTTGATGGCTTTTGATATTCCTATCACTCTTTCAAGCGATAGTTCGCATTTACGTTTAAAAATCATATCAAACGAATAACAATGCAAAACCTTGAAATAATCAACCATCCACGGTGGCAGAATTATTGTTGAATAAACAATGGGACGAAGTTGGATGTGTCAGTTGTATTCCTATTAACATATTTTATTTTACTGTTTGATAACAGTACATTCAATAAAACATTAATGTACAAATAAATCATGTCAAAACCATAATGCTTGCATATTTTCAAAGACATGCACACACATAGATCTGAATTCGTTAGGGGATACATGTTTCTTTCTTTCTTTTTTTTTTTTTTTAACTTTTTTCCTGTTTTGTTTGTTTGTTGCCCTGTCTCCTTAAAAGCACAGTTTAAGCCATACAGTCAACCATTACCGGATAAATTGTTTTAGTCCTTTTAATCTATATTCTGTGAAGTATGGCAGAGTGAAACTGTGCTGCTACCCACCAGCGATTCTCGGTTGCCAAGCAACGGGCAGGATCGATGATGTCGTTTGGTTTTGATCGACGATGAGCCAAGAAGGTGGATCTGGACTACCTGAAAGAAAAAAAAAATCAAAATTGGATGGTGAAAGTTAAGAGGTAAAGTGACATCTATTGGCATTTTGTGCTACCAAAAGTACAACGTAGAAAATTCATCCAGTTACTTTTGGTCTTTTATCGTCATGCCCCCTCCAAAACGTGATTATTATACTTTAATAGGCATACCGGAGAACGTGAAGGTGATCGTTGCGCTGTCGTTCCCAAGCCTTGATTCCGACAAGCATGTATAGATGCCATTGTCTTCCTTCCCAGTTTTTATGATAATCAGTCTACTTGATATAGAGGTATTTTCTTTGTGTAAAACACCATAATGAATCTGATGCCGGGTACTGTCGATAAGTTCCGTGTCATTATAGAACCAGGCTATAGGTGCTTGGGGTCTGCCATCCGATGTACATGTGAATATTACATTAATATCTCGCTTGCCACTTGGAACCCGACGAACAGAGTAGTTGACGATAACTGGAGAATCTGCATATAATTAAAAATAAATGACTGCGTGATAGAAACAGCAAAAGGAGACGAAGAAAAGCAGTTACGATTATATTCTTCATAAGAATAAGAGAATGGAAAAGGGAAAACATATATTTTAGAATGCAGAGTCTTAAAGGGATATAGAGGTACATATTACGACCGTCATTACTGCTGTATGAGGTCAAGTTGTCAGCACTGATGAAAAGTATATTCTTTCTAAATTAATTGGTATGGTATCATAATTCGGAAGTAAAGGATTTCCAATTACTTGTTACATAAAGAGCTGAGGGTAAGGGGTACATTTTTTTTCAAAATTCAAAAATAATAACATCATGTTGTCTTGTCATGTGCACTCACAGCAAGAAAAAGAAACAAACTAGGGGAAAGAACTTCCCGCCTTATGATCAGATATGGATAACGAATTATAAGTTGCCTAAGTGAGGCAAACTTACAGAGAATATTAAGAACCTTGCTTCCAGACATCATGGCCGAGAGAGTAGGTTGCAACACTTTACAAACGATGCGTTTCCCATGATCGTCTAATGCCGGTGTAAAATTAAAAACACTCATGGCGTTCACTCGATGATTTTCATTTGTTGAAGACCGTGTATAAGAATCCTTGGTGACGTTCTGTGATCCCAGGTACCATTGGAAAGTTGGCGCTGGGTAGCCGTCGTTCGATGTGCAATCAATAGTTGCTTGTACACCAGCCTGCAATGCCCTAGTGCCAGTGATTTGTGGAGGATCCGGTGGTCCTTGAGAATCAAATGTTTTAAAATCATAAGTACAACAACTTAAATATTGTATACTGTATCGCAACAGATCAAGTCTGGTGATATTCATACAAATCCAACCAGACCTCTTAGATTTTTTACCTACCACGATCACTTACAGTTTACTAGATTTGTCACATTTGGGATATTAGTTTTTTTTATGAAAAAAAAAAAAAAAAAAACATGTTATCACTAAACCCGATTAGTCGAAATGATAGGTTGAACCTCTGGTTCATGGCAGTCTCCGAATAATGGGTGCTTTCGGTTTTGATTTTGAATTTATGAAGGTCATGTAATGCGATAACTTCATTGATTTATAGATTAAAACAATGCAAGCCACAAGAATTGAAGATAAGATATAACGGCCGCACTGTGTCAATTTCAAAAGTAAAATGCACACATCTTTTAGATGATTGATGTAAGCAGTGGCGGATTTAGGGGGGGGGGGGCACATCCGGCCCGTGCCCCCCCCCCCTTTAGAAGGATTTTTTTTAAATTTATTTTTTCTTTTAATTACTTGTCAGAGATTTATGGAAAGAAAGTAGACCAGCATGGCAAGACAAAACCAAAAAAAACAAACAAACAAAAAAAAAAACAATAAAAAATACGGGTCTCCCTACAAACAAAATTGACAAACCTGCATTGGTGTGCCTCCCCCCTTATACAAAATCCTGCATCCGCCCCTGGATGTAAGCATACGATATCAACCATCATCTTAAGCAGTAACGAGTTGAACATGTTGAAATGGCAACACTATGTTTAGTCAATTTACTTTTCATATTGCATGATTATTATACTAGAAAAGAAATAAATAGCATTTCATGGATAATAACTAGTACACCAATGTGGAAAAAGTGTGAATATAATGTGTACACAATGTCGTCTAACTGTCGCAATATATAACAGGATTTCGGAATTATCGTGACAACCATTGTAGGTATGTACTCTGATTTTCAGTGTGTCCACACTGTGCCCAAAGTTTCTCCAAAATTAGTTCACAGTGTGTCAACAATCATGGAAATGTGCCACTCAATGTGCCAATAGTGTCTCTTCAGAGTATCCACAGTGTGTCACACAGTCATGCGGTGTTACAAAAAGTGACACAGTGTGTTCACTCTGTCAACGCTATGAAAATGTTTTTGTATCACAAATACTCCATACGAAAACTTACCATGAACGATAATGATCACTCCTGCTTCATGTTGGTTTATACCAGCACTGGCAACACATCGAAGAATTTGTTTGTGGTGTTTCCTCTCTGGAATTAATTTTAGAGTAGACTCTGTGTCACGCAAATTAGGTACTGCGGCATTCGCGGTAGAGGTGGAGGTCGTGCTTCCAGGGTCGTCTTCCGAACCAATAACCCATGATATCAGAGCTTTAGGGCGAGAACCTAAACTCCTGCAGGTGAATGATGTGATTTTGTCTTCAAAGAGAATGGCACTTCTTGTCTCTCCTCCATTGGTAGTTATGGATCCAGACGCGGTAAGCCTTAGCTCACTTGGTGAAACTGAGTGAGAAGAGAAAAGAACACCCAAAATCCGATATCAAATGAACAGATCTTTATGTAAATGTAGAGGAAAAGAGAACACATTATCGAAGAGTATGATAAAAGTAGGAAGTAGAGAAAGGTGACCTTCTTTGGAGTTTATATTCCCTTCCAGAATATAAGAAAAACAGACTACTGGGGAAATGATTACTGATGTTTTATCCATTTCAAACACTTACAACAACCCGACCCTCACATTTGGATATTCACCCATCCGAAAACACATTCCGAGCATTCATGGATGATACCATTGTTAAGATAATCACCTTGAACGTCAAGACGGATGAAAGATTGAAGCAGATTTATCTGATCCCGATAAGAGACTAAACAACGGAGAATTTTTCCATCGTCGTCTCTGGAGGGGGTCACAGAGACGGCTCTTCGAGATATGTAACCTTCACCTTGAACAGCGTTGTACTGATCATGCAGAATAATCTGTACTTCACTAGGAATCTGCCATTCAAGTACTGCGGGTGGTCTGGCGCCATGTACTGAACATGTAAGGTTGTGGGTTTGCCCAGATGTAACGCTCACTGATGTCCCATCTTTGTATCCATCATCAGACTGACCGTCGGTGACCATTATCAGTCTTGGCATGGCTGGAAATTCGGCAAGACTTAGAAAGTTATTTTTGTATTATATTGTTTATTTATGTGTGAACTAGGTTGACTGTGCCAAATTCTGTGACCGATCGGACATAGATAGGTTAAACTTACAATAGCATCAACAATATTTTTGAATTCATATCGTTTGAACGATTTTCATGGTTAAATGAAACTTGATAAATAAATTTTAAAAATAATTAATGTTGTTACTGACATTGCTACTTCCTAGTGGCTTATTATTTTTTAAATGGTTTGATATAAATTACTGTTTAAATTAGTAATGTATCAGTCGTCTCTTAATTTCGGACACTGAGGTAAGTAAAAAACTAAAAAAATATACAAATAATTATTACCTGGTAATTTTACCTCTAGTTCAATCATGTTTAAAAATGTATCAGAAGATGTGGTTACTGAGCACTCATAGCTGCCACTGTCATTTACCGTTAAATTCCTAACTGTTAGATTTCCGCTGGAAGCATCTGCCGTCAAACTGTACTTAGACTTGTTAGGAATAATTTGTTGATTTCTGCAATCCACTCCTCGACATGTATCGGTAGCCAGAATGTTCTCATTCTCAAACCAGTGCAATTTCCGAGACATGAACGATGGGGTGTATGTACAGGCCAGTGTGATATCTTCGCCAACAACGGGGATAACTTCTGGGTTCTGAATACAAGTAGACACGCTCAGCTCATTCGTTTTAGAAACAACGAAGGCGAGGAAGAGTAATATGCAAATACGACCATCCATATCGTTATTAAAGGATTGTCTTTCACCCTTTTCCCTCGTATAGTTCAACCTAGCAGTTTTGTTACTTGAATGAAGGCACAACTTCAGCAGTTCAGAAGTTCTGGAAAGGAAAGAATGATCAGGAGGAAATTGGCCCACTGTTTCCTTATGACAAAATGTAAATGGACATTAACAACAGTGGCTAACACGATCATTCGCGATCATTCACTTCTCTCGTGTTCTCCGAAAATGAAAGCAACTTGTCTTTCTCAAGAACACAAGTGGGCTGTCACATTCAGATAAAAGGGGTTTCGGAAACTTTGCTTGATTGGAAGTATAAGATTGACTGATAATTCAATCAAGCAATGCAATTGTTCTGTAATTAACCTTAAACTCTCAATAGTGTCAGTTAGTTCAGGAAATATATTTTATGAATGAAAAAGAAGAAAAAAAAAAAAATCACATGGTTTCCCCGAGGTGTATGCATTTAGAGATTGCAGTTATGAGGGGTTGGGGCCTCTTAAAGATCTACGAGTCTCGAAACAAAACATTTTGGAATCTTCTAAAAGCCAGTTTGTTAAAAATTCATATTTCATATATCATATTTTATTTTTTCATTTCCAACAAAATACAAATACAAAACACAATGTTCATAATAATTCAAAATACAATGCAAAATTTTTACAGAACCTTACATTTGAAGCTCATATACATCAATACATTGATTAATACTTTGAAAAGAAAAGTAGAATAATTACGTATTAAATTTAATCTATAGTCTGAGGAAATGGAGAGGTGCACTAAAAAGCAAGACTTGTAAATTGCAGGCCCTTCAGATAATAATAACTGAAAAAAGCAAAGTGCATAAATAAACAAGAAAAGAAGGATAGTGGCCAACAGAGACACCATTTTATATAAACTCGTGACTGGAAGCAACGTAGTAGTACAAAAATTATATGATAAAGAAAAAGACAAATTGAGTGAAGAGGAGAAAAAAGAAAGAAGGAAATGTGGGTTGCATGTGGATTGGGGTGAGAGAACAGAGAAGGAGAAAGGGAGCGAGCACCAAACAGAGAGCGCACAAAATCCTCTGGGAATTTAACAAAACAATATAAAAAAAAAACAACAACACTGAGGGGGAAAAAGTAAGGCAAATGGTGATGATTTTTCGAGATGAACTGGAGAATACAAAAGTACAAAAAGCAGAAAAGTGGGGAGGGGGGTGTTACAAACTACAATAAATTGTTGATTACAATAAGTTTTAATCCTTTGTTTCGGCATGTTAATGTCTAATTGATTATTTAATATATTGGAAAACATTTCATATGAACAATTAACTTCATCTTTGGTATAAACACTAGACCAATGAATATTTTCGAGATTAATTCCAAGGCGAGCTAGATTCTCTTCAGTTACGACTACTAAGGTTGGGACCATTGTTATTAACCGATTGAGAAGTCGGATAGTGTGTCACAATAGGATAATGATCAGATATGTTCGACAGAATAAGAATCAGAATGTGGAATCAAATTTAAAAAAAAAAAATATATATATATATTATATTAGCAGATGTATTTAGAACACGTGTAGGTTTTGAAATGAGTGGCAAACAAGAGGCAGACATAATTATTTCAAGAAATTCTTGAGAAACACTGCTATGTACATGCTTCAGGAAGTCTATATTGAAAATCTCCCATCAGAAAAAAAAAAATCGTTATTGTCAAAACTGACGTTTCGTAATAAATCAGATAGATATAACAACAATTCTTGTGGGTTCGAGCTAAGGGATCGATAGATAACGCAAACAATAATGTTTTATTCCCAGGAATCATAACCCGTTGACTACTGAATTATTTAACTCCAATAGGCTTAATACAGGAGCCACCAAGTTCCCGTAGTCTATGGGATAATTCCAATAAAAAGGGATTGAATAATATTATTGCATGTTGAGATCTTGTCTAAAACAGTTTAATTTAAAGTTTTAAGAACATACAAAGCAACTCCAACACCTAGTCTATCTTGCCTGTTTTTTATGGATAAAATCATTATAATCAATAAGAAATGGGTGGTCGGAATCAGAATTTAACCAAGTTTCTGTTAGACCAGTCAGGGAGATTTTTTTTTTTTTTTAATGGTGATTATTATTTTGATTAATCAATATGATTTATAAACGTGAAGTCATTTTAGAAATATGTACCCAAATAAATGTATTCTATGTATCATTGAATTTGGATCTGAATCTAATTTTTACGTGGGTCACCTACAATCATTTCATGAAACAAAATGTGACTTTTAATACTTCCTCCAACTCCTTTACAGCAGGGCCTTTTTACACAGGGAAAATGGTTATACTTATACCCTAAAAAACTATATTTCGTCAGCAAAATTTACACAAGGAAAAGGCACACCTGATTCCCTAATATCATTTATGTCAGTGGTTTGTCCGATAATCAAGGCAGTCCATAACTTTGCTTGTTATCCTTTCTTTCTTTTTTTTCCTGAAATGTTGATGATTTGGGTCCGTTGCAAGTGTTGTCCTTTTCAAAATAAACATTTGCAAAATCATCGCATGGTTCATTTTTTCTTATTCCTTTTTTCTGGAACAATGGTACCAAATGGCTTTCACCAATTGATCTTTTGCGGTTACGCGTCGCGTTACCAATGAACGAAGGGGGTTGATGCTGTCTGGTTTAGGTCGACGACAAAGTCAGACGGTAGATCCGGGATAACTGTATTTAAAGGTTTTACATTATCAATAGGCATGATGTTTTGATGATGTTGCTAATGCAGTAAAGGTTTAATAGAACAAAAGTTCAATATGAAGACAACGGGCTTGTATGTGGTTGAGAGAAATAATGAAATTCATAAAGAGAGAAGAGGAGGTAAAAGAGTGTTATGAATATAACATAACACGGGGACGGGTGGAGGAGTACGGGTTTTGGGTTGGAAGGGATATATGATATTTAAGCAAAGGGAGAAATACAAAATACAAACAATTGCTTCCATTGTTCGTTAGTAAAATAATCATGTGCCTAGCAGTAGATGCCAAAAGAGAGGTGGGGTGTGTAGCATTTACAATATTTACATTTACAATATATATGTACAAATACAAATAAGAATGGGTAGAATTAAAAAAAAAAAAAAATAGATAACACGCGGAGTTCACAGAAATTTCGAAGGGTCGTCATACTGTCCTTACCATAAAGCTTCATTGAAAAAAAAAAAAATGGATAGTCACATGAAATGTTCAGAATTAAGGTAGCATTCGCTAGTCGCAGTGACGGTGCTGTAGGTTGAACTGTTTGACAGAGGATTAGGGTGCTCGCAGCATCAAACCGACCGTCTGCATTCAATTCAGCCATTAAAGACGAGTCCTCTGTCAAGTTTCTTGATCCACTATACCAATGGATGGACGGAGCAGGGTATCCATTACAAGCTCTGCAGCTGACGTTAATTTGCACACCGTCGTGTAGATCACCCAGGCTTCTCATTCAGGGGAGGCGCTACAGGGGGGGGGGGGGCAGCCGCCCCCTATCATTTTTCAAGCGAGCAAAAAAAAAAAAAAAAAAGGAGAGGAAGAAGGGGGGGGGGGAGAAAGACAAGGGGAAATGGAGAAGAGAAGGCTAGGCCATGCAATTAGCTATTATAGTCCTATTTGTTATTTCAAGACCCTCTACGTGCGACGTTGCTATAGGCGTCACTTTGCCCCCCCCCCCCTATTTAAATACCCTGGCGCCGCCCCTGTTCTCATTGTAGCATATAAGTTACGGTAAACCATCAGTTTGGCTACCCGTCGATCAAGAAAGCTTCCCAAAGATGCAAAACAGTGAAGGAGCTTCCCATGGTGCTTTCTCTCAGGACGTATCGTGATAGTACTTTCGGTGTCAAACAAACCTTCATCCAAAGTACTGCGATAACTTGAAAGGCTTGTGTTACGGGAAATACTATTGATGGCACGAAGCGTCCATGATAATTTAACTGCTGGTAGGGACCCGATAGTTTTACAAGTGATTGAAGTCGATGAATTTTCTTGTACAGGAATGGTTGTTGGCCCCTTTTCGTATCCTTTGTTATTTCCAGATTGTAAAAGCAGCATGCTGGTCGGATGAACTATATTGCAGAGAGGGGGAAATATGCAAAAGCATGAAGGAAACGAAAGATTATGCTCTGAGGAGAACCATCTTTTTAAAGTAGGCCTTATCAAATACGAGTCACCTGAATAACCGTTTGAAAATATGTATTGAGTGATGCATTTACCATGCTTAAATTATGGGATCTGAGTAGAGTAACTGATAAAAAAAATAAGAACAGTAAGATATTGACATTTTTGATTGACATCAGCACAATATGGTAACCGTTATAAAGAGTACAATAGGCTGTTCATAAGTGAACAAGTACTGTAATCAAGAAGTATTCCTACCTTGGACATTCATGTAAACTGAACGTTGTTTATTGTTGGTTAGTTTCCGATGTGATGCCACACAGCGGAGACTCTTTCCCTGATCATTCTTTGACGGAATGATTGTAGCAACCTTTCGAGAGTCATAACTACCGCCTTGTATGACATTAGTCTGGCTCCTTAAAATGAAAGACACATCATTTGGTAATTCCCAATCGAGGACTACAGGGGGTCTTGCACCATTCGAAACACATGTGATATTATACTGCTCATCAGCTGTGACTGTGACATTTGCATTGTTGATGTATCCGCTTGTTTCATGATCACCAATTACGAGCCATCGGGGTGCAGCTGGAGTAAAGGAAATACTCACAATAAACAAAACCACATTTCAAATCATACTTGTCCTTTCTAATAAATGTTTACCTCTTGTGATGAGCTTACTTCAACAGTAATCTTTTTAGGGATTACTACTTTAAATTGACCATGATAACATCATGTAACTTTGATTTAAAATCCCTATTGGGTTAAGTGTTAAGTGTGACATTGAACATTTTATGCATTCTTATTTTCGTAAGTGACGATGTCTGGAACCGTTCTATTTAGAATTTCCCAAAATGAGTTCAGCTTTTATAAAAGACGGGAAAAGAACTTTAGCTGAGCTTATTGGTAACCCATCATCATCTTTCAAGAATTAGTTTTAACTAACATCCTTAAATTAAAATGACTAAATTTTGTTGAAAAAAAATAGTTTACCTGGCTGCATTGGCGTCACATGCATGCTGCTTGATCCTGGGTTCGCTGATCCATGTGTTTTGCTCACTGTGCATTGGTAATTGTTCTCATCATCCCTTGTAAGAGCTTTGATTGTTAGATTTCCAGTGAAAGAGTTTGTCAACAAACTGAACTTTGATCGGTTAGTAACGCTCATTAAACATGAAGGATATGTCCTACAAGAGTGAGTGGCCAACGTGACGCTGTTCCCCATTTCCCAAATTAACAGCCAATTGCTGGTTTGCGGAGTGAAGGTACAAACCAATGTAAAATCTTCGCCAATGACTGGTAGAGAGTTATAGGTGTGGATAGATACTTCGATTGCATAGTATCCTGCACAGAGCAAAACGAAACCAATGTTTTATTTGGAAAGATATCTATGCTATTTCACAGACCTAACAACCCTGTCGGATTTAGGGGGGGGGGGGTGGCTCAATAACCGGCCAATGCCCCTTAAAAGGCAAAATGTTGGTACCTTCAGTACAAAACACCCAAAGTGCCTTATATACAGACGCCTATGGGAATACTAGTTGTCCAATATTTACATTGCTCTAACTTATCAAACACCCGATTAGTTTTTTAATACGTGTTTGCATTGAAAAACAATGACTAAATATGCATGATATTTACCTCTCAGATTAAGTTGAGACATTTTCTTTTGCTAGATAGTTGTAAGCATGTTTCTCAATTTTTATCGCAATTTTTGTATAAAGTGATGTGATAATTTTTAAAATCTAGTTCCATCGAAATAATTTAAGGAGAGGGAATTACAGTAAATTTTTTACAGAATATAGAGATATATAGCACATGAAGAGTCTTTTTTTATTCTGATATATGTTTACTAATTCATTTTCTTCCGCCGTAAAAGCTAAGTTACACATCTCCCACAATACTGGGCCTATAAAGTCTCGAATATTTCTATAAAGTAATCATGAAAAAAAAAAATCTTACCAGATCTGGAAATAATGATGGCAAGAAAAAGAAGAGCTTCAACACAAACCATCTTCATTCTGTAATCAATGATAATGTCTTTCGAAGCATCGCTTGTAACGAATGTAGGCCTATATATTAACGTGATTACGATCATAAAGGCAAGTAAACAGGAGAAGAGCAACACGATTTGTTAGAAAATTCGTCGTTGATATACTGCGTCTATACTGGAAATGAAAGCAGTATCATGATAAGTGAAGTCTTCAAGGATATATTTGACATGTCCTTCTAGCAACAAGTCAGATTCACAAACTTCATCATGCCATCGTTTTGAAAGTTACAATTGTTTCAACAATAAGGGGCGCTATTTCACAATTCGCTGCAGACTTTTATCCATTATACACGGACCCAAAAGTGATACATCACCAGTGCCTATAATATTTTATTTCAGTGATAGGCACGGCCTTTTTACTAATGACTACAATTTACTGAATATGTATATGCCATAGTATTTATTCTACACATGTGGGAACTTCCGTTTGACAGTGGAAAACTTCTCCCCCCCCCCCCCCCCGGTGATAATTTTTTTGAGTATCTAGATCAGTTTTCTAGTACTCTAAGAGGCGAGGTTTCATCATTCCAGGATCTAAATTTTCTCCCATGGTCGCTAATATCCCTATGCATGCAGATAGGAGCAGTGTATGTTAAGATTGTAGAAACCCTGTTGCCAAAATTTAGTGGGCACATTTTCTCCTCTAACCCCCTGAGACCATAATTTTGCAGTATAAAGCAAAGCTTTCTAGTGCTGTGAAAGGCAAGGTTCCAACACGCAATAGGCTAAATTTTCTTGCTTACAGTAGTACACTCTTCTTCTATAAGACCCTGAAGCGCGGAGGAAAGGGCATGTGCTTCTCTGCAAGAAGGGGGGGGGGGGGGAATTCGTTCTTATTGTCTTCCTGACAAGACATTTTGTAATTCATTAAAAAAAATAAAAATATATATATGTTTATTTTTGTTTTCCCGTTTAACAAAGGAAAAGTTTTCGTGCTCTAAAATATGTAGTGTCAACATTAAATAAATTCCGTGATTATTACCACTGCACTGTAGGATTCCAGTCTACATGTAGACCCCGAACGTGTTGGCAAGTGCTTTCCTCTACATCTATAAAATATGTGAATATTGGCCTACGTTCAGTCTTATTATAATTTTGAAGTAGACTGTGACTTGCCTGTATGTTTAAAGTTTCTCTTGAATTTAAAATATAATTATTATGAGAGCGCTTTTTTTTTTTGCTCGGTGGCTACGTTTTCTCGCCTAGTAAGAAACTTATTATAAAGTCTCATAATACAGTAGAAAATCTGTTCTTTTAAATTTTATCATAAACATAATTCTTTTTAAAGAGGCCTATTCAGGAATATGCTTGAAACATATGCTCTAGGATTAGTTCCAATATGTTCCAATACTAAAAAATAAAAATTGAAAAATTATCGTAAGCATGTTGTGCATGGATACCCCATAGGTGTACGATACTGGGCTGCACCCCCCCCCCCTTCCCCCTCGAAGATTTTTACATATTCCTACAGCCTCCACATCACATTAAGGCAGCAAAGTGCCTAAGTATCCCAATGTTTGGGCACCCACATGCCCGAGTATCCTCAAATTTACGAAATGAGGTGCCCGAATATGTATTTCTGTACATTTTCACTACTAAAAAAGTGTACAGAATTGTCCACAAAATTTAGAAATTGAAGAGTTTATATTGCAAAAGGCGTCAGCCCCCTTCGCGAGAATGTGCTCGACGTCTATGGATACCCCATTCATAACCTTCCATTGAAATATTCTGTCTCTGCCCTGTCATACGACCTAAACATGATATTAGCCGTGACAAATAATCCTGTTTCAGGTCTAATGAGGGATAATGCATAGTAAAGGATGATAAGCGTCTTTCAAATATTGATTTTTTTTTTCTTGATGGAAAATTCTAAACCTTGCATTTTCGAAATATCAAGAAAGTTGTATGATAAAGGGTGAAAGTGTGTTCGAGGATGAGATCGTGGGGGGGGGGGGGGCTAAAGCTCTGCCATTTTGTCAGAGACATTTGAACACGATTTGAACGAGCCCGAAGCCCCCATTAACATACTATGAATTTCTTCATTTCTTATGATGCTCCCAAAATCCATACATGCTCTTCATGCAACAAACACAAAAACGCGGGTCAGCGTCGAGCATGCGCATTGAGAGAGGTCAAGTACACTCAATTTATGCATGTATGTTAATGTATTCATGATATGGATTTTGACGACTTACCAACATTGGCGAATCAGTGCCTTCCATTTTTAATATAATTATAATAATCAACAATACAAGTGAAATGATAAACAGTGAGAAGATACATGCCGTACTTCAATTCACTGTTGAAAAATGAAAATAAAATCAAACTTGTATCACAAGAAACGAATCCATATGTGGGAAATTCTGACAGTAGTTAAAGAAATATATATAATAATTTTTCTTTTCTGTTGTTGAATTCTTTTTTTTTTTTTAAAGCAAACTTGGAATTGAACTCCCGGTTCCCACCCCTAGGGCCAGACTTACCAGCTCTCTCTCTCTCAAAAAAAAATCAAATCAAATCACTAACTCATGCGGCAAGGGTGGGGGGAGGCAGTGGCGTACCCAAATTTTTTTACAGGGGGAGCAAATTTTGTCAACTGTCAAATTATGCTTGGAGAGAGACCTGTATTTGTTTCTTCAGCCCTTAAAAACTCGCTCAGGGTGTGTGTGTGTGTGTGTGTGTGGGGGGGGGGGTTATCAGACGGTTTTGCTCCATGATCCATGATTCTCTAACAAGCAAAAAAAAAAAAAAAAAAAAGGTAACAAAAAAAAAAAATCCTGTCAAAAGTTGTCAGGGGGGCACTGCCCCCCCCCCCCCCCTTGAGTACGCTAGTGGGGCAGAGATATTGGAAACTTTATTTTTCCCCTTTTTCTTCCCATCTCTCTCACTATCTTACATCTTTGCCTTTCTCATTATCATATCATCATCTCACAAGTTATCTCTCTCATTATCTCTTAACTTTCCCTCTCTCTCTTTCTCTCTGACACTCTATTCCCCCCTCACGTCCTGTTCCATCACTCTATCTGCAGTCAGATTTGATTCATTGAAAAAAAAAAAAGAAGAAAGAACAAGAAAATAAATACATGTACTATTGGATTGCTGCTAGTTGAATGTTCATAAAACCAATTTTAACTAGAGTTGAACAAGTACAACTATACAGGTGGGCTGTGGAAGAGTTGAAATGCGATAGAGTAATAATATTGAAGTGTGAAGTAGGCATGTTCCTACATAAACGCTTTGACGCAGTGTATTAAAATGTCAAAATGATGCATAATCAACGTTAGAATCAATTATAGACCATTAAAAAAATTTCTACATGTTTGCGCGCATTGGGGTAATGCGCGCGTGCGCGTACTAGTAGTTATAATGCACGCACCGATTGAAAATGTTCAACAATGCCCTGTAACACATGCAGTCTATTCCAGTCAACTAAGGTATTTTAACCGTTTTCGCGCATATGCGCGTACGTACGCGTACGCGCACGTTCAAGAAAATATTCTAAAAATCACGTAGGATCAATTAAAATTCTAAAACAGTCCAAGATAAGTCATTTTCATGCTGTATATGGAACTTCAGGGCACTGACGCGCGCGTATGCGCGCACGCGCGGAAAATTTTGAAATGTTTAAAATGGCCTGAAATATGCCCAAAATTAATTATAGACCATTTTGAGCATTTTCAGACTTTGCGCGCGCGCACCTTCACCGACGCGCGCGTACGGGCACGCACCCTATGGTCAATTAATTTCATTTTTAATTAACTTGCATCATGCCAAATATTGCTATGTTATGACTTTGTATTGCAGAGAAATAGCATATGTCAGAATTTTACAAAATGGCGCCTAGATGACGTCACGATGCATTGACTATGATGAAAACATTTTAGTGCTAAGACAATAACCATATATACCATTGTACCAAATTTGAATACATTTTAATTAGCCGTTTTGGATATATTGTGCGTATACGGAACTTAAGGCCATTGGCACGCGCGCATGCGCGCACGCGCAGAAAATTTTGAAATGTTTAAAATGGCCTGAAATATGCCCAAACTTAATTATAGACCATTTTGAGCATTTTCAGATTTTTGCGCGCGCGCACCTTAAACTACGCGCGCGTACGCGCACGTATCCTATGTTCAATTAATTTCATTTCTTATTAACTTGCATCATGCCAAATATTGCTATGTTATGACTTTGTATTGCAGAGATATAGCATATGTCAGAATTTTACAAAATGGCGCCTAGATGACGTCACGATACATTGACTATGTTGAACAAAAATTCTTTGCGGAGACAATAACCATATATACCATCGTACTTAATTTGAATACATTTGAATAAGTCGTTTTGGAGATATAGCGGACACAAAAAAGTGGGTAGAAATAAAAATAAATAATCAATAGTATATAAAGAAAATTTCGTACAAAAACAGGAGGTGGTCTGTACTTGTAGTACAGCCCACCTAATTACATAGCTTATCAAAATAATGTAATTTACCATGTTTACAGTTTATGTGATGAAATCTGCAATTATGATGCCCAGTCGATCTAAAACAGATTTGCTCACCTTCTGCTTGATTATTTCTCTACATGTTATCTTCGATCACAAACCGATTGTTTTACCCTATGTTTTTTGCATCCTTTTCTTGCATCTATGTCATTTTTTCAATTGTGTATTCCATTATCCACTATTTTTAACACAACGTATATTTATAATGTATTTGTTCTACTAATATCAAAAGGCCATAAAGTATTATTCTAAACTTTTATAGAAATAACTCATATGATGCCCAAACATATACTTTATATTACTAACAAAGAGTACATTTTCATTACAACTGAATTATTAAAATCAAATGAACTCACCTGCTACATGGAAGTATTACATCTTTAAATCTTATTGCATTTCTTGATTTATTTGGAATTTTTGAACACATTAAAGGTTCCTGTTATACTTCGGGGAGTTTATAAAATGATGAATTATGCAACATAGAATACTTGAAAATCCTGATGAAATCATCAGAATTTTTCATAACAAATTTACCCTAAATCAGTGCAGTATGCAGTATTTCTTAAGGGGGGCACACAAATGCAGGGCTGTCAACTTTGGGAACTGCTTGGAGGGAGATTTGTATCGTTTTCTTGTTGCAAGCCCTCCAAAAGTCGCTCAGTGGGGGGAGGGTTGATTTCCTGATTTCATGGGGTCCAGTTTTCCTCCATAATTCTGTGACAAACAAAAACAAAAGTTCTAAAAAGGGGCACAATAAAAAAAAAAAAAAAGAGGGGGCACAATGTATATTGTTCTTTCAAGGGGGGGGGGGGGGATTGCCCCCCTCCCTAAATCCATCACAGAGAATTTTTCATGAACCTGATAACCTTTTGTTTTCGTCAAAAGTTGCCAGGTGGCAGTCTGCCCCCCCCCCCCCCCCAGCTACACTAGTGCTCTAACTCCAGAACAGAAAAGTCTCCATTGAAACAATGACCAACTAATGTACATTTCAGAGTCCTAAAATTGTTGGTTGAAATTTGATCCACACATACCGTGGGCATAATGAAAGATGGTTATGTTAATTTTCTCTCCATACATGTAAGCCTTTTTTAGATGAACTAACCTGTTTTTTTTTTCAATTTTTCAATATTGATTGTTTTTGACATTTAAATAGTTTTATATCTTAGGCCATCTCGAAGAGGAAACCCGCAACTCAATAGGCCCAATGAGCTAAATACATCTACATGAAAGAATTGGCAGTATTAGAATTTATAAAGTGACACGTGGACGGGCGAGTGAAGGTGCCACATGTGACAAGCTTTAGATGCAGTATTCTTTTCCCTTAAATGTGCTTGTTACAATAACTTCAGACTCTCCGGATTGTAATAACGAAGTATTTGTTCTGTTGTAGCCGCAATAAAAGCTGAAGAGGTCAAGTTGAACTCCATGCATGTCTGTTGAATGAAATGAGAAAATAATGGAATCAATCACGTTGAAATCACATGATATGCAAATCATTGAACACAGTGGCAGATTGGGTGGGGAGGGGGGGGGGGAGGGGCACTTCCGGCCTCGTCCCTTTTCAAAGAGCAGAGTACATTGTGGCCTCTCTTTTTAAAATTGTGTCCCCCACCCTTTGAACTAACACGCTTCTTTCTTTTTGTATTTATTTTTTGCTTCTCAGGGAATTTTGCAGGAAAACTGGACCCCAAAATCTGACAATCATTTTCTTCTTCTTCTTCTTCTTCTTCTTCTTCTTCTTCTTCTTCTTCTTCTTCTTCTTCTTCTTCTTCTTCTTCTCCTCTTCTTCTTCTTCTTCTTCTTCTTCTTCTTCTTCTTCTTCTTCTTCTTCTTCTTCTTCTTCTTCTTCTTCTTCTTCTTCTGAGATGTGTGCCCCCCACCTTTTAAAAATTTATCTTTGTGAATGAACCAAGGACATCCTTTAGTACCTCAGTTGTGTGAGTATATACATAGAAACTTATTCATACAGCTGAGCCTACTTCTCTTAACTTCAGCAAGTCGGCAGTTCTTTCTTCCTCTCTGAATTGTCTTTACTCAAAGTGGGATATGCCTTTAGCATATATTGTTACTGAAGAAGAGAAGCATCATCCTGGAAAAATAGAATACAGTTCATACATCACATAATAAGTATTTATACTCCATTTATGCTGGCCTCATTGATTACCAAAGAGAATACAAGTAAGACATAGATTCCT
Organism: Heliocidaris tuberculata; assembly: GCA_025618425.1. Classification (NCBI taxonomy): domain Eukaryota; kingdom Metazoa; phylum Echinodermata; class Echinoidea; order Camarodonta; family Echinometridae; genus Heliocidaris; species Heliocidaris tuberculata. Next base: position 42,591,396 of record CM046833.1, read on the forward strand.
TTCACAGATTCTATCTGAAATTGTAATGTATTCTTCAGAAATATTTCAAAATACATTTAAGTACTTTTTTTTTTTTCATTTTATATTCTACTTGCTATTGTTTGCGCACACGTATTATTGAAAAGGGTTGAAGAACACTCTCAAAGGAACTAACATAATGTATTTACTTGTCAAAACATTTTAGATGCCATAAAACCCTCTTATATTTATTATATACTTCGGATAACATACATCTATCCTTGACACTATAAGTATTAGCTCAATATGTCATTCCATCTTTAAAATATTTAACTCCTCAACTGGATCTTAACATTCCCATTGAAATAACCATGGAGTTGCCACTTTAATTGATTTCCAAGATTAGGGCTCTAGATCTAGAACTACCATACCTGTCATGCAATCAGGGAAATGAAAATAAAGTGGCAACCTAGTAGATTTACATTGCATTTCATCCGTCATCTCCAGTAGTTACGTTCAGTCATGCGTTGATGGGTAGATATATGTAGAACAAAACACTTGGTAGGTCTGAATATTCTTCTTTTCATGAAAAAAAAATGGAAATGACAATTGATAGTGATACTCTTTATTACCTTTCTTTTTTTTTTGGGGGGGGGGGTCCTGCCTAAACATGAAAATGACTAGCCCATTTGGTTTTGATTTCCTTCCCTGCTACACTAAGTAAAAAAAAAAAACAAACAAACAAAAAAACAAACAAAAAAGAAACAGAAAAAAAATACATGCCCTGACTTCTCTTTGAGTTCGTTTTTAAATTCAATCAAACTTTAAATTTAAGTTTCATTGGCTAAAAGTTAACAACGCTATGGAGGTTTATTCTTTTAATTCTAATCTAATATCATTTTAACATTACAATGAGTTGAATCGGGCAGAACTAGAATAAAGACTTACTAGACCAGGACCCCCCCCCCCTATTCATAATTCAATCACTGACCAGGCTTTCTTCCATTAGGCTAGTAATGTGCATGCCCCCCCCCAAAAAAAAAAAAATAAATAAATAAATAAAAATAATATAATTTAATTTAAAAAAAAGAAAAAAAAAAAATATATATATATATATATATATATATATATATATATATATATAAACAGTATTATATGCCCTACAAAAAAAAATATAAATAAATAAATCAGTAAATATAACAGTAACAGTAAGACTTTTGTGTAAGTTAGATCTAACTTAGCGTATCCGGACAACTACCCCCTGGAAAATTACCCCCCGGACAACCACCCCCCGGAAAACCACCCCCTGGACGACTACCCCCCTAGGACAACTACCCCCAGGACAACTACCCCCTAGGACAACTACCCCCCAGGACAAATACCCCCCAGGACAATTACCCCCCAGGACAACTACCCCCCCCCCCCAGGACAGTTACCCCCCGACAACTACCCCCCGAACTACCCCCTGGACAGCTACCCCCAGAAAAATTGTCCTGGGGGTAATTGTCCTGGGGGGTAGTTGTCCTGGGGGTAATTGTCCTGGGGGTAGTTGTCCTGGGGGGTAATTGTCCTGGGGGGTAGTTGTCCTGGGGGGTAGATGTCCTGGGGGGTAGATGTCCTGGGGGGGTAGTCGTCCAGGGGGTGGTTTTCCGGGGGTAGTTGTCCGGGGGGTAGTTGTCTAGGGGGTAGTTGTCCTAGAATCCTAACTTAGGTATAGAGGTCTAACGTTAGGCCTACATCTATTCCAGACTAACTTGTTAGGTCTAACTGTCAGATCTAGATCTAACTAGATCTAGACTCTAAGTCTACATCTAACTTAGATAACCAATTTTTCAAAGAAGTTTGGCCTAATCAACTATATTTGAAATGCAAATCTACGGTAGGTCTAAGTTACATTCTACTCCAACTTAGACATAAAATCAAAATCATGGAACTTGTGAACTGCTGAAATCTTCACACTAGAGCTTGAAAAACTGAATTAATCTCGACAAGCCACCTGGTCCTAGTTAATATGTTAATGTCACATTAGAGTCATACTAGATATTTTTCCGACTAAGTTTTAAAATTATTTGTTCTAACAGTTAGTTTGGATCACTGCCATTGACATTGATGGGGATGAAATTGTCTGTTAATTTATTTGATTTTATGACACGGTCCCGCCCGAAACTCCTGGTAAGCTGTCAAGAGTGGCAGGGGTGGTAATGGCAATCGAGCTGAAACACAAGCTCAGAACGATAGAAAATGTAATGAAAGTTTGACAACAGATTGCCCACATTTTTAAGGCATACAGTACTTACAAATACTTTCAAAATGTACAGAAATTCCAGGAGATCCCTCACATCGGTAGCAAATCATATGAATGTTATTCTATTTATGAAATTTAAGCGTAATTATAGTTGTACTCACCTTACATTGACTTTACACACGACGGAAGTGACGAAAAAGGTAATATTTGTTGTCGATTAATTCTTTTGGATAATTGTAATATTCATGAGGTAAGGTCCAATCAGAGCTGAATATTGTCGGGATACGCAAAGCAAAAATAAATAATGCATGAAGTGAAATCGGATTTTTATGCTAATGGGGCCTTCGGGAGATATGAAATGTCTCTCGGGGGGGGGGGGGGGGAGCGGAGCCTAAATACGCTTAAATACGCTTAGATTGAATGGTGACGCTGTAGCTTATATGCAAATGAGGCAAATCCGCGCGTGCTACCTTTTCGTCTATACTATTTAATTTGTCTACGGGGGAGGGGGGGGGGGCGGTGGTAGGGCTGTTCGATTAGAGCCCCATATCCTCTTGGGTTGGGGCCCCCAGAATGTTTGCCCCCCCCTAAAAAAAACAACAAACAAACAAACAAACAACTAAAAAGAAGAAGCTGGAACACTTTCCGCGTTGCCGCCTGACAATGGCAATCGTAAGCTTGTATTTAGTTATTTTCTAAAGTGTGGCATCCCAAACTGACCTATGTACAGCAAGAATGTATCTTCTTCATTGTTTTTCCATGTGGATTATACATGTTACACACAAGATTTTTTTTGTGAAAGAAAATAATCTTAATTCTACGTTTAATATTTTTACAATACCTATCCTCAATGGCCATAATTATTGTAACAAACACACGCAACAAATTTCACAGAGGACCACTTTTAGTATTGTATTGCATTACGTTGCAAGGAGGTTTTAATACATCTTTGTTCAACCATTCTCTAATTTATATTCCGTTTATGGGGTGAGCATGTGTGTGTGTGTGTGTGTGGGGGGGGGGGGGGGGGTGACAAGAAGGTATAGTTTAACCAACCCCACTTTTTGATGAATTTCATACTATCGACTATTTATTTCGCAATATGACAAAGTAGACGGTAAATGCAACTATCACACAAAACCCTTTTACACACACAAACACACACACACACCCACACCCACACACAGAGAAAATATCCCCCATAGATTTTATTTATCCTTTCATTAGTAGAAACATACGTACATGTATATCTACAGGATAAGCATTTTGCAGACTTTTCCTAATTTTCTTACATTAAAATCATCGTTTATCGTTAAAAACTGCGTTAACCTGCCGATGTTGAACTTAATATATTTACTAAATAGAGCAACGACTTTTCGACCTATTAATTATTCCGTGCTTTTCTGCTTCTCCAAAATATTTGCATTATCAAATCACAGTAATACGAGATTGATACGAGAAGATATTGTCAATTAGATACTTTAAGGGGAGAAGGGCTAGGGGGTGGGGCGGCACCCCTCCCCTCCCTCGAAAATACGGAATCTACCATATTCTGGTAATCTTGAATTATAGCGGGGCTATGATTTATTTGCAATTTATTTATCTTATGTTGTATAGTTTAATAAATAAATTTTATAAGGGTATGCATGGATGTATTGTCCATCAATAGTTGATGTCACTGTAATGAAATATTACCATGTTTTATGTTTATGCAAAAGGCGTAAGGTCTTGGTGAGATTGTGCAGTATGATCAAATTGATACGAGATTACACCACCGTGCTGTTTATGCATCTTGTTTTTTATATAAAACCCTTTCAACCCCCCCCCCCCCTCAGAAAATATTTTTTAAATGACCAAAATATACTCTTTTCGCTTAGATGGAAGGTGGGGGGGATCATCTTTCACACATTTGATTACTGCGAGCAGCAACATTCATTTTTTCCCCCAGTGAAACTTCAAGGAGGAATATCATTTTGATAACCTTAATAAGTTTTATCACTTTTTCAAGCAACGATTTTACAATGAAACAACTTGTAAACAATGTATGTAAAATAATGCAACCCCTTTAATAAAAAAATGCATATGATTAGTTAACTATTAATTTATAAAAAGTAATTGATAAATATAATTGTATTAACAATGAGACAAAGTTAGATATGAAAGTAACATTCCTGAGAAAATATTCAAATTCGAAGTATGACAAGAGTACATCAAATATTTTCGTATTTATTTTGCAATTGGTTTATAGATAATGTACACGAATTGTTCTGAACTAAGAAATTTAAGGTTATGGTAGTGGATACAGGTTTTTATGTTTGTTGTGTTTTGTTTTGTTTTTTTGTTTTTGTTTTTTCTTTTTTTTTTTTTTTTGGGGGGGGGGGTCTTGTTTCACTTTTTGTTTTAATGATTGAAAAAAAAAAAAAAAAAAACACCAAGATCGCATTTAAAAAAAAATTATGTTAGCATTATGTATGTCAATAAAATCAACCTGTATCAGATAAATGGTTTTAGTTCTTTTGATTTGTATAGTGCCCCTTTTAGTCTGGGAGCCTGTCCCGAAATAGTCACCCCATTTTACCCATAAGATTTGACCCCTTAAAGTTGCTTAGACCATCTAAGTCATTGACAAAAAGGTTGTCAGCCTGAACGTAGCTGCCGGGTTTAGCCCCCATAGCCCCCAAAAGAGACCCCAAAGTCGGGTCGATTTCACCCCATCTCCCCCATGCACCAAACTTTGTCAGTAGGAAGCAGTATGACTGGACATTACAAATAACAAAAAACAAACAAATATTTCCCCATGAAGCCCAGGGACCAAATTTTGTCAGAAGGAAGAGCTATAGATGTACATTCCAAAAATATAAAAACTGACAAAATTGTCCATCGGGAGGGTGTGTCAGACCCCCTGAAATGAAAACCCCAAAGTGCCCTTGGACAACGTTTTGCCCCCCCCCCCCGCCCCCGAATGCTCTGTATGTAAAGAAAAACCATTTTCATACCTTCTGACTATTATAACTCAAAAGTGTTTTATTCAATTCAATTCAAACTTTCATAACATAATTTTGAGTATAATAGTCTTTTTGCGGTGCAATTTGGTATTGATTGGTCTTTTGATGAATACATTATGAAATTGTGAAAAATGTATTGCTTTCTCAAAAGTAGCCAAAAAATACTATCAGGATTATGTAAAAACACCCATTGTCCCTCTTCACCTGTTTGACAAGGCATAATAGAAGAGCTTTTCAGGTATCTGTGGTTTGTGACTGCCAGGCGGAAATTCATGTGTTAATTGCACAGATACCAAGCAAGCTTTCCTATTATGCCTTGTCAGATCGACAATGGGTGTGTTTACATAATCCTGACAACTTTGCAAGTCGCCCTTCCAGCGTAGCGCAGTGAGGTTTAAGCTGCATACAGTGAACTCGCGCGTGGGTCCGGTATACTCATACTGTGTGCAAATAACTTAAACTGCGCTGCGCTGCAAAGTGCCAGGTCTACATAATTTATTTTGTGGATGTGGTCTAGATCTAGACATCATGTAGATGTCACCGCAACACAAATATGTCTTGCGTATAAGCTCGATCAGATTACAATATATTTAGACTAAATGCTTACCTATGAACGTATCAATCAGCTCTGGCATTTGGAAGTTATGTGTGTACAACAGCCTTAAACAATGAACGTGTATGTTTAAACACATCTGTAGGCCCTATAATGTTTAAAACAATTATTTTGAACAATTAACTTTAAATTTATTTTTTGAAATAACAGTTGCGCAAAAAGTTTTAAACCACTTAATTTAAACAACCTAGATGTTTTAAACATTTTTTTTAAACAAAAAAAATTTTAAACAATAGTTGTGAAAAAGTTTTAAACAACTGTGTGTGTTTAAACAACTTAATTTAAACATCCTAGTTGTTTAAAAGCCGTTGTTTAAAAAATTGTTTGAAATTTTAAACAGCAGGCTGCCTGCTGTTTAAAGTTTAAACAACCGTAGTTGTTTAACATTTTAAACAACAGTTGTTACAGTGACCGGCTTAAACAGCGTTGTTAAAAACAAAATTAAGAGTTGTTTAAGATATTTTTTACTGTGTAGAAGTGTACTACACCATGCATGCCATGTCAATTCAATTTAGGGGGGGGGGGGGGGATTAAAACCCGTTAAGGCCACTGCACACCTTACGATCGGTCTGCGATCCGATTTCAGAAGAAAATGTAATATCATTTGAAAAATCATTTAAAAACGAAAAATATTTTTCATTGAGGGTTGGAATAGTTATACAGATAGTAAAAATCGATAATACGGCCTTTGCAGAGTTTTCTAATCGGTGGAATGGCCAAATCGGCTCTGAGTCGTAGTGACGTCACAAATATCGTACGACTGCCTACGATTTGAAACTAATCTTGCCCTTATTCACTGTAGAAAGCTGACAGCTCACCCAATCCCTATGTTTAGTATTCGTATTACTTTTCAGAACCTGAATAGGTTAGATTTCATTTGTTAAAATGCCAATATTTAATGCCATAGCGATTAATTTCACAAATCGGTGGCCTTTACTTTCACAGATCGTTACTCTTATGTATGTGTTCTTGTAACGGCAACTTAGCATTATAGAATTACATATCTTTATGCCGTAGGAAAAAAAAAAAAAAAAAAGCTGCACAAAACTAAGAAGTTATTATGAAAAAAAAAAAGGGATACGAACGTGGAGGCCCCATTATGAAAATACAACTGGTCGATATCTAACGCATTCTTAAGAGAGTCGACATAATGTCCATTTAGCCCAATTGAGAAATTGGATGCTCACATGAGATGTTCAAAACCATGCTGGCGTTCACTGGCCGTATCAAAGGTACAGTAGATTGAATTGCCTGACAGAGGAGACGTTTCCCGTGGTCAGACTTCCTCGGTATGAGGACAAGTGTACTCTCAGCATCATACCGACCTTCTACGTTCACTAAAGCCGTGAGAAAAGAGTCCTCTGTCAGATTTGCAGATCCGATGTACCAATGGATGAGCGAAGCAGGGTATCCACCAAAAGCTCTGCAGCTCACATTGTTTTGTTTACCGTCGTGTAGATCCCCCAGGGTAAATACTGTAACACGATCTGGTGGGCCTTTAGATAGTTATAACAAAAAATAGTTTAAGGCTTATTAAAGTAGGCCTGATGTGTAAAGCAATATTAGTCACCTGAATGAACATTTTGTAAATTAATATTGAGTAGTTTCAATTAAATAATGGTTAAATTTGTGGATATGAGTGGACCAATCGATAAAACATAAGATCAAAAGAAGATGTACTCGATTTAAAAGGGAATTCACAACTGCTGCTTTCTGTATAGCCAATTGGCATAAAAAAATACATGCTGTGTATAAATAATACAATTGTGAGGCCTACCGGACGGCATTGATATTGAAGTGTGCGGCTTTTTATTTGTCACATGTTGTGAATCCCCCTTTCCCTCTTTTCAGCTTTCTCCTCTCTCATTGTTTCTTATTACTGTTTCTATTTCTCTTCATAACGGTATGCCACCTAATATGTTTCATGCTTACAGTTTTCTTCTCCCTCCCCCCTTTTTTCCTAGTAATATCTTAATCATTCATTTAATCCTGACATTAATTTTATGAGTGCAAAATGAATCAATACAAACAAGTTTTTATGTGAACAAAATGTGCAGACTTTATTTTATGTCATCTCATGATTTCATGATAATAGGACATGAAAGTACAAGTAATCAGTTTGTAGGTATTACATAAAAAAACAACAACCACAACAACAACAACAACAGCAGCAACAACTAAACTTTAGGGATCATTGTTGACGAATTGGGAGTTCATTGAAAGCTAAACGAAGGTGTCTGTCATCAGGTGATACCACGATAGATTCAATGAAAAGAGCTGCCACCTGTTCTGGATAAGCAGGAAATGGGAAAGGTGTAAATCGTTTTTATTCATGCCACAACAAAACAGTCCTGGCTCATGGGATTGTCATCTTTAGTTTTCTAATAGGTTGCCCCAGACTATGATATATTTATTGAGCTTGGTATCAAAAGAAAGCTTAGGATATTGGCCAGTTGAATGTTTAGATGATGAATATGCTGGAGTAGTTTTCAAACGCTATGCATTGCATGATAAACTGCGCTGAACATTTACATTTTCCAATTCGAGAAACAAAATCAGTTCAATGATGAACTATTATTTTTTTTGGAAAATAAATCATTCTAACATACAAATATTGGTATGCCTGGGAAGCCCTATTATCCCTCTATAGGTTTGCTACACAATGTCCACCCCCCCCCCTCATCTAACCAGTAAATATTTACAGCGATTCTAAATCAGTTACTCCATTATGCACATGCAGAAAACGGTGAACCAGGAAATACCGTGTTACAGGGGAATTCCTGTGTGACATATAAAGACTTGACGCTTCACAGAAAAATGGCCTCTATGAAAGCAGAAAAACCGGAGAAACATATTAGCGAAAGTTTGAGATAAATGGAGCGAAGAATAAGAGAGTTATGATAAGGAAGTTACGATTCTTTTGAAAGTTTTGATCATGCAAGGAGTATATATACCTTGGATATTCAGGTAAACTGAACACTGAAGATTATTTTGTAGTTGAGGATGTTTTGCCACGCAGCGGAGAATCTTTCCTTGATCATTCCTGGACGGTATTATGGTAGCATCCTTTCGAGAAACGTATGCGTCTCCTTGAATGGCATCAGATTGATTTCTAACAAGAATCGTTAAATCATCTGCTATAACCCAATCCAATTCGGCAGGAGGTCTTGCACCATCTGCCACACATGAGACGCTATGCGGCTCACCAGCTGATACAGTTGCAGTATCTCTGTTGACGTAATATCTCGATCTCTCATCAATAAAATATAGCAAACAGGGAGGAGCTGGTGCAATGGAAATATTCACGATAGATAAAAGAATATTTAAATAGTGCTTGTATTACACAAATTGCTATTTAGACTTGATACTTTGCTTCTTCCTGCTATTCACAATAATATTTTCTAAACATTAACCTTGGCTCTTTTTGACAGAAAACAAGCGAATCTCCAGTGTTTTTAGCTAAGCTGGCATATTTTGATTTATTTTAATGCAAATCATTACACTAAATTAATTTAGTATGAAATTGACTGTCTCCTTCCCATGTATGATAAAGGAATCTTCAAATCTTTTTGGTTTAATTTTCCACATTGATATAATCTTTACGGAAGACAGAAAAGGAGCTTTTATTCAGCTTATCAATAAACTAATGATCTTTTTTATGTAAAAAAGGTAGCTTTAAGGTATGCGTTTTAGAGTTCCCTTCACTTTCTTATGTGTAAGGCTCTGTGGTCATGAGGCGCTATTTCAATTGCACCATTCAAGGACACTCAGGCATATAAAAACACAAACAAACAGATTGCGATGGAGTAGCTAAATGTTTCGGATTTGTCCGAAAAATAATAATAATAATAATAATAATAATAATAATAATAATAATAATAATAATAATAATAATAATAATAATAATAATAATAATAATAATAATAATAATAATAATAAAACTTTCTATTAAGGGAAACTGGCGTAACGATCTACACCAAAAATGAGTGCATGTAACAAATTTGTGATCCTATTCGGCGCCTCCGTCACTATCTTTAGGGGCGTATTGGTCACTGCTTACTGCTTACTGAATTTTATTGCAGTGGAAAATCAAGAAGTGGAATAACGTTTCCTGTGCACCAGGGGGTTGTTTCATAAAGCTGTTCGTAAAGTTTCGCATGACTTTAAAGTAGATATTCAAAGCAAATCACAAATATGCTCAATTATGTATCTCTAGAAACTAGAAAGCTTGCGGATAGTAATCGTATAAGTTTTACGTTGACTGTGTGTTTGATGATTAAAAGATAACACAAATAAAAACACTTCTCAGCATCTGGGATATCCGAGCGATTCGCCAGAAATATACCGATGTTTTCGTGACGTCACATCAGGTGCCAATCCTGCCTAAGCAGACCACGTCCTATATCAAGTGAACGTAACTGCAATGCAATTATTTTTAAATTATAAAGAGTTTGGTTTGTTTCACCATGGCCGTATTTCACATCATTCTAAAAGGGAAGTGAAACCGTTTCTAGTAACTAAAATCTTTTGTTTGTAAAAAGTCATGATAAGGGTCAATGATCAATCAAAGAAATCACACCTTCGAATTGTAAAGCCCGCTGAATTATAGCATGGATGGTATTCGTTCCCTCTTGAAACGCCGACATGCCGCTGTGCATGCAGCTGAAAATACAATGGCATCTTTTTTTGTTTACAAGCGATTGATTCCTTTATTTTTTTTAACGCTGCATTTTTCATCAAAATAATACCATGCAGGAAATTTAGAGTGAGGCAACAAATAAGCATTTATACTGACGCTAGTGAAGTAAGAGAAATAAGTGAAGATGAGATGACAAAACAGGCACTGAAAATGTATAAGATGTTATGGGGCATCGTCTGCTTAGGAAGGATTGCTCCCCAGTATGACGTCACATATCTCAGCAGCCTTCAAAGAGCTCTATAGGTGCTATAGCGGGGCTGTTTTATATCATTTTATAATTGATAATAGCCATTACTTCAAATGTTTCCAAGCGTTGAATTTTGATAACCTTGTTCAATCTAAGCTTCACCTATGCAATAATAAAAATTAAATCAATATTCAAAATCAATGAAATTCTACTTCAAGAATGATTTAAATGTGACAAGCCAGATGGGATGCTCTATCATTTTTTTCAGTGCATCAACTAAAGTTGAATTGTTTATTGAAAATACAGTCACACTTTGTTGAAACAACATGAAAAACTTTGGGCATCCTATCTGGCACTTCATATTCAATTCGTTCGTAAAGTCATGGTTAACTTCACGAACAGATTTATGAAACACCCCCAGGCCTTAATATTAATCTAAAAATAATATACATGGCAACAATGGTGTCATTTCCATGCTAGCTGATCCTGGATTTTCTCCTCCATCTGTACTGCTTACTCTGCATAGGAAATTGTTTTCATCATCTCTGGTAAGTTTTTTGATCGTAAGATTTCCACTGGAAGAGTCTGCCAACAAACTGAACTTCGAAGGGTTAGGAATGTTAAGCCATGCACAGCCAGAATAAGAGTAACAAGTGTGAGTGGCCAAAGTGACGCCATTACCATTTTTCCAAACTACCAGCCGAATCCAGGTTTGAGGTGTAAAGGAGCAAACCAGGGTGAAATCTTCCCCAATAACCGGTAGAGTGTTGTATGTCTGAATAGATACTTCAAATGCATTGTATCCTGTATAGGGTAAATTAATAAAAAAATGTTTTCTCTTGGGGAAGACACCAAGCCCATTGCTAGTAGCATGCATCTAATAAAATGCCGATCACACTTGTAACGGTGAATGAGAGAAGTACAATATTCAAAGTGTTATCTGACGTATGTAGCAGGAATAGATTTCAATAAGTGTTGACATGTGGAAATAAACACTAAATATGCATGGAATTTAAGTCTAGAATCAAACTGATGGATTTCTTTCTTGTTCAGTTGTATAATGTCTACTAACACACCTAGCACATTCAACATCTACGTGTCGAGTATTCTTAGCTATACATAACAGATAAATCTTACCAGATATCGAACCGATAGAGGCGACAAAAAGAAGTATTTCGACAATGATTCCTATCATCTTTCAGTAATCGAATGTTGATAATGCAACTCGAAGAAGTGATATATTTTATTCCTTTGCGTGCATAATGAACAAGAAGGTATGCAATCAAAACGAAAGATGCAACACGGTGATTCTAACTGAACATACTTTGAGGATTTGTTGGCTAATACTCTACTGTGTTAGCCTTGAAAGTGAAAGCAAAGTATCATCTTGATGGATGCATGGGCCTATGGCGTGCCCTTGGTGACATTAAGGTTCGATGGAAGAAAGATCGATCGAAAAACAGTTCGATGGTAAAAACATCGATCTTTGCCCTAGCGTTAGGTGCCAAAAAGGATCGATGGCAGAAAGATCGCACATTGAAGGGTTCGATGATCAAATCATGCATATATTTTCCATCGATGTTTGTATTGACCAATCACAGGACGTAAAACAGCGGACAAATGATCCATCCATACCTACTGAACATCTATCGAAGAATTCTTAGAGAGATCAACAGATCGACAGTGTATTTGTGCAGTGTGCCGTTTTGACAAAAATGGTCGATTGGATTAGGGGTATAGTTGAAACCTTCGTTATTGAAGATTGAATTGGGCAGATCGATGTTACCAACAAGTAAGCTAATAAACAGTCCATTGGTTGTTTGATAGGGTAACATTTCCTCTACGAAGAAAATCATCGATGTGTTGTAAAGAAAGATCGATGTCTTTTTGCAACTGGCGATGTAGTCTAAACTATCTTAGCAACGAATAATGCTTTTTTTTTTTTTTTACTTTCGCGTGTCTCGCAAGGAAGACTAGCTCTAAGAGGGCAACGTTTCTTCTACGAAGAAAATCATCGATCGATGTGTTGTAAAGAAAGATCGATGTTTTTTTTACAACTGGCGATGTAGTCTAAACTATCTTGGCAACGAATTATGCGTTGTTTACTTTCGCGTGTCTCGCAAGCTAGACTAACATTTTGTTGTAAGAAATGTATTAACTTTATTCATCAATACCCCGTAATGAAAGGAGGACAGAGAATCAAGTTGATGATTTAGATTAGAACTCCCAACATGTACAGCTCATGTTTACCATATAGTCAAAGCTAGCTAGTGCATGCAAAGTATACAAACTTCATCTGCATGGACACTAACTCAAGCTCTTATCCCCCATCTGTTGTGTTAATTAAGGGTCATGACCTCCATTGACCCGTTGTCATGACCACTGGAAAACCGCCTGTTTACCCAAGGATTAACCAACTGGTATCCGGCGCATAACACATTAAAAGAGTGATGGCTTGGCCTTGTTAGTTGCCATATTGTTGCTTTGGTTCATGACCAACCTGAAGTGAGCGCACAGCCCCACCGCACAGTGATATATCGAGATCGCCAAATATCCCATTTTCAGCCCAATGTAAACACGCCAGTGTCAGGCCTGTGTGCAAGTGCGTGTCGGAGCCGATTAGAAAATTGGTAGTCTAGTATTCGCAGACCCTAATTTCAGTAAAAATTTATACCGTTTAATGGGGAAATCTAGACCCCTTATCCCTTTCTGTGCATCAATGTGCACCCCCAATTCGATGCGATATCTATTAAAGATCATTTCTGTGAAATTTAAAGAGATTTAAAGAAAAGCTGAGCTAGCGGGGCCACATCAAGCGCCCCTTGTCGAATGATTTGGAATTTCAATAGAATAAAAAACTTCAATTCGGTGAATATTTTTAAAAGTGTGGGGGCTCCATAGACCCCTTTATCCCTTTCTGTGCATCAATTTGCACCCCCAAGTCGATGAGATATCTATCAAAGATCATTTCTGTGAAATTTAAAGAGATTCATAGAAAAGTCTGAGCTAGCGGGGCCACATCAAGCGCCCCCTTGTCGAATAATTTGTAAATTCCGCCTTATCAAGTGTCAATTCGGTGAATATTTTTTACCACTTTGGGGGCTCCATATACCCCTTTATCCCTTTCTGTGCATCAATGTGTACCCCCATTTCGATGAAATATCTATCAAAGATCATTTCTGTGAAATTTAAAGAGATTTAAAGAAAATCTGAGCTAGCGGGGCCACTTCGAGCGCCCCCTTGTCGAATAATTTCGAATTTCAATAGAATAAAAAACTTCAATTCGGTGAATATTTTTACGAGTTTTGGGGCTCCATAGACCCCTTTATCCCTTTCTGTGCATCAATGTGCACCCCCGATTCGATGAGATATCTATCAAAGATCATTTCTGTGAATTTTAAAGAGATTTAAAGAAAACCTGAGCTGGCGGGGCCACATCAAGCGCCCCCTTGTCGAATAATTTATAAATTCCGCCTTATCAAGTACAGTCAATTCGGTGAATATTTTTTACCACTTTGGGGGCTCCATAAACCCCTTTATCCCTTTCCGTGCATCAATGTGCACCCCTATTCGATGAGATATTTATCAAAGATCATTTCTGTAGATTTAAAGAGATTTAAAGAAAATCTGAGCTAGCGGGGCCACTTCGAGCGCCCCCCTGTCGAATAATTTGGAATTTCAATAGAATAAAAAACTTCAATTCGGTGAATATTTTTACGAGTTTGAGGGCTTCATAGACCCCTTTAGCCCTTTCTGTGCATCAATGTGCACCCCCATTTCGATGGAATATCTATCAAAGATCATTTCTGTGAAATTTAAAGAGATTTAAAGAAAACCTGAGCTGGCGGGGCCACATCAAGCGCCCCCTTGTCGAATAATTTGTAAATTCCGCCTTATCAAGTGTCAATTCGGTGAATATTTTTTACCACTTTGGGGGCTCCATGGACCCCTTTAGCCCTTTCTGTGCATCAATGTGCACCCCCATTTCGATGGAATATCTATCAAAGATCATTTCTGTGAAATTTAAAGAGATTTAAAGAAAATCTGAGCTAGCGGGGCCACATCAAGCGCCCGCTTGTCGAATAATTTGTAAATTCCGCCTTATCAAGTACGGTCAATTCGGTGAATATTTTTTACCACTTTGGGGGCTCCATAAACCCCTTTATCCCTTTCTGTGCCTCAATGTGCACCCCTATTCGATGAGATATTTATCAAAGATCATTTCTGTAAATTTAAAGAGATTTAAAGAAAATCTGAGCTAGCGGGGCCACTTCGAGCGCCCCCCTGTCGAATAATTTCGAATTTCAATAGAATAAAAAACTTCAATTCGGTGAATATTTTTACGAGTTTGGGGGCTCCATAGACCCATTTATCCCTTTCTGTGCATCAATTTGCACGCCCAAGTCGATGAGATATCTATCAAAGATCATTTCTGTGAAATTTAAAGAGATTTATAGAAAAGTCTAAGCTAGCGGGGCCACATCAAGCGCCCGCTTGTCGAATAATTTGGAAATTCCGCCTTATCAAGTACGGTCAATTCGGTGAATATTTTTTACCACTTTGGGGGCTCCATAAACCCCTTTATCCCTTTCTGTGCCTCAATGTGCACCCCTATTCGATGAGATATTTATCAAAGATCATTTCTGTAAATTTAAAGAGATTTAAAGAAAATCTGAGCTAGCGGGGCCACTTCGAGCGCCCCCTTGTCGAATAATTTCGAATTTCAATAGAATAAAAAACTTCAATTCGGTGAATATTTTTACGAGTTTGGGGGCTCCATAGACCCCTTTATCCCTTTCTGTGCATCAATGTGCACCCCCAATTCGATGAGATATCTATCAAAGATCATTTCTGTGAAATTTAAAGAGATTTATAGAAAAGTCTAAGCTAGCGGGGCCACATCAAGCGCCCGCTTGTTGAATAATTTGGAAATTCCGCCTTATCAAGTACGGTCAATTCGGTGAATATTTTTTACCACTTTGGGGGCTCCATAAACCCCTTTATCCCTTTCTGTGCCTCAATGTGCATCCCTATTCGATGAGATATTTATCAAAGATCATTTCTGTAAATTTAAAGAGATTTAAAGAAAATCTGAGCTAGCGGGGCCACTTCGAGCGCCCCCTTGTCGAATAATTTCGAATTTCAATAGAATAACAAACTTCAATTCGGTGAATATTTTTACGAGTTTTGGGGCTCCATATACCCCTTTATCCCTTTCTGTGCATCAATGTGCACCCCCGATTCGATGAGATATCTATCAAAGATCATTTCTGTGAATTTTAAAGAGATTTAAAGAAAATCTGAGCTGGCGGGGCCACATCAAGCGCCCCCTTGTCGAATAATTTATAAATTCCGCCTTATCAAGTACAGTCAATTCGGTGAATATTTTTTACCACTTTGGGGGCTCCATAAACCCCTTTATCCCTTTCCGTGCATCAATGTGCACCCCTATTCGATGAGATATTTATCAAAGATCATTTCTGTAGATTTAAAGAGATTTAAAGAAAATCTGAGCTAGCGGGGCCACTTCGAGCGCCCCCCTGTCGAATAATTTGGAATTTCAATAGAATAAAAAACTTCAATTCGGTGAATATTTTTTACGAGTTTGAGGGCTTCATAGACCCCTTTATCTTTTTGTGCATCAATGTGCATCCCCAAATCTATGAGATATCGATCGAAGATCATTTCTGTGAAATTTAAAGAGATTTAAAGAAAATCTGAGCTAGCGGGGCCACATCAAGCGCCCCCTTGTCGAATAATTTGTAAATTCCGCCTTATCAAGTACGGTCAATTCGGTGAATATTTTTTACCACTTTGGGGGCTCCATAAACCCCTTTATCCCTTTCTGTGCATCAATGCGATAAGATATCTATCAAAGATCATTTCTGTGAAATTTAAAGAGATTTAAAGAAAATCTGAGCTGGTGGGGCCACATCAAGCGCCCCCTTGTCGAATAATTTGTAAATTCCGCCTTATCAAGTGTCAATTCGGTGAATATTTTTTACCACTTTGGGGGCTCCATGGACCCCTTTAGCCCTTTCTGTGCATCAATGTGCACCCCCATTTCGATGGAATATCTATCAAAGATCATTTCTGTGAAATTTAAAGAGATTTAAAGAAAATCTGAGCTAGCGGGGCCACATCAAGCGCCCGCTTGTCGAATAATTTGGAAATTCCGCCTTATCAAGTACGGTCAATTCGGTGAATATTTTTTACCACTTTGGGGGCTCCATAAACCCCTTTATCCCTTTCTGTGCCTCAATGTGCACCCCTATTCGATGAGATATTTATCAAAGATCATTTCTGTAAATTTAAAGAGATTTAAAGAAAATCTGAGCTAGCGGGGCCACTTCGAGCGCCCCCTTGTCGAATAATTTCGAATTTCAATAGAATAACAAACTTCAATTCGGTGAATATTTTTACGAGTTTTGGGGCTCCATATACCCCTTTATCCCTTTCTGTGCATCAATGTGCACCCCCGATTCGATGAGATATCTATCAAAGATCATTTCTGTGAATTTTAAAGAGATTTAAAGAAAATCTGAGCTGGCGGGGCCACATCAAGCGCCCCCTTGTCGAATAATTTATAAATTCCGCCTTATCAAGTACAGTCAATTCGGTGAATATTTTTAACCACTTTGGGGGCTCCATAAACCCCTTTATCCCTTTCTGTGCCTCAGTGTGCACCCCTATTCGATGAGATATTTATCAAAGATCATTTCTGTAAATTTAAAGAGATTTAAAGAAAATCTGAGCTAGCGGGGCCACTTCGAGCGCCCCCCTGTCGAATAATTTCGAATTTCAATAGAATAAAAAACTTCAATTCGGTGAATATTTTTACGAGTTTGGGGGCTCCATAGACCCATTTATCCCTTTCTGTGCATCAATTTGCACGCCCAAGTCGATGAGATATCTATCAAAGATCATTTCTGTGAAATTTAAAGAGATTTATAGAAAAGTCTAAGCTAGCGGGGCCACATCAAGCGCCCGCTTGTCGAATAATTTGGAAATTCCGCCTTATCAAGTACGGTCAATTCGGTGAATATTTTTTACCACTTTGGGGGCTCCATAAACCCCTTTATCCCTTTCTGTGCCTCAATGTGCACCCCTATTCGATGAGATATTTATCAAAGATCATTTCTGTAAATTTAAAGAGATTTAAAGAAAATCTGAGCTAGCGGGGCCACTTCGAGCGCCCCCTTGTCGAATAATTTCGAATTTCAATAGAATAAAAAACTTCAATTCGGTGAATATTTTTACGAGTTTGGGGGCTCCATAGACCCATTTATCCCTTTCTGTGCATCAATGTGCACCCCCAATTCGATGAGATATCTATCAAAGATCATTTCTGTGAAATTTAAAGAGATTTATAGAAAAGTCTAAGCTAGGCATATGAGAATTGTACAGAAGTTCAATTTTGTTATGTTTATGTGCTCTGTTTTGCTTTATTTGTTAGAAATAGGTATAGAGATGTTAGATAGAATGCTAATATCCCTTAAATCAAGATATCACATATTTTTATTTAGTACTTTAATAACAAAAAAGTATCATAGATTACTCGAAACTGTCTCCTGTGCATTTCTATGGTTTGCATTTGAGGGCGCTTACATCTACGTTTGCGTATAAGATGAAGTTGAAATAGCAAGGATGTCAGAGTGATAATGAGAATAACAATTACCGAAGGACTGTATTCAGATACTGTACAGTGATAGCATCAATGTAATGTGAATTAGTTTTGGTTTCATGATTATCGTGTATTGAAATTTTACTTCCTCATTGTGTTGCCGTACACATGACTCTAACCTACTGTGTCCATGAAGTTGTCTAGAAGAAAAATCAAAGCCACTGTTATGATGTTAGAACAATTTAAAGTTGGTTATGTTCAGTTTATCTTACCTGACAATGAAGTAGAAAAAATATTGACTGTAAACGGGTGCTTTGTTTCAGTGATTTTTTTTTTTTTTTTTTTTTTTTGCTAGAGTAAGGTAATAGCCAGTAGCGAAACATCTGTACAAAGTTGATGCAGACCTTAACAAAAAACAAAAAACAAAGAAAAAACAAAACAACGAAAAAAAAAAAACAACAACCCCAAAGCAACCGAACAAGCAACCTGTGTTTTAACCCTTATTGTACTGGGCTTTTTAAAGCTCCTCTCTGACTGGGGGGCTCTGAGACCACCCTCTGATCTCGGCCACGACATGATCGATTGCCGCAAAATTTGGCATGGGCCTCGAGAATAATTTAAAGAACAAATATCCATTGTTATTTTTATGTAAATCTACATTTTTTTTTCATTTGATATAATTTATGCAAATTATATGCATATATATACATATCGATTGATAATCAAATAAAGAAAGGCCTTGAAGATAAAATCTTAATAGAAGAAGTTTTCTCTAAACCTACAAAAATACTATTACATAAGAACATTTTTAATAAGTGATTTCAATTCTTATGTATTCCTTTGTTTTACGAATTTCTTATGTATTTCTATGTTTTTCAACTTTAACCTTTTAATTGTTTTTTTTCTGCTTTTTCAGAATGTTATATAAAGCAATTTTCATATAGAATAAATTATAATTACATCTTGAATAATAAATTATAGGTGATAAAGGAGGTATATGATGAAATGCAATTTCCATGCACAAAACTCCGAAATTCTCCTTTTTCGGGCCGACATGAGGTCATGGAAGGTCACGTGACTCGGAAACGGGATGACCAATTATTTTGTAAACTTGGTGTCAAAAGATGCGCAAGACTTAAAAGAAAAAAAATCAGAAAGTTGCATGACATGAATTGCAGCGGTTTTAAATGCGTGGCGAAATTTGTTGGGGGATTTAAGATATAGGATAAAAAATGGAATTGCAATAGAGATGATAGTACAAAGACTGCTTTAGCATTAATAAAGATCATGCTCTATTATTCAGGGAAATATTGTTCTAAATGAACAATTCCATTCTAGTTATTTTTTTCATGACCACCATTATGAAAACAAGAACGTCTTCCATCATTGCCTGTATGACCTTTGAGGAACACTGATATTTTGATGACTCGAATTGTATGACAATCACATCAAAGCGTAAGCATGATGGATCACTCTTCAAAAATGACCACTAATATTAGTAATTTATAAGTGTAGATGATCTTGTGATTTGGATGGTGTAGAAGAACCCATCGACCTTACTGGACTCTGAATTTAACTCTTTGTTACATTGCCCTGGCATGACTTTCCCGTTGATATCACCCACATTTCATTTGTTATACATAACTGAATCAATCACTTCAAGTCAGCATGTGTTCTGAACAATGTCTTAGAGTGATAGCAAATAATATTTTTAAAATTTATGTATTTGTTGTTTTTTTGTTGTTGCTTGATTGATTAAAACCTTGTGAAATAGTACACTCTTTAAAACACATTTTCACGTTACAATGTGAATGGGTTCTCAGAGAAATCAGTCATTCGTCAGTTTTGAAACGTTGAAGTGTTCTATTACTCTTTGTTTCTCAGTCAGATGTGGTTTCATGATGATGATTTTATTGTGCCTGTCTACATATCTATTATACTCTGTGTCTTTCTTTCTTCATGTTATGTCATGTTACATAAGATTTTCAAAACCTCATTTACGGTTTTGTTACATTGTCATTAGAGAGAAGAAAATGTGACTTTCACTTTCATTTTTTTTTAAAAACTTCCTCAACTTCCTCAATTTTAAAGATCCATCTTCACCATCTTTTCTCCCTCACTACACATGTCATTTCTAACAGGATGCTCAGCTTCGCCTGGGTCGAAGGTCAATACCATCCAGTCAACGGTCAACTCCCTCCAGTATTAGGTCATCGGTCTTGAGTCAAGATACTTTAATGTTTACTCCACCAATAGATGACCGTGTTACTTCAAGACAGAGAATGTCAAGAGGAGGATGATAATGTGTACATATTGTCTGTTTAGACCCAGAAGGGCGTTAACTCAGTGTAAAGGGTATAAGTTACTGCTGTTATCGATTTCAGTGGAAAATTTGTAGACTTTCCCACCATAAGAACCATGGATATGCCAGACACTTAGTAAATATATTGAAACATGTGTTCTTTTTATGTGGAAATAAATATATAAAAATAAATAAATAAATAACAACTCTTTCATAGTGTCATACGCATCCCATCTTTCTTTGGTCTCATCATTCATCAACCACTATAAACATTCTTGTATCCATTCTTTTCCTTGTATTTTATTTACTCACTTGCATTTCCCCCTCATATTGTTTTCCTACATATTTCAATTGGATGCTTTCTTTTCAATAAATTCTGATTTTTCTCATGTTTGTTTTTGTTATGGTACTTCTTTTGTAAATTCTTATTGTTGCATTCTTCTTCAGTATTTTGGTGTACTTTGCAGTCAGTTTGTTCAGTTTGAAATTTTTAATTTCAGACAACATTTCAGAGCCTGTTGACATTGGAGCCCTCGACTTAGAGTCCAGAACTAGCTCTGACAGCGAGGAATTCGGGGACAATGAAATGCTGCAAGTCCTGCGCAAGCAGAGAGAAGAATGCTTACAACATTTTAACCATTTGCATAACCTACTCTCTCTCACAAGTAAAGATTAACCCTGAAAACGTATTGATTTATTTGTGCAGCTTTTATTGAACTGCATTATAAAGAGTGGATTTGTTACTTGTCATATTGCAATGTGTTAGAGCTCCTTGTTTCGTGATTGACACTGAACCAGACAATTTGATCAGTTTCATTTTCAGGAACAGATTTAAAAGAGACAGAAATAAAGATGAACTATTACTTAATGAGTAATGACTTCTGATAGAAAATGAGTGCATAATAATCGTTAACCTAGTGAGTCAAGAAGTAAAGTGAAAGATAATAGAATTAAACTTCAGTTTAACATGATGTCTGCAATAATGTGAATGATGCTTATATACATGGAAATGAAACCTTTATTTATATTAGGAAGACCTGCTTGCTCGATCTGTTTTGTTTTAAGATATTGAGAAAAGATGATGCAAAAAAAGGAACAGAAGATATTTAAAAAATATGTACTATACTATCTTACCAAACAACTTTTGTATTCATCAAGACAAAATGTGAATTTAATTTACGTCACGTTACGATTGAATTTTCAATTTAAAATGATAAGCAGATGCTTCTAATTATCTCGTACATTTTTACTGTTATCTTGAAAATCAGTAGGTTTAACTTCTCAGATAAAACTCCCGGCATGCAGGCTACTTAAGAAAGTTTGATTTATACATTCATGTTGAAATTCAATTCTAAGGAATTCACTTTATGAAATATTTTACAAGGAATATCATTTTCCCCCAAAGTGTTATTCTTGTAATAATTTCTTTAAAATGTTGATCATATTCACAGTCGAGTGCAATAGCATGGGTTACACAACCTCTCACATGCTGTAGTGCATTGATAGGTACATGTATTTAAAATATAAAAGCCCTTTAGAGTTTTTCACAGTATCATCACTGAAGTATTCGATTATAAATTCAGAGTGCTACAGTTCCTTTTTTATTCTCATAACTAATGTAAGGTCTGCAATAACATAACGAAGATGATTTTTCATATTCAAATATTTGTCCATCCTTTGATTATAAATGTAATCAGTACAACTTTGTATCAACATTTTCAGTTGAATGATACTTTTAAAAAAATGTAAAAACAGTTTTTTTTCAAAACAATGTCATAAGAAAATTACATTATTCAACTCATTCCTAACCGACTTGTTAATGAAGCACTAGTAAAAAGTTTCAATCATCTTTGTACAGTGGCTACATACTTAGGTCAGTTTGGTATACAGTAAGAATTCATACAAATTGCAAAATTACTAGTTTGTGATATCTTTAAAAAAAATCATAGCAAGGACTTTATAATTCTGATAAATCGGGTAACTCTAACTAAATATCGGAATGCATGTCTGACATAATGCATTAACATCACCTACATGTATCGGCTACACATTTTATTTACTTTTTTTGCAATATGACTCTAAATCATACGCTATCTAATAAATATAATAGTAAATTTGCATAGCAATTTTGATGTTATTGTTTCACTATTCTTTTTTTTTGTTTCTGTCCACGTTAAATTGAGCACAGAGATATAGCAGGATAATAATTAAGGTCATACTGAAAAAAAGAAAAGAAATTGTAATAGCATTGTAATGTACAGTGATATAACTGTATGTTGTAATCAACCAATCTCATCAAACAAAGGAGAAATGCATCCTCAAACATTGGTTCAGCAATTGTTGGCTATTATAAAATGAAGCTGTTTGAGAGAATATAAGTACATGTATATCCTCAAACAATACTTGATTGGTTTAGCAGTTGACCATTATGTATAAAACAAAAATGTTTTGAGAGGCAATTATAGGATGCATTAAGTCTTTATTTGGGGGGAATTTGTGATTCAAAAGATATTTTACAGCTATTTTGTATTTTCCACTCAAAAAAACTTTACACATAAAGCTTTATTTCATATATTTCAGTACTATTGGAATATTTTCATGAATACTGCTTTTAGAAGTTAGCCAGTATTGCATTACTAGGTTCAGTATATATAAACATATATCATGCTACCCTTTCTAAATTATATTACCTTTCATCTTCGTGTAAGCTTTAAAATTGATGAATATGTACAGTGTGATATGTGATACAAATACATTCATATGGGAAAAAATGCAAGTTTTGTTCCAATGCAGACTCTATGTGTTTGCCTCTTGTGATTTCTCACTACATTTAGAAAGTATCTGTTAACATTTAGAAAGTATCTGTTAACATTTTTCTAGATGAAGACAAAATACAAGACCCTGTGTCATAAAACCTGTTATCAATAACAGCTGCCACAATTCTATAACAAATTTTCTTGCAGCCAATCATATGCAGCGATTTCAGTATCTCAACTATTTTTTTTTTTTTGGGGGGGGGGGGAGGGGGAGGAGGAGGGGGCGGGGGTATATGAACATGTACGTGCCTAAATGCCATACATTTGAAAAACATTTGGTGTGCCTGCAATCTCCTTCGCCTTTTGTTCTTTTCGCATCTTGACCAAGTAGTTTCCATACATGGGCTGCCCGTCCGGTGTAATAGGACCTTTATCACCGAATTTCATATCTCCCTTGTGGCATCCCATGGCGGTAGCATTGTGGGAGGCGTCATCTGTCTGTACGGGCGGCGGCTCTCTGGCCTGTTCTTGTTTTCTTTTCTTCACTAAATAGTTCCCGTACATAGGTTGTCCGTCTGGTGTTGTTGCCTTTGTGTCGGCGTATTTCAGCTCTCCCTTGCGGCGTTTCATGGCCTCGGAGTTGAGGGAGGCATAGACGGTTGCTTCTTCTGTCTGTATGGGTGGGGCATTAGGGGGATGGTCGCGGTCGTGTGCGACAGAGAGGTAGACCAAACCATCATCATCCACCTATGCATGGAGCAAAATAAATGATAGATGCACAGAGTCCAAATAGAGAGCGGGATGCCAGCTTTGATTGATATAGATTTTAATTGAAAACATATTTTCACATAAATATAGCTTCAAAACGATTTTACAACTTTAACATCGAGTTAATTAAAACGTGGAAATCATATATACATTTGTTGGCAAAAAAGTTAAAGACTACTTTAGATTGAGAATATGCTTCGAGAGAAAAGCTTGATGTTGAGGAGATAAAAATTAATTGACCAACTTTGCCATTTAAAAATTAAAAACCCTTTTGAGTAAATGCATAAATATTGTGATTAAAATTAACATAAAAGTAACAATGAACTTCTTCAAAGTATACATGTCATATACAAAACTTATACAGATATCATATAAAAGGATAGCACCACTTAATAACTGGGCTGTTAAAGTCAAGTATTAAGAATATACAAATTACTGATCCTCATGAGCCTCTGCCAGTGCCTTACAATGCACTTGACATAGTGTAGCCAATGACACTCATACATTTATGTCACAGTGATTAACGGATACATGAATGTTGCTACTTGCCGGGACTATAAATAACTTTACCTTATATGTATTGCCTAGAAAAAGTGATGCAGTTAATAATGTTTATTGTATTTGTTGAGAATATGAAAGTGATGATAAATGCACAATAGATGGCAATACACTTACTGTTCGGCCTTCTTGTTCAGCATTTCTTCCACCCCCCTCTTTGACAGCAAAGAACAAGATGAAATACAAAGAGAAATGAATAATTCTAATAAGTTTCAAATAGCAAGACCGATAATGGAAAAGTCATTCCTTTTTGGGATTCTGTTGTCAAAAGAACAGGTTGACATTTTTTTGTAATAACATTTTACGAAAAAAAAAAATTCAAAGAAGATCCATGTACTCCTTTGTAATTACAAATCAGCAACATGAGACAATTAATATTAGGAAAAGTTTAAACGTGTTAGCTGATGATTATCATTGTAATACATGTACAAAAACATGAGGAAAAAAAAAAGAAAAGAAAATGAGAAACCCATTGAAGTCTCAAAACAAAAGTAAAACGTTGTATATCTATGACTGACAGTCAAATGTTCCTTCATATTATGGCCATTCTAAAAAATAATGTTTCAACGTTCAAAGTAATCATCTTATTTTTTCCATTTCTATGTATGTATTCCGCCTTATCAGGTACGGTCAATTCGGTGAATATTTTTTACCACTTTGGGGGCTCCATAAACCCCTTTATCCCTTTCTGTGCATCAATGCGATAAGATATCTATCAAAGATCATTTCTGTGAAATTTAAAGAGATTTAAAGAAAATCTGAGCTGGTGGGGCCACATCAAGCGCCCCCTTGTCGAATAATTTGTAAATTCCGCCTTATCAAGTGTCAATTCGGTGAATATTTTTTACCACTTTGGGGGCTCCATGGACCCCTTTAGCCCTTTCTGTGCATCAATGTGCACCCCCATTTCGATGGAATATCTATCAAAGATCATTTCTGTGAAATTTAAAGAGATTTAAAGAAAATCTGAGCTAGCGGGGCCACATCAAGCGCCCGCTTGTCGAATAATTTGGAAATTCCGCCTTATCAAGTACGGTCAATTCGGTGAATATTTTTTACCACTTTGGGGGCTCCATAAACCCCTTTATCCCTTTCTGTGCCTCAATGTGCACCCCTATTCGATGAGATATTTATCAAAGATCATTTCTGTAAATTTAAAGAGATTTAAAGAAAATCTGAGCTAGCGGGGCCACTTCGAGCGCCCCCTTGTCGAATAATTTCGAATTTCAATAGAATAACAAACTTCAATTCGGTGAATATTTTTACGAGTTTTGGGGCTCCATATACCCCTTTATCCCTTTCTGTGCATCAATGTGCACCCCCGATTCGATGAGATATCTATCAAAGATCATTTCTGTGAATTTTAAAGAGATTTAAAGAAAATCTGAGCTGGCGGGGCCACATCAAGCGCCCCCTTGTCGAATAATTTATAAATTCCGCCTTATCAAGTACAGTCAATTCGGTGAATATTTTTAACCACTTTGGGGGCTCCATAAACCCCTTTATCCCTTTCTGTGCCTCAGTGTGCACCCCTATTCGATGAGATATTTATCAAAGATCATTTCTGTAAATTTAAAGAGATTTAAAGAAAATCTGAGCTAGCGGGGCCACTTCGAGCGCCCCCCTGTCGAATAATTTCGAATTTCAATAGAATAAAAAACTTCAATTCGGTGAATATTTTTACGAGTTTGGGGGCTCCATAGACCCATTTATCCCTTTCTGTGCATCAATTTGCACGCCCAAGTCGATGAGATATCTATCAAAGATCATTTCTGTGAAATTTAAAGAGATTTATAGAAAAGTCTAAGCTAGCGGGGCCACATCAAGCGCCCGCTTGTCGAATAATTTGGAAATTCCGCCTTATCAAGTACGGTCAATTCGGTGAATATTTTTTACCACTTTGGGGGCTCCATAAACCCCTTTATCCCTTTCTGTGCCTCAATGTGCACCCCTATTCGATGAGATATTTATCAAAGATCATTTCTGTAAATTTAAAGAGATTTAAAGAAAATCTGAGCTAGCGGGGCCACTTCGAGCGCCCCCTTGTCGAATAATTTCGAATTTCAATAGAATAAAAAAC
Source organism: Heliocidaris tuberculata (assembly GCA_025618425.1). NCBI lineage: Eukaryota > Metazoa > Echinodermata > Echinoidea > Camarodonta > Echinometridae > Heliocidaris > Heliocidaris tuberculata. The sequence goes on from CM046833.1 coordinate 42,618,191, forward strand.
TTCAATTCGGTGAATATTTTTACGAGTTTGGGGCTCCATAGACCCATTTATCCCTTTCTGTGCATCAATTTGCACCCCCAAGTCGATGAGATATCTATCAAAGATCATTTCTGTGAAATTTAAAGAGATTTATAGAAAAGTCTAAGCTAGCGGGGCCACATCAAGCGCCCGCTTGTCGAATAATTTGGAAATTCCGCCTTATCAAGTACGGTCAATTCGGTGAATATTTTTTACCACTTTGGGGGCTCCATAAACCCCTTTATCCCTTTCTGTGCCTCAATGTGCACCCCTATTCGATGAGATATTTATCAAAGATCATTTCTGTAAATTTAAAGAGATTTAAAGAAAATCTGAGCTAGCGGGGCCACTTCGAGCGCCCCCTTGTCGAATAATTTCGAATTTCAATAGAATAACAAACTTCAATTCGGTGAATATTTTTTACGAGTTTTGGGGCTCCATAGACCCCTTTATCCCTTTCTGTGCATCAATGTGCACCCCCGATTCGATGAGACATCTATCAAAGATCATTTCTGTGAATTTTAAAGAGATTTAAAGAAAATCTGAGCTGGCGGGGCCACATCAAGCGCCCCCTTGTCGAATAATTTATAAATTCCGCCTTATCAAGTACAGTCAATTCGGTGAATATTTCTTACCACTTTGGGGGCTCCATAAACCCCTTTATCCCTTTCCGTGCATCAATGTGCACCCCTATTCGATGAGATATTTATCAAAGATCATTTCTGTAGATTTAAAGAGATTTAAAGAAAATCTGAGCTAGCGGGGCCACTTCGAGCGCCCCCTTGTCGAATAATTTCGAATTTCAATAGAATAAAAAACTTCAATTCGGTGAATATTTTTACGAGTTTGGGGGCTCCATAGACCCATTTATCCCTTTCTGTGCATCAATTTGCACGCCAAAGTCGATGAGATATCTATCAAAGATCATTTCTGTGAAATTTACAGAGATTTATAGAAAAGTCTAAGCTAGCGGGGCCACATCAAGCGCCCGCTTGTCGAATAATTTGGAAATTCCGCCTTATCAAGTACGGTCAATTCGGTGAATATTTTTTACCACTTTGGGGGCTCCATAAACCCCTTTATCCCTTTCTGTGCCTCAATGTGCACCCCTATTCGATGAGATATTTATCAAAGATCATTTCTGTAAATTTAAAGAGATTTAAAGAAAATCTGAGCTAGCGGGGCCACTTCGAGCGCCCCCCTGTCGAATAATTTGGAATTTCAATAGAATAAAAAACTTCAATTCGGTGAATATTTTTACGAGTTTGAGGGCTTCATAGACCCCTTTATCTTTTTGTGCATCAATGTGCACCCCAAAATCTATGAGATATCGATCGAAGATCATTTCTGTGAAATTAAAAGAGATTTAAAGAAAATCTGAGCTGGCGGGGCCACATCAAGCGCCCCCTTGTCGAATAATTTATAAATTCCGCCTTATCAAGTACAGTCAATTCGGTGAATATTTTTTACCACTTTGGGGGCTCCATAAACCCCTTTATCCCTTTCCGTGCATCAATGTGCACCCCTATTCGATGAGATATTTATCAAAGATCATTTCTGTAGATTTAAAGAGATTTAAAGAAAATCTGAGCTAGCGGGGCCACTTCGAGCGCCCCCCTGTCGAATAATTTGGAATTTCAATAGAATAAAAAACTTCAATTCGGTGAATATTTTTACGAGTTTGAGGGCTTCATAGACCCCTTTATCTTTTTGTGCATCAATGTGCATCCCCAAATCTATGAGATATCGATCGAAGATCATTTCTGTGAAATTTAAAGAGATTTAAAGAAAATCTGAGCTAGCGGGGCCACATCAAGCGCCCCCTTGTCGAATAATTTGTAAATTCCGCCTTATCAAGTACGGTCAATTCGGTGAATATTTTTTACCACTTTGGGGGCTCCATAAACCCCTTTATCCCTTTCTGTGCATCAATGCGATAAGATATCTATCAAAGATCATTTCTGTGAATTTTAAAGAGATTTAAAGAAAATCTGAGCTGGTGGGGCCACATCAAGCGCCCCCTTGTCGAATAATTTGGAAATTCCGCCTTATCAAGTGTCAATTCGGTGAATATTTTTTACCAGTTTGGGGGCTCCATAGACCCCTTTATCACTTTCTGTGCATCAATGTGCACCCCCAGTTCAATGAAATATCTATCAAAGATCATTTCTGTAAATTTAAAGAGATTTAAAGCAAATCTGAGCTATCGGGGCCACTTCGAGCGCCCCCCCCCCCTGTCGAATCATTTGGAATTTCAATAGAATATAAAACTTCAATTCGGTGAATATTTTTACCAGTTTGGGGGCTCCATAGACCCCTTTATCCCTTTCTGTGCATCAATGTGCACCCCGAATTCGATGAGATATCTATCAAAGATCATTTCTGTGAAATTTAGAGAGATTTAAAGAAAATCTGAGCTAGCGGGGTCACTTCGAGCGCCAACTTGTCGAATAATTTGTAAATTTCGCCTTATCAAGTGTCAATTCGGTGAATATTTTTTACCACTTTGGGGGCTCCTTTGACCCCTTTATCCCTTTCTGTGCATCAATGAGCACCCCCATTTCGATGAAATATCTATCAAAGATCATTTCTGAGAAATTTAGAGAGATTTAAAGAAAATCTGAGCTAGCGGGGCCACTTCGAGCGCCCCCTTGTCGAATGATTTGGAATTTCAATAGAATAAAAAACTTCAATTCGGTGAACATTTTTACCAGTTTGGGGGCTCCATAGACCCCTTTATCACTTTCTGTGCATCAATGTGCACCCCCAATTCAATGAAATATCTATCAAAGATCATTTCTGTAAATTTAAAGAGATTTAAAGAAAATCTGAGCTATCGGGGCTACTTCGAGCGCCCTCCTGTCGAATCATTTGGAATTTCAATAGAATAAAAAACTTCAATTCGGTGAATATTTTTACCAGTTTGGGGGCTCCATAGACCCCTTTATCCCTTTCTGTGAATCAATGAGCACCCCCATTTCGATGAGATATCTATCAAAGATCATTTCTGTGAAATTTAGAGAGATTTAAAGAGAATCTGGGCTAGCAGGGCCACATCAAGCGCCCCCTTGTCGAATAATTTGGAAATTCCGCCTTATCAAGTGTCAATGCAGTGAATAATTTTTACCACTTTGGGGGCTCCTTAGACCCCTTTATCCCTTTCTGTGCATCAATGTGCACCCCCATTTCGATGAAATATCTATCAAAGATCATTTCTGAGAAATTTAGAGAGACTTAAAGAAAATCTGAGCTAGCGGGGCCACTTCGAACGCCCCCTTGTCGAATGAATTGGAATTTCAATAGAATAAAAAACTTCAATTCGTTGAATATTTTTTACCACTTTGGGGGCTCCATGGACCCCTTTATCCTTTTCTGTGCATCAATGTGCACCCCCAAATCGATGAGATATCTATCAAAGATCATTTCTGTGAAATTTAAAGAGATTTAAAGAAAATCTGAGCTAGCGGGGCCACTTCGAGCGCCCCCCTGTCGAATAATTTGGAATTTCAATAGAATAAAAAACTTTAATTCGGTGAACATTTTTACCAGTTTGGGGGCTCCATAGACCCCTTTATCCCTTTCTGTGCATCAATGTGCACCCCCAATTCGATGAAATATCTATCAAAGATCATTTCTGTAAATTTAAAGAGATTTAAAGAAAATCTGAGCTAGCGGGGCCACTTCGAGCGCCCCCCTGTCGAATAATTTGGAATTTCAATAGAATAAAAAACTTCAATTCGGTGAATATTTTTACCAGTTTGGGGGCTCCATAGACCCCTTTATCCCTTTCTGTACATCAATGAGCACCCCCATTTCGATGCGATATCTATCAAAGATTTTTTCTGTGAAATTTAGAGAGATTTAAAGAAAATCTGAGCTAGCAGGGCCACTTCGAGCGCCAACTTGTCGAATAATTTGGAAATTCCGCCTTATCAAGTGTCAATGCAGTGAATAATTTTTACCACTTTGGAGGCTCCTTAGACCCCTTTATCCCTTTCTGTGCATCAATGTGCATCCCCAAATCTATGAGATATCGATCGAAGATCATTTCTGTGAAATTTAAAGAGATTTAAAGAAAATCTGAGCTAGCGGGGCCACATCAAGCGCCCCCTTGTCGAATAATTTGTAAATTCCGCCTTATCAAGTACGGTCAATTCGGTGAATATTTTTTACCACTTTGGGGGCTCCATAAACCCCTTTATCCCTTTCTGTGCATCAATGTGCACCCCCATTTCGATGGAATATCTATCAAAGATCATTTCTGTGAAATTTAAAGAGATTTAAAGAAAATCTGAGCTAGCGGGGCCACATCAAGCGCCCCCTTGTCGAATAATTTGTAAATTCCGCCTTATCAAGTACGGTCAATTCGGTGAATATTTTTTACCACTTTGGGGGCTCCATAAACCCCTTTATCCCTTTCTGTGCATCAATGTGCACCCCCATCTCGATGGAATATCTATCAAAGATCATTTCTGAGAAATTTAGAGAGATTTAAAGAAAATCTGAGCTAGCGGGGCCACTTCAAACGCCCCCTTGTCGAATGAATTGGAATTTCAATAGAATAAAAAACTTCAATTCGTTGAATATTTTTTACCACTTTGGGGGCTCCATAAACCCCTTTATCCCTTTCTGTGCATCAATGTGCACCCCCATTTCGATGAAATATCTATCAAAGATCATTTCTGAGAAATTTAGAGAGATTTAAAGAAAATCTGAGCTAGCGGGGCCACTTCGAACGCCCCTTGTCGAATGATTTGGAATTTCAATAGAATAAAAAACTTCAATTCGGTGAATATTTTTACCAGTTTGGGGGCTCCATAGGCCCCTTTATCCCTTTCTGTGCATCAATGTGCACCCCCAATTCGATGAGATATCTATCAAAGATGATTTCTGTGAAATTTAAAGAGATTTAAAGAAAATCTGAGCTAGCGGGGCCACTTCGAGCGCCCCCATGTCGAATAATTTCGAATTTCAATAGAATAAAAAACTTCAATTCGGTGAATATTTTTACCAGTTTGGGGGCTCCATAGGCCCCTTTATCCCTTTCTGTGCATCAATGTGCACCCCCATTTCGATGAGATATCTATCAAAGATCATTTCTGAGAAATTTAGAGAGATTTAAAGAAAATCTGAGCTAGCGGGGCCACTTCGAACGCCCCTTGTCGAATGATTTGGAATTTCAATAGAATAAAAAACTTCAATTCGGTGAATATTTTTACGGGTTTGGGGGCTCCACAGACCCCTTTATCCCTTTCTGTGCATCAATGTGCACCACCAATTCGATGAGATATCTATCAAAGATCATTTCTATGAAATTTAAAGAGATTTAAAGAAAATCTGAGCTAGCGGGGCCACTTCGAGCGTCCCCATGTCGAATAATTTCGAATTTCAATAGAATAAAAAACTTCAAATCGGTGAATATTTTTACCAGTTTGGGGACTCCATAGGCCCCTTTATCCCTTTATGTGCATCAATGTGCACCCCCATTTCGATGAGATATCTTTCAAAGATGATTTCTGTGAAATTTAGAGAGATTTAAAGAAAATCTGAGCTAGCGGGACAACATCTAGCGCCCGCTTGTCGAATAATTTGTAAATTCCGCCTTATCAAGTGTCAATTCGGTGAATATTTTTTACCACTTTGGGGGCTCCATAGACCCCTTTATTCCTTTCTGTGCATCAATGTGCACCCCCATTTCGATGAGATATTTATCAAAGATCATTTCTGTGAAAAGTAAAGAGATTTAAAAAAAATCTGAGCTAGCGGGTTCACTTCTAGCGCCCCCATGTCGAATCATTTGGAATTTCAATAGAATAAAAAACTTCAATTCGGTGAATATTTTTACCAGTTTGGGGGCTCCATAGACCCCTTTATCCCTTTTTGTGAATCAATGAGCACCCCCATTTCGATGCGATATCTATCAAAGATCATTTCTGTGAAATTTAGAGAGATTTAAAGAAAATCTGAGCTAGCGGGGCCACTTCGAGCGCCAACTTGTCGAATAATTTGGAAATTCCGCCTTATCAAGTGTCAATTCGGTGAATATTTTTTACCACTTTGGGGGCTCCATTGACCCCTTTATCCCTTTCTGTGCATCAATGAGCACCCCCATTTCGATGCGATATCTATTAAGGCTTCTTCCTATAATTATGTTTTTACAGCGGCGGGCCCTCGATCGGCGCCGCCGAATGATTCGGCGCGCCTGCGGCGCGGCATTGTTCTCAACACGAGGACTGAGCGATACGGCGGAAGTTCTAATTTATCTCGTTGGTAGGTGGATCGCCACAAAAGCCCGCACTGACATTGTGGGGAAGTTTTGACAATCGCGATTGTCAGAGCTATCCATACCGAGAGTCCTGACACTGGAGGTCGCTTCTGATTGGTCAGTCATTTCATGGAGCTTCAAAAAGTTCCCTCTCATAGAGAATGCACGTGAAAGGGAACTATTGGGAGCTCCATGATCCGCCATGTTTTAATCAAAGATCGCGTACGCGCAGGCTTATTATGCGCTTGTCACAACTCTCTCTATCAACGCGCTCTGGCGATTGTTGAATACCCCCTCTATTGTTTGGTTTATATATATCCTTGAAGCCAAACTACTTGAAAAATACGGCGAACAGCGACGGCTTTGGAATGCGTATCAACTTGTGCTGGTTATTTTCTTTTTTCTTTCTTTCTTTACTTCTGTTATATCTAGTACTAGTGTTATGGCTATACTTATGCTATCAAAAGATGCCGAAATCTTAATTGTCAAAAAGGAGGGCTTGAGAAAATCAGAAACTGGCGGAGGCAGTGCAACACCCATGAACAGAAATTAATATAATTATATAGTGTGTCGAGTAATTCCCTGCTTTAAAAGAGTTATTATTTCAAATTAATTGAAATTGCTTATACAACAGCCATGAATTCATTCTTCTTTTTAACCATTTTATTTTTCTTCTTCTTCTTTTTTTTATCATGAAATAGTACAAACAAAAAGAGGGTGAAGGTATTTTGTCGTTTGGTGATATTCCCTCGTGCTACACAAAACTCCTATTAAGCTATGAAGAAATATACTAGAAAATCTAATTTGATTAACTACTAATCTAAATTCATGATCAAATATTCACTCTTCTGCCTTGATGCTAATATATTTTTGTAAAAATATAAATGTAATCGTTGGCCATGTTTATCGTACAGCGCGTTCGTTTCATTGTGTATTAAAGTTTTATACCGCGCACGACGCTTTTGCATACAGCAGAGACACTATTGTTATTGACGGGTTAATTATTTCTGGCTCGCTCAAAATCCTGGAACAAGTTCCATAAAACTGCTATTACGGTTGTGTATTATGTAGATGTGAAATCGCTTCATCGCCGACAACCCCCCCCCCCCCTTCCTCCCATATTGCCAGACATCGTTCTGATAATTATGCCCACACTTGCACCGACTGCAAATACCAGATGAATTTTTATTTTTATTATTTAGATGTTTATCTATTCAAATTATGACAAAATTGCTCTAATCCAATCAAGTTTAACGTTTTCAGTTGCTTATAACAACATTTTTTGTGTTTGATAACAAATGTTATGAAACAAGGTACAGATGCATGTGCCAATTAATTAATTTGTTTGTTTGTTTGCCTTCGACGCTCTTTCATAATAATGCAACCATAGGTAGTGAAATCGCGAGTTGTGGGAATGCACAGGGAAGCAGTGGGGATGTCGCGAATTTCAATGGCCGGGAAGCTAGGGAGCATATCGAATTGTTCCTCATGGGGGGGGGGGGGGGGGGGGGGCTGGCAACGATGTAGGCCTAATAGAAGGAAGAGAGAAAGATGGGGGGACAATAAACGCTAGAGGGGGAAAACGAGAAAGGAATTTCGCCTGAAGATACATAACTTTATTTCCTCGCATATATTCGTTTCAGTGGCATATCTACGGGAGGGGTAGGGGGGAGGCAGCAGGTGGAACATTTTTTGTACACAACTGTTTAGCCATATTCGCGGAAAATTCCTTCAAGTGCCTACGCAGAAATATATAAAACAGAAAAACATGAGAGAGAAAAGAGGATAGACTAAGGTAAAACTAAGAACTATATAAGGAAAGAGAAGAGGACAGATATTAAGGAAAAACAAAGAAATGCATGAGGAAGGAGAAGGGGAAAGATTAAAAACAAAGAAATGTTCTTTCCTTATGTATTTCTTTGTTTTTCCTTTAATCTACCCTCAGTGGCGTAGACAGGATTTTTCAATAGGGGGGGGGGGGCAGACGTGAAGGATCCAACCGCGTAGCCAGGATTTCATTTTAGTGGGGGGGGGGGGGGGGTGCAGGGAGGGGGGGAATTTTTCCCTCACGCCCGAAGCGCGAAAGCTCTAACGTTTGATAGCAAATTTGAGAGAAAGATAACGGCTCGTAGCACCTTTCTTTAGGCGGAAAGTAAGTTCGACGCCGGGACCGGACTGCTTTTCAGTAATATGGACGCGATAGTGCGCTGTATGTAATAGGGATGGGTGCAGGGAGGGGAAGTTTCCCCCTTCCCGCACGAGCGCAAAAGCTCCGATCTTTTACCAAGTTTGAGAGAAAGATAACAGCTCGTAGCAAACAATTTTTTTAGGCGGAAAATTATAGCTCGACGCCCTGACTGCTTTTCAATTATTTGGACGCAATATTGCACTGTATGTAACAGGGGTGGTGCAGGGAATATTTTCCCATTCCCGCGCGAAACGCGAAATCTTTGACGTTTTAGCAAATTTTGAGAGAAAGATAATGGCTCGTAGCATCTTTTTAGGCTTTTTTTCTCTCACTTTCCCCGCTTTTTCGCTCTCGCTTTTTTAGTGGTGGATCCGGGGGGGGGGGGGAGGGTCCGGGCCCCCCTCCTCTGGGGCCAAAAAGGGGCCCCAAAATGCTGAGGAAGAGTTTTATTTTTCAGTTTTTAGTTTTTTGCTTGTCAGAGATTTTTGGAGTTAAAAAGGGGCCCCAAAATGCTGAGGACCTTTTTTTTAAATTTATTATTTTTTTTTTTTTGCTTTTTGCTTTTTGCTTTTTGCTTTTCAGAAATTTTTGTGAATATTGAGCCCCCTCCCTCAAGTAATCCTGGATCCGCCAATGATAATGGGACTTTGATTTGAAATCAGTTGTGAATTCATGGGCAGTTTTTCGATGTTTGAATCCATCAAAAAAGCAGAGGCGTCGATCCGTTTTTCGAATGGGGGGACGGCAAGACAGCCTAACGTATAACGACGTTCATTCGGCACTCCATTCAGTCATCGTCAACGGGGCGGCGGCGTCTTTCAAACAGTGGGGCCGCGGGGGGGGGGGGGGGGGGGGGGTGGCACCAACAAAAAGAGGCACCTACAAGGGATGGAAAGAAGGCGGGAAGTAGGCCTACCACTTTGAGATGTTAGTATACCGGCAATACTATTGTTTTCTTAGCATACTAGATGCTAATACTACTCATTCAGCGATAAAGTTGTGTTATTGTCATGAGATTGAATTGTGAAAGAAACTGTATCAAAGACATTTGGGAAAGTTTGATTATACAGTATAGCACTATTAACACATGCACTGTACGCAGAAATGTGTATAGGGGACTACACGCAAAATATTCCGCCCGAACATTTCAGCTGTTTCTAGCATTGGTGTCGATCCCGGGGGGATGGGGGTATATATCCCCAATACAATTTGAGGTGGGAGTGGCCTGTATTATCATCCCCCAATATAAATTTTTGGATGAAATAAAAAAGAATTATGAAACATTAACTTAAAACTAATAATTATCCAAACTCATGATGTTTGATCTTGAAATACCATCACATTCTTTAATGATTAGAAGTAAGGAAATAAGAAATGCCATAATTTCAATGCGAAAATAAGGAAGGAAATTCGTTCACTCGCATTGTTATTATCAATTAAGGGGTTATCCCCCCCCCCTCCAATCATCAACACGGATCGACACCCCTAGTTTCTATTCATATTTTTCGTGTGATTGCATTTGAAGAGCAATCCTTTTCAGGGGACATTTCTACTATGATAAGTCTTCCAAACTAACATAATAAGAATGAGAAAGCTCACAAATTATTGTTTACCGACCAGAACTCAACCTTCATTATACTTTTAGACAGTCAAGAAGTGGGCCCCTGGTGATTGTCGGGGGGGGGGGGGCGAAAATCATCTAAAGAGGAGCCAACACCTAACTTCATCGTTGGGGTATAAATATTTCATATTGGCAGTTTTGTATCATGGGGGCAAAAAAAAAAATATATATATATCAGCAACATGTTGGAGTTTGGGTCATTCATAATGTGCTTCCCGTCTACAATGTAGAAGGACGTTTCAGAATTTGAATAGCATTAGAAGAGTGTTTGATAATTAGGGTTTTATTGTTTATATTATTAATCCCATTTGAATTACATCTATTATTGTGTTCCTGGCGAAAATTAAATTCAACACCTAAGATTCTTTTCTAAGTTTCACCCTCTTTCTTCCCGTTAGACTTCTCCGAAATAAGACGACTTGTACTGTCGATTTTTTTTTCAAGCCCTAAACAAGACATCCGTCCTTACCTATAAAAGGTTCGGATGTCTATTAAAAAGACGGAGCTTGTAAACGTTTAGGAAAGCTGTGTTTATTGATAGCCTATGCTTGGTTAAAATTGAAAGTCTATCGATTTCGTTCTGAAGTATCTCTTTTGTTCGTTGCTCAAAGCGAGAAACAATGCATATCCTGTAGCTTTACCACGGGCGTAGACAGGCATAATTATCCATTGTTTATAGTGGGGGTGATCTATTCATCTCCCCCCCCCCCCCCCCTCCAGACACACACACACACACACCACTGAGCTTTACTCACTTTGTTGGTTAAAAAGATGGATAGAGAATAAAGCTTTCGTTTTCTAAACGCGACTTTGATAGTTCCTGGACAGTTTAAAAACATTCCGTGGGTGCGTTTATGCTCCCATTTATCAGGCCAGAATTAGCCTGAAAATTCGTTTAATAGTTCAAAACACGGTTGCGTTCACAGTCAATATGAATAAAGGCGGATCTATACGTATTGATATCAATGCAAAGATGAAATGTATAATGCCCTACACCCTGTGCTGGATTCGACTCTGAAGAGGTACTAATTTCTATTGTTTGACTGGATATTAACCATGCGGCTTTACAAACCACTACCCTCTAATACCTACGGGGAAGCCCTATCATGAGTCCCATACCCATCCCACCCCCGAGAAAGTCTTCATAAGAGAGATCCATAATCCGATTTTTGCGACATCCGCCTTTCTTCTGTCTCGCACGCTCCAGTGGTGTAACGGGGCGGATAGAGGGGACACGTGCCCAGGGCAGCACTTGCGGGGGGGGGGGGGGGGGGGGGGAGGGGGTGGAAATGAAAGAAAGAGGAAGTGGAGACAATGAAGAAAAGGTGTGGTCCTGGATTATTACGCACCCAAATCATTAGTAAAATGCATACTAGAAACAGTGTTGTTTTTTGTTTTTTTAGGTATGCAAAAATGAATGAAGCTTGGCAGCTCCCTCGGATTTTTCTCCGAGAATCTCGTAATATTTCCTCAATGTACGTAGCATATACATGAAGTTTATAGAAAGCATTTTAAAGGGTTCATTTTTACAATTTCTCATTTACTTTATTTTTCGATCAATTGGCCTTTAAGAACACAAAACAACGGATCGTCAAGCCAAAATACGGAACGGTCAAGGCGGAGACTCCACACACAAAATCACCCCTTGGCTGGAGCCCGCTGCAAAAGGGCACCTGCAAATTATTTATTATTTTTTTCTTCTTCTTTCTTTCTTTCCTTTTGCCGTTGCTTGTCGAAGACTTTTCGGACTTGTGACAACCCCACCCCCCCCCCTCCCCCTCCAAGAAAATCCTCGGATCCGCTTCTGTGTAGCAAAAGTATAGTAGTATTGATGTTTCTGTTTTCTATAGTTTATTTGGTTTCCAACACTTTCAATGTTTTGTGCCTCATTCCCTTGTCAAACGTACTTTCATCAGATGACCCCCAACTGAATCTTTTATAGAGAAATTTTCAAATAGAAACCAATAGATATAAATAACAGGTACTTATTAAAAAGCCCAATTTTATAGCATATCCGAAAAAATTTAACGAACTATTCTATATTCGAACAACAATTATCCTCAATATTAATTCGGGAAGCCGTATATTAATATAGTGAATCCGGGAACTGTTAGAGATTTCTTTAAATAGAAAAAAAAAAAACATATCTTTTTGAACACCGGGGGAAGTACATATAAGGAAAGTCTGATTTGTGTTAAAGCAGAAAACTTCAGTTAGAAAAACATGATAATTTTATGAACGTTGAAAAAATATTTTAAGAACAGGCTGATAGACCGACATTATCGCGAACGGTAAACCATATACTTTACCGTAGAATAAAAACAATAGCGATTGCTATAGGTTACCTATATTGTTGTTGTTGTTTTTCTTTTTTTTTTTTTGTTGTTGTTTTTGTTTTGTTTTTAATGTGTAATGTTCATTATTAAAAGGTTTTAAGCTATACAAGTCACAATGAACGCAAAAGAAACTTAAAGTGAGCAAATCAAAATTTAAGCTAGAGCAGAGAGGAAGGTGTGTCTTCGATGATTTGACGCTTCCCCTGGAAATTTTGAAGATTAAACAAAAATGAATAAATGAAGGCTAGTCGCGTCCCCCGGCTGTGACATAAATCGCCGCGCTTGCTTTCAGGAATTGGCCCGGGTGCGTTAATTCTAGCTGATTTTTTTTTTTTTTCAGGCCACAATCAGCATGTTGATACCCCTTAGTTCAAAACGCAGTTGTGGATGGAGCTCTTTTTCACAGAAACACAATTAGAAACCTCACAAAAAGGCAGCAGAGCCATAATTTGCATAGAGAAAAGAGAATTCAGGGACCATGACTCATCGTTTTCAAACTGTGTTTCATAACTGTTTCAAAACGCGGATTCTGGTTTAGCAATAAATTATTGTACCATAATGCGCGAGCAGGTGGCAAAGCCAAGGAGTTATCACAGCCAACGCAGACATATTGCCCATGTAAAGAATTCAGATTCTTTAAACTCTTTTCATAAATTTAACCAGCATGATAAGAATCCGGATCAATTGTCCTGCCCTTGGAGAAGAACAAAACAAGACACGCATTTAAGTGGGGTGGTGGGGGTGAAAAGAGCTCCTTTTGTTTATTTTAAACCAAGAATCAATAACGCTGAGAGGCATAGGGGGCATTGTTTTCAAACCGGGTTTCGTCAGCATGGTCAGGGTGTGTTCTATTCAACCACAATTCCACCTACATGTTGCATTGTTTCGCAAGTGAAGCAACCGACCAATACACCCCCTAAAAAAGGGGGTGGGAGCTTTTATTGCACTTAAAAAGTAACATAATTCCCCGTTATTTTGTTTGAGCAACCTTCGTGATGCTTAAAAAAAGGCGCACTCTGAAAAAATATGAAAATGCCCCTTTATAAGACATAAGTCACTTTGAGCAATAATGTACTTTTCGGACTAAAGAAAATTAAATTAAATATTTAAAACACGCACTTAACTTTAAAACATACCCTTTTCATTTTAAAGGAAATCTCAGGAGTTAGATACTATACTGTTTGGCATATAAAGCAAATGATTAATACCCCCCCCCCCCCCCCAGAGAGAGAGAGAGAGAGTTTTATAGGTCGACTATTTCAATATCTAATTTAGGCAGACATATATTTTATTTCACCGATTAAATGCCAATTCTTGGTGAAGAAATGCCACTTTCGAAAGTTAATGGTGCCCCTATGAGATAAAATTGGCGCTTCCTATTCTAACATCCATCCCCTCCAAGAGTTACTCTTTGTTTAAGAAATAGATGTAAAGGCATGTTTTCGTGAGACAGAAGTCGCTCGGTTATCCTAAAAAATGGTTTGGAAATTTGAACTGAAGAATCCGAAAGTCCAATCTCGGAACATTTTGTTGAGCTTTATCATTTGCAGTTACACACTCAAGTCTTCTCGGGTGCATAAAAAAGAAAACAAGCTTTATTTTTCTCTTCTATATTAAAGCAAATTGATTTATAAAGAGGAGATAATCTTCTGTACGTGGAAATACAGAGTTAACTCGTCTAAAGAAAGGAAGATAAAGAAATAAAAGAAAAAAGATCTAATTGAATATCGAGCTATTTATAGGACTACTAATTCCACCTTTCCATGTAATAGAAAGCGTCGTAATTTGGAAAGAGATTAAAATAAAAGAATTGTTTGGTCATGTACTAGGTAACTAGGGAACTCTTTAAGCGCACTTTTTAAGAAAGCGGCAGATTATTTATTTTAACCCTTTGAGTACGAACCCGCGCACAGCGATTGTTCTCCCTGTGACGGAGCGATTTCGGTTACATTGCCGGTAATGGGAAATTTGACGTGCTTTCTACTTTGATTGCTCATTGCACCTCACTCGCTCATTTTCGTGATTTTTAGTAAATGTAAACATGAAAGGTCAGACTTTTCTCTTTCTAAAAATATAAGTTTTGTTCATCGAAACAAAACATAAGGTTTGTTATATTAGAGGGGGAAAAGCCGTCTTATTTTGTTGAAGCTTCACTTCCTTCCTTTTCAATACACGTACAATACAAATTCCGTAAGCACCGTCGCACGAGCGGTTCGATCGATACCCCATTCATTGGCCCCATTGTCGTCTGCTAATGCTTGGCCGATTATCAACCGAGTCATAGGCCCTACATTTTACATAAGTTTCCGACGCATTTTGACCAACATTATGACATAATCATGTCTAAATGCTTTTTCTTATAAATATGCAAACAGGTATAGGCCCATTCAGGGAATTGGATTTTCAGATGAACATTATGTTACTCAATAATAAAAAGAATAATCCTATTCACTTTCGACTTCATTTCTCATAATTTGTCGGAATTATTTGCTTTAGTTTTTGTCTTCATTCGTTTATTTTTCTCTATCTATCCATCTCTCTTTCAACCTTATTTTCCTATGTAGTTGCTGCATCAATTAAAAAAAAAAAATCAAAATTGTGTACGCATATTTGATTTGTTTCTTATTTTTGTAATTGGAAAGAGCTAAATGAATGACAGTCATTGGAACAAAATAATACTTGTCATATCTCAATGCCGCTCTCTCTTCCCCCTCTCTCTCTGAATTCGTCAGGAATTTCGTGCAATTAGAACTTTGTTTCAGTGCGTTTTATTTCTGTATTGCATGCAATTTTTCTTTTGAAGGAGTGTGGCTCTTATTTGCCGTATCTTAGAGTTTGATCGATTTGAAAATAAAGAGAACAGCAGAAAAGGAGCATGATATTGAGAGTATAGTAATTCACTGTATGTAACGAGATAATGAGGAAAATAGTGAAAACCGAAACACAACAGTTGAGGTGAATATTGACGAGAGCGATGAAAAAATATGTTTTGAAAAAATAACGGCTATGGGGGGGGGGGGGGGGGACAATGACAACCATGGGCGGCGATCCCGATAGTACAGCAACCAATGGTAATGGCTAGTCCCCCCCCCCCCCCCGGCCATGGCAATATATCCTGTCAGAACAGTTAATATAACGCATTTTTTTTTAAATACAAAAACAGGGGAGAAAATCAGATCATTCAGAAATACATGTAATAGACATTGCCAAAATAAAGAAATGTAAACAAAACACATCATGTACACCTTATCACCTTTTTTTGCCACTATTGCCTCTAATTCTATTTTTTTTGTTGTTGTTGTTGTTGAATAAAATGACTCGGAAGATACCAAGTGAACGCAAGCTCCGAACATAATGTAATACATGTACAACTATGATCGAATATAATATTTTATGAAGCCCTATATTGTCGAAGAAAGACAAATAAGGGCATTCTCATACTCTCGAAAGACCCTCAATGCGAGCACAGTATTGTTTTGATAAATCAATATGTTTATAAGAAAAAAATGTGTGAGTTGTAAGTTGATTCTGATGTAGGCTTATAGCTGAGTGACCAAATCAAGATATCGTTATATGTGATGTTGCAGTATCTGTAATAACAGCCCCCCCCCTTTTTTTTTTTTTTTTTTTAGTACATCGGATGACAGAATCGGGAATAAATTATAAAGACGCATGCAATTAAAGCTTTCAAATAGACAATGCGTGTTATATTTATTATACTTTTGACACAAATCCTAGTCATCAGGATAAACATTTAACGGGCTGTACTGAATTTCAAAATGAATATTTAGACTGGTTTTTGGTTATCCCTCGAGAGATTTTAATTTATATGTGTTCGTCTCCATCTTTGGTCTCGTTCAACCAGTATATTTT
Source organism: Heliocidaris tuberculata (assembly GCA_025618425.1). Lineage (NCBI taxonomy): Eukaryota > Metazoa > Echinodermata > Echinoidea > Camarodonta > Echinometridae > Heliocidaris > Heliocidaris tuberculata. The sequence continues at coordinate 42,634,492 of CM046833.1, forward strand.
GTCTATAAAACTTTAATTCTTGTTTCATAATTGAAAAGTTTTGTATATGGCATGAATATAAATATATAATGGTGGTGACGATGATGATGATTATTATGATGATGTTAACAAGGATAATTAGTAGTAATGATAATGAAGATAATGTTTGTTTGTTTTTTTTAATCTTGCGCTCGTTTTCTTTCTCTCTAATTGCAAGGAACGTGTGTTTATGTTGCTTGGCATTTTTTCAACATTGATGGAACCTTCCTTCCCAGGAAAATTCTCATATTTATGTCTATACCGCCGGAGTTACTCAAGACAAGGGTATTCTTCCGTAGGGAGGGAGAGAGAGAGAGAGAGAGAGAGAAGGGTAGGGGGACGCTTTTCAGAACATGAAATATGAACATTTCATTTGCCGCCTAAAACCAAGACCGCTTGGGGTTTGATAGCTATATTTTACAAACATAATTATATGCTTTAAAATAGCTACATGCCCTCATAAACGTAGGCCCGAGTGGCTCTTTGTATTGTCATGTATTCAGTAGACTGACCTCTTCTTTGAAAACGCTAATCTTCCTTTTAATAGTAGTCGCTTTGGCATTCTTTTGTTCTTTTGAGGGTGGGGTCTGCATGGTCCACGCAGCTGAGATAAGCGCTTCATTTGAAAAGAGCAGATCAATGGTCCATTCATGAATGATGTGCTAAATTGGTCACTTTGATAACATGAAAGGAGTATTGTCAAAGTTCTTTCTCCGGTAAATAATAAAAGGGAAACTTAGAATCACCATGACCTTTGTCAATGCATACTTTTATAAAATGATGTAAGCTCTGATCCATCCAATTCGAATAGTAAACAAATAATTAAATCATTTTATCTGGACTTACGAATTATTTCCGACGAGCTGATGAAGCGTCCAGGATCGGACGTGAAACCTTTCTCGGAAATAATTCGTAAGTCCAGATGAAATGATCTAATTATTTGTTTACATATAGGCTCCATATTGAAATTAAGGTCATTTTACATTGAAGACACACAATTCAAATTCCTCACAATAGGTCAATTGAGGTGTATCATGATGCATTTTGATATATATTCGATTGTGTTTTATATAATATACTCAATCAAAAGTATAACCCCAGCACTTTTCTTATTTATAACTTGCATAATGTATGATACGATATATTCATTGAAAAATGCAATGTACACAGGAAACTTTCCTAACCAATATTGTGAGTGGTTATTTGTGACAAAGTGAAACAGCCGTATCACAAATTTGTTTAAAATGAAAATGTGGATATCATCTTTAAAAAATAAAATGCAATACGAGAGATGTCTCATAATGTCTTTTTCTTATCATAGATCTCCAAATGTTTAATTAGAATTTATGTTGTTTTGATATAATATTTTCCAGCACTGTATCTAAATCTATTTTATGTAATACATTGACGTAAAAGATAAATGCGGAGCCAAAACGTTAATTTCCTTTTTATCTTATAGATAACATGTGGAGAGAGTCAGTCTGATTTTCATATCTTTATATCTTTTTTTTTTAGTAAACAAAAGTCCGATCGTGAGGTGCGAGTATAAGTGTATCAATGGGAAAATGTAAAAATCATTTTTTGTTCATTTTTTAGGAGTAGCGACAACCCGAAAGAAAAATGGGGAGCGAAGTTTACGAGGGTTTTTTTCCAGACGCTTCATTATAAAACTCTTTATATTGTAACTCTTCTTGTAAGTCGGTAGAACTATTTGGATGAAAACCATACATGTTAGCTTATATCGGAAAATATTTTAAGAATAAGGCAAGAAAATAAAGCGTCAAAAGATAGATGATTCTATGCTTTTAGTATAGAAATGAATCTGCGTTTTATTCCCGCATTTTATGCAGTTTTTCTTTTGAAGGGGTGTGGCTAGTAAGGAGTTATTCTCTGTATATCTTGGAGTTTGATCGACTTGAAAATAAAGAGAACAGTAGAAATCGTTCTAATTCATGAACGACGAGGTCAGAAAGTACTGCATTATTACTGAAGCAAAATTGTTTGTGATTTATTTCTCTTTAAGCTCATTCGTTAATCTGAACCCCGGGCTTTCAATAGTTTTGTCAAGCGGGCCGCGCCAGAAATATTTCAGAAATTACGTCGCGGTCCTCTGAGTATGACATATTACATGCACGAGGGATATTTACAAGTATTTACCTTTTCGGTCTTTTCGGTCATCAAAGTGTGCTAATTTGGATTAAAGAGATCATTTCACTACCGACATATGAGATGGCGAGTGCTGGAATATTGGTGGGTAATTTGTATATTCTTGGGGAGGGGGCTGCAGTCCCAAGGACCCCCCCCCCTACACACACACACACACACACACATTTCATAACTATGCCTATGCATACTGGCCCATCTAGTAAGGACGGCTGAAGAATATCAAACATATTTTTCATCTTCTTCTTTGTTGTTGCTCGTTTCATGCTTTTTATCAAAGTAGACGTGGTAGGAAAAGGGTAACGGATAATCATGTTCTACTTGCGAGCGAATGAAGCAAGCGAGCAAAATTGTTCATACTTTCATTTATATCAATATTGCATGAAACAAGATAACAGTCGGGTTTCTTTTAAACTAGATATTTTGGCGGGTCACGTGAAATTGTCTTGAGGGTCGCAGGTTTAGGCCCAGGGGCTCTAAAGTGTTATTTAAAAATGTGTTGCCATCATTATGACTATTAAAATTTGAAAATAAAGTTTCAAAAAGGCTTTCCAATTTTCCAAAGCGTCAGAGCTTTCGCGCTTCACGCGGGAAGGGGGAAACTTCCCTCCCCTCCCTGCACCCACCCCTGTTACATACAGTGCAGTATTGCGTCCAAATAACTGAAAAGCAGCCGGGCGTCGAACTAACTTTCCACAAAAAAAAAAAAAAAAAAAAAAAAAAAAAAAGGTGCTACGAGCCGTTAATATCTTTCTCTCAAATAAAAAGTCAGAGCTTTGGCGCTTCGCGCGGGAGGGGAAGGGGGAACCCACCCACCCCCTAAAATGAAAGCCTGGCTATGCGTTTGGATCCTTCATGTCTGCCCCCCCTCCCCTTTTGAAGAATTCTGGCTACGCCTGTGCCTGCCACCCAATCCCCACTTGTCTCTATGCCACCTCACTCCACCCTCTCCCTCTTTTTATGACATCCATCTTCTCTCTTTCTCACAAGCTCACTTTTTACAATCAATCTACATGACTTGTATTTTTAACATAGTTTTCAATGGGCCAGGGCATCTCACCATATAAGGTGATGAAAAAGGTCCTTGTGAAGGTCAATGGCGTACGTATCAAAGTCAACAACCTTCTCCGGGCACAGGCGCAATCACTAAAATTTGTCATCGTTCCAGAATTCTTATAATTTTAATAAAGTACCTCGCTCTCACGCTCTTTTTCTCGATCCCTCTTAATACCACAAACAGACTCATTGAATCACTTTTCTCCCCATTTTGAAAATATTTTGGAGTTCCTTTTTAAGACCAGACGGCTGATTGAGATCGATATTTGAAAACTAAACCTCACTTGTGTAATATTAAAAACGAAATTCTAGCTGGGATTTCATTCATAATACATCGATAATGTTTCAATTTTAATAAAGCGCTTATTATCTAACCGCCCAATCATGCTGGTTTGTAACAACATTACCAAAAACACTAAGAAATATTCCTTTGAATTCATGCGCTCGAATAAAGTTTGCTTAATAATTACAAATTTCCCATGTTGTTGACATATAGAACGAAAACGTTAAAAATATAGGGCACAGACCCCCCCCCCCCAAAAAAAAAAAAAGAGAGAGAGAGAGAGAGAGAAAGCGACTTTCAACAGAGAGGCCGCGGAGCGTTATTGAAAGTGTGTGTGTGTGTTGGGGGGGGGGGGTTATTTGATTTCACTCATTAATGATAATTTCTGAACCTAATTCAAACATTTTATGAAACGTGTCTACTCAAAAAAGTGAGTGTGTGTGGGGAGGGGGGGGGGGGCTGCAGCCCCCAGGCCCCGCCCCCGGGTGTTTTTTTTTTTTTTTTTTTTTTTTTTTTTGATACTCCGCAGCCATGACGGCTACATACAACCATTGAAATATGATAGTGAATTTATAATTGCATTGTTTGGAAACTTAACAATGTATTTTGGAATTGTATGTTTATTGCTATTAGCATTTCCGTTGAGTCAAGTTTTTTGTTTGGAACATAAAGCAAATTTTTGAGTAGTTTTCCCGGCCCAAGAATGTATTCCCCGTCCGTTATTTATTCGTTTATTAATTTTTATGCCATTTATCATTACTCTAATTTTTTTGTGGTGGGCTCGATGTGGGAAAATTAAATGTCATGGCACAAACCTAGGGTTTTTTTTCCTCGGAAAACTATGACAACAAAGAATTCTTAGATACGTACGGTACTTTGCCGGAGACTAATACATTCGTACTTTTTCCGAAGAAAATAAGAAGCAAAAATGATAACAACGTGAATAAACTGACCCTTTGAAAAGCGAAGCAACTGTCGAAAACTACATCTGGAGATAAAGTCATTTGACATTGCTAAACGATACAAAATACAAAAATGGCGAACAGAATGAGTCACGTATAAAGCGCTTTGTCACTTTCATTTTTATTTTGCCAAAAGCAAGCACGCGCCTCAAACACTTACGTTTGGACCATTTAAAACGTAAGTGGCGCTCTTTCAAAACACTAAATATACAACTTCCTTCAGGGCAGAACAAAAACAAAGAACAGGAAGTCGGCGAAATCGAAGGAATCGAGAACGCTGTCAAAACATTTCTAATAAAGCCCAAAGATCATTTCTGTGAAATTTAGAGAGATTTAAAGAGAATCTGGGCTATCGGGGCCACATCAAGCGCCCCCTTGTCGAATAATTTGGAAATTCCGCCTTATCAAGTGTCAATGCAGTGAATAATTTTTACCACTTTGGGGGCTCCTTAGACCCCTTTATCCCTTTCTGTGCATCAATGTGCACCACCAAATCGATGAGATATCTACCAAAGATCATTTCTGAGAAATTTAGAGAGATTTAAAGAAAATCTGAGCTAGCGGGGCCACTTCGAACGCCCCCTTGTCGAATGATTTCGAATTTCAATAGAATTAAAAAACTTCAATTCGGTGCATATTTTTACCAGTTTGGGGGCTCCATAGACCCCTTTATCCCTTTCTGTGCATCAATGTGCACCCCGATTCGATGAGATATCTATCAAAGATCATTTCTGTGAAATTTAAAGAGATTTAAATAAAATCTGAGCTAGCGGGGCCACTTCGAGCGCCCCCCTGTCGAATAATTTGGAATTTCAATAGAATAAAAAACTTCAATTCGGTGAATATTTTTACGAGTTTTGGGGCTCCATAGACCCCTTTATCCCTTTCTGTGCCTCAATGTGCACCCCTATTCGATGAGATATCTATCAAAGATCATTTCTGTGAAATTTAAAGAGATTTAAAGAAAATCTGAGCTGGCGGGGCCACATCAAGCGCCTCCTTGTCGAATAATTTATAAATTCCGCCTTATCAAGTACAGTCAATTCGGTGATATTTTTTACCACTTTGGGGGCTTCATAAACCCCTTTATCCCTTTCTGTGCCTCAATGTGCACCCCTATTCGATGAGATATTTATCAAAGATCATTTCTGTAAATTTAAAGAGATTTAAAGAAAATCTGAGCTAGCGGGGTCACTACGAGCGCCCCCATGTCGAATAATTTGGAATTTCAATAGAATAAAAAACTTCAATTCGGTGAATATTTTTACCAGTTTGGGGGCTCCATAGACCCCTTTATCCCTTTCTGTGCATCAATGTGCACCCCGAATTCGATGAGATATCTATCAAAGATCATTTCTGTGAAATTTAAAGAGATTTAAAGAAAATCTGAGCTAGCGGGGCCACATCAAGCGCCCCCTTGTCGAATAATTTGGAAATTCCGCCTTATCAAGTGTCAATTCGGTGAATATTTTTTACCGATTTGGGGGCTCCATAGACCCCTTTATCCCTTTCTGTGCATCAATGTGCACCCCCATTTCGATGCGATATCTATCAAAGATCATTTCTGTGAAATTTAAAGAGATTTAAAGAAAATCTGAGCTAGCGGGGCCACTTCGAGCGTCCCATGTCGAATAATTTGAAATTTCAATAGAATAAAAAACTTTAATTCGGTGAACATTTTTACCAGTTTGGGGGCTCCATAGACCCCTTTATCCCTTTCTGTGCATCAATGTGCACCCCCAATTCGATGAGATACCTATCAAAGATCATTTCTGTGAAATTTAAAGAGATTTAAAGAAAATCTGAGCTAGCGGGGCCACTTCGAGCGCCCCCATGTCGAATAATTTGGAATTTCAATAGAATAAAAAACTTCAATTCGGTGAATATTTTTACCAGTTTGGGGGCTCCATAGACCCCTTTATCCCTTTCTGTGCATCAATGTGCACCCCGAATTCGATGCGATATCTATCAAAGATCATTTCTGTGAAATTTAAAGAGATTTAAAGAAAATCTGAGCTAGCGGGGCCACTTCGAGCGTCCCATGTCGAATAATTTGAAATTTCAATAGAATAAAAAACTTTAATTCGGTGAACATTTTTACCAGATTGGGGGCTCCATAGACCCCTTTATCCCTTTCTGTGCATCAATGTGCACCCCCAATTCGATGAGATATCTATCAAAGATCATTTCTGTGAAATTTAAAGAGATTTTTAAAAAATCTGAGCTAGCGGGTCACATCAAGCGCCCCCTTGTCGAATAATTTGGAAATTCCGCCTTATCAAGTGTCAATGCAGTGAATAATTTTTACCACTTTGGGGGCTCCATAGACCCCTTTATCAATTTCTGTGCATCAATGTGCACCTCCAAATCGATGAGATATCTATCAAAGATCATTTCTGTGAAATTTAAAGAGATTTTTTAAAAATCTGAGCTAGCGGGGCCACATCAAGCGCCCCCTTGTCGAATAATTTGGAAATTCCGCCTTATCAAGTGTCAATTCGGTGAATATTTTTTACCGATTTGGGGGCTCCATAGACCCCTTTATCCCTTTCTGTGCATCAATGAGCACCCCCATTTCGATGCAATATCTATCAAAGATCATTTCTGTGAAATTTAAAGAGATTTAAAGAAAATCTGAGCTAGCGGGGCCACTTCGAGCGTCCCATGTCGAATAATTTGGAATTTCAATAGAATAAAAAACTTCAACTCGGTGAATATTTTTACGAGTTTGGGGGCTCCATAGACCCCTTTATCACTTTCTGTGCATCAATATGCACCCCCAAATCGATGAGATATTTATCAAATATTTATTTCTGTGAAATTTAGAGAGATTTAAAGAGAATCTGGGCTAGCGGGGCCACATCAAGCGCCCCCTTGTCGAATAATTTGGAAATTCCGCCTTATCAAGTGTCAATGCAGTGAATAATTTTTACCACTTTGTATTTACCCTTGTTTTGGGGAATATCTGACTGAATGCATGTCATCCCAAAAGGAAATTTCACGTATTTTATCTCTTAAAGCTGGTATTTCCCTTACGTCGTGTTTGTTGTGATTTTAATATTTTCACGGTTTTACCGAAATCTGGAAGAGTCGAGTTTTTACATGTTATTTTCAAAATGATGCTGCTCGGTAAAACCTATATCTATGAATACAGTCAAGGTCTAAATTTAGATGCATAATACCTCTAGTATTATGCAAAATAGATAATTATTGTCATAGAGCACACAGTGTGGTCACAACAATAACCGTTTGTTTTTAGGATATCGTTTTGTTGTTGTTGTTTTTTTTTTCTCGGACGCACTATATTTGTGTGTGTGTGTGTGTGTGTGTGTGTGTATATATATATATATATATATATATATATATATATATGGAATGCAGAGAGCGCATGAGAGAAAGGCAAGGAAATACTCAGAAGCAGAGCGAAACGGTTGGAACGCTGTACTTTTGCCGGTCGAGGTTGGGTGCCGAGGTTTTTCCAACCACTCTCTCCTTAGTGCACTCTCTCGACTTGGCGTAGGGGCAAGAGAGAAGAAGAGATGGACATGCTGGTCTGCTCATGTGCACTAAACTCTTCATTTCACCCGTGGCTTCTGAAGGATTCTAGAGGATGGACCCGACCTACTTAACTTGCCAGACATGACCACGCGTCGCTGATCGCGATGTGGCTACTACGCGGTATACCATCACAGATTGGGAGTCATGATCGCGACGCACATTAACAAATAGGTTAGTTTGAAATCCGTCTGGCCAGGGGCAGTCGCACATTTGTTTGACGGTCTTCAGAAACAGTTTTTTTTTAACATCTTTGTCGCATCATGGTCACTGATAAAGAGTGACTAACCTGTTTTTTTTTAATGCTCTCCTCCTGCCGGATTGGAGAGATCATCTGCCAATTTTCGGTTTGTTACATTAGTATATCTGTCCATTGGATCAGATGACCACCAAGAAAGTTTGGTTGGCGATCAGGAAGAGGCTGATGATTACGGGAAAGACCGTTGACTGTCAGGAAAGTTTGATATTTATCTACTATGGAAGAACGAACAAATGATGATGGAATACTGGTTGGGACGTCGCCCAGGATATAAAGGTCCCAAGTTTACAACGTTGATGAACTGGACACGACAAGTGACGACGATTTGGATGTTCTGGAATGAACGGCAGATATGTTATTGGATGAATCTGCCAATACGATTGCATCGACAAGTGTGAATACGTGCGTCATTTGTGAGCGCCGATTTAAGGAAGCCAGAGGCGTGAGGATACATCAAGCAAAGACGAAATGTGGTGAGTCTTTGAACCGTATATTTTCGGATAGTAATTCGGAGCATGACGATGGTTTGGTTAAATTCCACAATGCCAATCGAACGCTATCAGAGACTCATGACAGGAGGATTTTGCAGAAAGCAGAACGCCGTTCTTTAATAAAGTGGCCAAAAATGACAAATACTTCTGAATGGACTGACTTTGATGAAGATGCTGCCACTAATGTTAAAATGTTGATGCATGGTACTGTTGAGCAGAAGTTGAGCACATATGAGAAGATTATTCATGCTATAGCAGTTCAGCATTTTGGTGTTAGTGATGTACACACTTATCGTGAACCTAACTTGAGTAGGAGGAAGCGTCGTCTTCGAGATCTTCGGAAGCAGCAACGGGATATACGGAAACGTCTTCGTGAGGCACCAGATGATGAGAAAGAAGGACTCACAGTGTTAGGCGATCAGATTCACAATGAGATTTTGTTGCTGAGGCGGAAAGAAAGAGCATCGAAGAGGAGTAGGGAGAGGAAGAGAACAAGGAGTAAGTTCATGCGTGACCCTTTCAAGACCGCAAAAAATCTCCTTCGAAGTCACAACTCAATTGCTCAAAGGAAGATTTAGATAGACATCTTCAGCAGACATATTCGTCTACATCTAGTGGAGAGTTCGAACCTTGGAAGGATAGTATTCCACCAGATCCACCATCTAGTCAGTTTGATGATTCACTGTCACATTTTCAGGAGCTAAAAGATGTTTTACGGAAGACTAGGAATGCTTCTTCTCCTGGTCAAAATGGGATCCCGTACAAGATGTATAAGAAATGTCCCCGTCTTCTGAGGATTATTTGGAATCTTATGCAGGTTGTATGGAGAACTAAACATATTCCTGTGCAGTGGAGAGTTGCCGAGGGGATATACATTCCAAAGTCTACGACGCCGAATGAGACAACCATTACATATTTTCGCCCTATTGCACTGCTGAACGTAGAGGCTAAGATGTTTTTCGCTATTCCAGCGAAGCGTATTGAGAAGTATATGAGGGAGCACCACTACTTGGATACTACAGTCCAGAAGGGAGGAGTAGCAGGTCATCCTGGTGTTTGGGAGCATGTTGCTACACTTTGGGAAGTTATCAAGGATGCAAAAACTTCTCAGAAGAACTTGGCTGCAATTTGGCTCGATCTCGCGAATGCATATGGTTCGGTTCCTCATGCTGCTATTTCATTCGCCCTGAAGTGGTATCATATCCCGGAGTCACTGATATCTTAAATTGTCAACTATTATTCTGGTTTATACACTAGATTTTCTGTTAAGGACTGGAACTCAGAGCGGCAGAAATTCTCAGTAGGAATCTTCATGGGGTGTGCCTTATCTCCAATACTCTTCGTCATCACTTTCAATCTCTTGAACGATTACTTGAAGTTGACGCCTGTTAAGCAATATCATCTGAAGAAAAGGGACTTCGACATTCCTTATTTGAAGGAATATATGGATGATATAACTATAGTTACTTCATCAGTGGAAAGCGCTACATTGGTACTCGCCAAAGTGAATGACTTCATGAGTTGGAGCAGAATGAGAATTAAGCCAGTGAAGTCGAGATCCTTAGTTGTAGAGAGAGGCAAAGTGAAAGATATCGAACCTTTCTCAGTTGACGGTCAGACGATACCGGGAGTGCAGACTAAACCAGTCAAATTTATTGGCCGTTTAATTGACGGAAGTCCGAATGATAAGGGTGCTCGCCAAGACATGATGGACTTGCTGAACAGTTGGCTGCAGATAACTGACAAGAGTGTTCTGACTGGTGTCATGAAGGGCTGGATTTATCAATAGAGTGCTTACGAAACGGGACGGAGGGGCAGTGCGTCGGGGGAATCGACCGACCGTGACCGTCCTCGCACACCGTTCCCGTCCTGTTTTTAACTTTCGTTACGACGCGAAATGGACGGCGACGCGAGCGCGACCCCCGCCGTTAACAGTATACGCCTCAGTATTGATTGGTGCCACATGTCTGCCCATATACGCACAACTGCACAAATCCAAACGTCAAAAAGGGAAGCATACTCTCTACACATAATCTTAATATCATTTATAGTGATATGCATGTGCAAAAATTATGAAAAACTGATGAGAAAGGTCTACTTTACATAACATCTAGGCCTTGAAAATGTCACCTTTCATACAAACAAACCCAAACTGCGTGTAAATGAGTGCGCAGACATTTTCTTTGCAATGTCAAATTGACACCATGTAAACATCGCCTTTTCTTGTAAAAATAACATTATAATTTGATGAGATTTTCGGCACAATTACCCTCCAGAACATGAAGATCAAAATGAAGTAAGCCATTAGGGGAACACCAAACATAAAGCTTGTCGATGTAAAGACTAAAGTGAAATGTTGGGTGCACAGACACAGTCATAAAGCCCACCATCATGTATTGAACTGTGACTTGAACTAGTAAAGTTGTAGGCCTACTCAAGTTCGTTAAACTTGTTGGACTTAGAAACAATTTATTTGGAAAAGACACAAAGTTAAATCTGCAAATTCACTCATCGAGCAAGTACTTGTGCTGGTAGCCATATTTCACAACTAACTGGAACTTCTAACAGTTAAATATAACAATTCTTTTCTTGGACTTGGTGATCGTGCGTATCAACATAAGTTGCTGTCAGCTGTCATACACGTGCGTCTTGTTTACATCCAGTGTACACAATTGCATAGATCCGTCCTGTTAGCAGACCGGACGTTATTTCGCCTGAATACCGTCCTGAAAATGAACGGGACGGAGAGAGTTTCGCATTGGCGCATGCGCAGATCGATTTTCCGCTCGAGTGAACGTTCTGTTCGCTCTCCCGTCCTGTTTCGTAAGCTCTCTATTATCTTATTGTGCCGAGAATTCAGTGGAAACTCATGATATCTCATGTACCAGTCTCACAAGTGGAGAAGATGGAGGTCATCGTCTCAAAGAAGCTACGTCGTTGACTAGGCGTCTGCAGAAGTTTGACAAGTGCTGCACTATACTGCCATCAGACAATGCTTAGTTTTCAGATAGAGGGAATAAAACAACATTCAAGAAGACGGTGGTGAATGCAGCATTACATTTGCAACATAGAAAAGACAATGTTGTCACTTCTGTCAAGCCACAGACGCGTTGCGGCCGTAAGTGGAATGCCGAGAGAGCAATAGCTAGAGCAGAGGAAAGTTTTCGGATGGAGGACCTGATGAAAGGCCAAGTTAGACCGGCAGCCCAGAAGATTTATTCAAGTGAAAAGCGCCGGAACAACTGACCTCATAGGCCGATGGGGAGGACCCTAGACCTCACAAAAATGGATTGCTGCCGGGTCTGAGCCGTGGTCTTCCCGCCAAAATCACACAATTTGTGACGTCACTACCGGAAGTCCCATTTTTCACAATGTACAGAGAGGTGCACATGACACCATCACATAAAACATGTTCCCTCCCTATTTTGAGTGCTTCATTTGTAATTTTTTTTGGATAACTTGACTAGCTTGAGTATACGAGACAACGCAACGAGTTTTCCCGGCGTTTGCGTCGCCGAGGTCGACGATTACGACGATAACATTAAGGAGCGACGTAGTCGACATGCGGCGAATTTGTCCGCTTTTTGTCTCAATTTCGGTTACAAATATTTGAGTTTATTTTAAATAGCTTTTAATTTACCCGATTGCTCTGAAACTTGGCCTAACTATGCAGCAGGTCCTCCGCTTTCCGGAACATATATGGATATTAAACATATTTATAGGTTTGGGTTATATTCTGACTATTTAAGTAACACGGGTTTTAGGAAAATCTGTCAAAAAATTGTAGTTTTGGGGTAACATTTTAGAGTGAGTTTTATACAAGCGCTCTATGGGGAAAATATTATACTGGACTGATTGATACATATCATATTACATGAAGATATACTCCACTCTATTCCCTTCTCTCTCTCTCTCTCTCTCTCTCTCTTTCTCTCACGTTCTCTTTCTCTCTCTCTCCGGTTTCTATATCCCTCCTCGTACAACACTTCCTTCTCTATCTCTCTATGCTATTACCCTAGCCCCTCCTATTATCATTACATCACCCCTTCTCCCTCTCTTTCTCTCTCTCTCTCTTTCTCTCTCTCAGACTCTTTCTCTCTTTCTCTTCTCCTCTCTATATATCTTGATCTATCAATTGCGGTTTCTCTATCCCTCCATGTACATATGCTGTACTACCTCACCCCTCTCTGTCACTATTCCTCTCATGCATCCACCATGACTGATATTCTTCTTTTCTAAGTAGTCAAATATCTTCATTTTATCCGAGGAGATGTTTATTCAGATATCTATGAGTATTCCTGTATTCTTTCACAATGATTCTGGAGGCTCGAGCCATGTCCATTCGGCGCACGAAGAAATCCTATTCAAGATGCCCAGTTGACTTGACCTTGGAGCAGACTGTAAACAGGGATGCTTCATCTCCCACAAAAGGCATAGCAACTTTCACAAATTTCCACGGTGCTTTCAGAAGATGGGCTATTACACTCACACAAACGAAGTATGGCCCTTACAGTGCTTCGTGAACTGGTCAGTCTTCACCAAGGGGAAGAATCGATGAATCAGCTGAGGAAAAGGAGAATCGAACGGGATAATGCTGACATGAGTGCCATAACAAATACACTGACCAACACATGCAACCTATTTGCCCCTGTTCATCAGGGAGAACAGCAAAGGATGCAACGAGTGAATTTCTCCTTTCAACACTTAAACGAGGAGAAAATCTTCGACTCAAATTTCAAGATGAATATGCAGCTGATACTTCACGGTCTCTGAAGCCAGAAACAAGGATCAAGATGTTAAACTTTGCAGCAGAAAATTCCAAGAGATCCAAAACGGTAGTACGGAGAGAGAACGCAGCCGAGGGAGCCAGGGATGTCTTTGGGCGAATGTTAGCTGTTGCCGCTGATTTAACTGATGCACTTGACCTACATCACATTCTAAGCTTCCCACTCACCGAAGTGCCTCTTTCACTTGCCCTTAGCGATGGGGCTTCCCTCAAGACGGAGAAGGCAGCTTTGACAAGAAAGCTTGAATGCGAACAGGAAGAAACTCTGTTGGCTCCAAATCTTCCCGTGATCTTAGCCAGTGTGATTGATGGTGGTATCACCATTCATGAAACTGTTCTCCAACATAGCAAATCAACATACGGAACCATGGCCAAGGATCTACTGGGTAGGGTTTGTTCGAGTCGCGGAGAGCAAATACACCTTGTGCTAGAAAAGTACCAGTCACCTTCCATCAAAGATCCAGAGCGAAATCTACGCCATTCTACTTCTCAAGCATTCATCATTACTGGACCTGATCAGGCCCAGCGTCAGAGTGGCAAAGAGTTACTCAGGGGTAGTTCGTTCAATGAAGAATTCGCCAAATTTGTCACGGACGAATGGAGGAAGCCCCAGTACGGACCAATAGTCGGGAGAAAAAGAATATATGTGTCCCATGGCGGAGCTTGTATTGAACTGAACAATAATGGGGACAACCAATTGGAAGTAGATCAGCCGAGTTCCCTCCAATGCCATCACGAAGAGGCTGATACTCTCATAGCTTTCCATGTAAGCAAGATTTCAGACGGCAGTATCCTTGTTAGGTCAAGTGATACAGATGTATTTATCATCCTGCATGGGCTCTGTGGGAGGTCAACGGGGATGAACATCATAATGGACTCTGGGTCTGGCAATAACAGGTCCGTCTGGTCAGCCCTCTTCCACATGCTGGCAACATAGTGGACTCTTTTGATATGATTACCAAGTGTCTTTGCACATGGGGGAGAGAAGAACAGTTTATTTTCTTTAATTTTGCGAGAGGGCCCTTCTCACCTCCACTGCTTTGAAATCTTTGTATCTGGCCTCATTTATGTTGGATATTACACAGCCGTATAACGAGCAAACGAATGATGTAATGGTTGGTATATCAACCTCCTCGCTTGTTAGCGATCGGAGCGCTTCGATGTGTGTGGCACTTGATTCCATCTTTTGTAGGGGCTTCATCTTACCCTTTCTGAAGAAACACGACGTAAAGTCACAACCAGTCAGGGCATGGGGTTCAATCAGTGCTTCTGTTGCACCTGGTTGTTTCTTTTCGAGAAGGGCAGCTACATTGTATCTCCTGTTATTGCCAGACCCAGAGTCCATTATGATGTTCATCCCCGTTGACCTCCCACAGAGCCCATGCAGGATGATAAATACATCTGTATCACTTGACCTAACAAGGATACTGCCGTCTGAAATCTTGCTTACATGGAAAGCTATGAGAGTATCAGCCTCTTCGTGATGGCATTGGAGGGAACTCGGCTGATCTACTTCCAATTAGTTGTCCCCATTATTGTTCAGTTCAATACAAGCTCCGCCATGGGACACATATATTCTTTTTCTCCCGACTATTGGTCCGTACTGGGGCTTCCTCCATTCGTCCGTGACAAATTTGGCGAATTCTTCATTGAACGAACTACCCCTGAGTAACTCTTTGCCACTCTGACGCTGGGCCTGATCAGGTCCAGTAATGATGAATGCTTGAGAAGTAGAATGGCGTAGATTTCGCTCTGGATCTTTGATGGAAGGTGACTGGTACTTTTCTAGCACAAGGTGTATTTGCTCTCCGCGACTCGAACAAACCCTACCCAGTAGATCCTTGGCCATGGTTCCGTATGTTGATTTGCTATGTTGGAGAACAGTTTCATGAATGGTGATACCACCATCAATCACACTGGCTAAGATCACGGGAAGATTTGGAGCCAACAGAGTTTCTTCCTGTTCGCATTCAAGCTTTCTTGTCAAAGCTGCCTTCTCGATCCGTCTTGAGGGAAGCCCCATCGCTAAGGGCAAGTGAAAGAGGCACTTCGGTGAGTGGGAAGCTTAGAATGTGATGTAGGTCAAGTGCATCAGTTAAATCAGCGGCAACAGCTAACATTCGCCCAAAGACATCCCTGGCTCCCTCGGCTGCGTTCTCTCTCCGTACTACCGTTTTGGATCTCTTGGAATTTTCTGCTGCAAAGTTTAACATCTTGATCCTTGTTTCTGGCTTCAGAGACCGTGAAGTATCAGCTGCATATTCATCTTGAAATTTGAGTCGAAGATTTTCTCCTCGTTCAAGTGTTGAAAGGAGAAATTCACTCGTTGCATCCTTTGCTGTTCTCCCTGATGAACAGGGGCAAATAGGTTGCATGTGTTGGTCAGTGTATTTGTTATGGCACTCATGTCAGCATTATCCCGTTCGATTCTCCTTTTCCTCAGCTGATTCATCGATTCTTCCCCTTGGTGAAGACTGACCAGTTCACGAAGCACTGTAAGGGCCATACTTCGTTGTGTGAGTGTAATAGCCCATCTTCTGAAAGCACCGTGGGAATTTGTGAAAGTTGCTATGCCTTTCGTGGGAGATGAAGCATCCCTGTTTACAGTCTGCTCCAAGGTCAAGTCAACTGGGCATCTTGAATAGGATTTCTTCGTGCGCCGAATGGACATGGCTCGAGCCTCCAGAATCATTGTGAAAGAATACAGGAATACTCATAGATATCTGAATAAACATCTCCTCGGATAAAATGAAGATATTTGACTACTTAGAAAAGAAGAATATCAGTCATGGTGGATGCATGAGAGGAATAGTGACAGAGAGGGGTGAGGTAGTACAGCATATGTACATGGAGGGATAGAGAAACCGCAATTGATAGATCAAGATATATAGAGAGGAGAAGAGAAAGAGAGAAAGAGTCTGAGAGAGAGAAAGAGAGAGAGAGAGAAAGAGAGGGAGAAGGGGTGATGTAATGATAATAGGAGGGGCTAGGGTAATAGCATAGAGAGATAGAGAAGGAAGTGTTGTACGAGGAGGGATATAGAAACCGGAGAGAGAGAGAGAGAGAGAGAGAAAGAGAACGTGAGAGAAAGAGAGAGAGAGAGAGAGAGAGAAGGGAATAGAGTGGAGTATATCTTCATGTAATATGATATGTATCAATCAGTTCAGTATAATATTTTCCCCATAGAGCGCTTGTATAAAACTCACTCTAAAATGTTACCCCAAAACTACAATTTTTTGACAGATTTTCCTAAAACCCGTGTTACTTAAATGGTCAGAATATAACCCAAACCTATAATTATGTTTAACATCCATATATGCTCCGGAAAGCGGAGGACCTGCTGCATAGTTAGGCCAAGTTTCAGAGCAATCGTTTAAATTAAAAGCTATTTAAAATAAACTCAAATATTTGTAACCGAAATTGAGACAAAAAGCGGACAAATTCGCCGCATGTCGACGACGTCGCTCCTTAATGTTATCGTCGTAATCGTCGACCTCGGCGACGCAAACGCCGGAAAAACTCGTTGCGTTGTCTCGTATACTCAAGCTAGTCAAGTTATCCAAAAAAAATTACAAATGAAGCACTCAAAATAGGGAGGGGACATGTTTTATGTGATGGTGCCATGTGCACCTCTCTGTACATTGTGAAAAATGGGACTTCCGGTAGTGACGTCACAAATTGTGTGATTTTGGCGGGAAGACCACGGCTCAGACCCGGCAGCAATCCATTTTTGTGAGGTCTAGGGTCCTCCCCATCGGCCTATGAGGTCAGTTGTTCCGGCGCTTTTCACTTGAATAAATCTTCTGGGCTGTCCGTCTAAGTTGGTCGCCAAGGGTTAGGAGCTGGTCATATTCGCAAGCCTATTCACAAGCTAAGCCAACGTGAGCTTAGGACAGAAGTCACTAACCTAGTAGGCAAGGCAAGTGGGCCAGGTGTCAGCAAAAGTGCGCCAAAATAGGGATTTGGTCAATGAAACAGAATTATTTTTTTTCACTTTCTAAGCAAGGATTACAATGTTAGAACACCTCTGAGCAGTATTTCTTCTTGGAATTAATTTTAAGTGGGTCATTTTTATTCAAAAAGACCCGAAACTTTGATTATTTGTTATGCATTGTGTAAAATGCAATACTGCGTTTTATTAAAGGTTTTTGCCAAACGGGTTGTTTAATGCACTTCAAATTGAACATGCTTATTCCAGAATAGTTTTTTTAAATAATGATAGAGTTTACAGGCGAACTCTTATTCCTCTTGAAAGTAATTTTGGATGAAACACAAAATATTGGGCGGAAAATAGCATATTTTTTTTCAAGCGCAAAGATGGTCAACATTTCCGTCGATTTCCGCGCTGAAAATATCATGATCGCCTTTATTATAGTTCATGCTTTGCATTGCTACCAAATTTGCCTGCTACTTTTTGCAACTTTTTGAGTAAGAACCCATTTTCCACCCGCATATTCGCCTCTTTTTTGCCTAAATCTTCCATGCGATAGAAGCGCGCACTGTGTTCATAAGAATGCGCAGGCAAAGCACACACAGCAAAGAATAAAAGTTCAATATGTTTTTTTTTTTTTTTTTTTTTTTTTTTTTGACATTAGTACCGAAAGAAGCTTTTAATAATAGTCTTCTGGCCCGTTTTAGATGATGGGATATGTCAGAAAACAACTAATATCCAAACATATGGATTGCATTTTAATCTTTAGTCCAGTCTTCAGTGGTAGAACACTCGTCGGTCAGGAAGAGATTCCCAAGTTTCCTCAATGAAGTTCGGAAACAAAAAAGTGGAAGGAATCATAACAGAAAACGAAAACTGAGATAGAAAAAAAAAACACATTAAAAAAAAAAATATAGAGAGAGATGGAGAAGGAGTGAGAGAGAGAAAAAAAAAACAAAGAAAGAAAGAAAGAGAGAGAGAGAGAGAGAATGAGAAGAGAAGGGGCGACTGGAGCGTCATGTTCATCACAATTTGTGGATAGGATTTAAATGTTTACATCAAGCGGGTGAAATGACTACCACTACTGCCTAAATTGATCTGGTTTCTACTTTCAAACATCGCAGTTATATTTTGATGCCAAAGATGTTCAGTGGTGTTCTGTATTCTGGGGTGCTCAACTTTTTGCACTTTTTATATCCCGAGGAAATTGTTTTAATGTGTTATATTCTTCGTTTAAGGTAAAACTTATCCTGTTATTATTAATATCCTTTAAGAGTAGATCAGATGTAGTTCATGTTCGTGCAATTGCTATATGAACAGAATAGGCTTCTGTTATGATGTAGGGTAAGGTGAAGATCTGATATTAAGTTCCACTGTCCGTAAATGCTCCTATTTTGTATAAATAAACAATATTGCTTGCTTCCAAGCCAGAATTCTTTTAAGGACCTACACTTGTCAAACAATGTGAAGTTTCTCTTCTTTGAAAAATGCGCTGGGCTGTACAATTTTTTTTTCTTTCCTTCAATGAATGAAGTCCAAAAGGCAAGATTACGCTCGCCTTTTGAGTGCATGAATTATATTTATCTATCTACACGTATCCCATCCATCTATCAATCTATAGGCCTATCCATTTATCTATTCATACACGCACCCCTCTATCTATCTATTTATCTATCTGTATTTCTCTATTTGTATATCTTTATTAAAAATATATATATATTAGCATGTTTCTTATTTGTAATTAGTTTTTAATTTCTTTTTAATTAGTGTATAGACCTACATGTACATTTTCCCTCTACTATTCGATTTTTTTTTTCTTCAAGGCTTTGGAACTGTTTAGTTAGGACATATAGACCCATTGTAGAGAGGGCGCGATTAATAACTGTCATGTAGTTTAAAATTCATACCGGTTGTTTATAATTATAGAATTTTGAAACCTTTGGAGAAAGTATGATTTGTATCATAATTTGTCCAAAACCAAAACAAGCTCTCAAAATGTTCTCTATCTTTTTTTTTTTTTTTTTTTTTTACAGACCTAACATTCTAAGTAATTCACAAGGGCTTCAGTGAATATTTCAAGGCGAAGGCTTTACGAAATAATTCACTCTTCTCACAGTATAAACAATAGGGCAAAAGGACTTAGAATATGCATGGACTTTATCAGTCAGTATTATGATTTTGATAACTCGATAGTACCTACAGAATTACTTTTTAGTGATACAGGTACGTTTCTCTTTCGCAAAGTTATAAATGCTACAGAGGGCGGTCTTTCATTGTTGAAAAACTTTAATAACTAATAACTAAGAACTAAATTTAATAACTCATTTTTTAGTCAGCTGTCTCTGTTTATATGTACCATATGCATGAGCTTTAAGTTAACACCTTTTTCACTTTTTGATATACAAGCGTAGAGATCGCATTATCAATTTTCTGAAGTAGGAAAATCATTGTAATACGAGAAATGTGTTATTTTCCATTGGATTTTGGTAGCCAATCAGAAATCGGTATTTTAATGACGTCATATGTATTTGAAAATATTTTCATTGGATTCTACGGGTCTGAAAACCCATAGACCCATTATTTAAATTCAAATTTTAGGTAAAACTCAGTGAATATGAATTTTGGCGCACTTTGGAGCCATTCTGGCCCACTGTGCGGCGTCTCGATAGATTGTATAGTGTGAGGATTGTTGAAATTTTACACACACCAAATACCGCACACATACATTGGTCACCCTTCACTTTAGGTAAGCGGTCTTTTACATTGATTTTTTTGTACAGTATTTCCCAGCTATGATCTTATCATTCATTTATTAATTTTCTTATAATAAACTGTAGCCATTAAGGTTTATGCTGATATCAATATGCAAATGTATATGTTGTTATCAAATGGAGTATAAATCACACACTTATGTATATGTATATATAGCAAGTCATATTATTTTGCAAGGTGGCTGCCATGGGTCTGTATAAAAAATTAAATTGATAAAATTTCTGGACCGAAAAAAAACAACAAACAAACAAACAGAGAAACTAGTTCATGCTTTCATTTCAAGTCATTTATATAACAATAACAGTCTGCTTTTTGGAATCCCAGAGACTTTACTCTGAAAATTTCAGTATATCTAGAACTCTGCTGCTAGACTCATAGTAGGCAAAGGGAACTATGAATATATACCTCCCATCCTATCCCGTCCTGAACTTCACTGGTTACTCGTAAGATCTAGGATTGAATACAAATTACTTGTACTGGTATTCAAATATTTACATGGCATCTTCGTGAACTCATTCAAGTGTATGTATGTACCCAAACGCAATCTTCGTTCAAATTAAACAAAATCTTCTCTCTTAAATTTCAGTACAGATCAAGTCATATGGGGATAGGGCATTTCAAAAGATAGCACCTGAACTTTGCATTAAACTCTCACAGAACTGAAGGAATTTCACTCAGTTGGATAGGTTTAAATCTGAGCTGAAAACACAATTGTTTTTGAATGTGTAACTAAGGTTTTGTAACATTATTATAGAGCTGTTCTAACGGGCCTAGAGACCATGTGTTACCATGCGTGTACTAAGGAAGGTACTTTTAATAGTAAAACACAAAGAGAAGTGAACAGTCAACACTGATTGCATGGTAGTAATTTTCAGCTCTCATCAAACTATTGAATATCATTCTTTTTTAAGTAATAGTCATCATCTTCGTATGTTCATATTTTCTGCTTGATAAATCAGTGAAGGAACTATTCTTAATGAGCAGCAGTGAGCTCTGATGGTCTGGGATCATTTTCCACCAGCTCTAACACTTAGTAAAATTCGGGCCTGGTCATCAGTCAACTTCCTCTTTAATCTTAGGGACACATTCCTATTTCATTTATTTTATTTTTAATGACATGACATGGCTTTATCTCATTTCTATTTGATCTCAAAGTAGGGACTATTCTCAGTGAGCCAGCAGTGAGCTCGAATGGTCTGGGATCATTCTTCACTATACATCTCCCATTAGGCCTCCAAGAGGTGATGAGGCTTATACATCAAGACTTCATTGTAAGATTCTAGCTTAGCCTTTCAGATTATTCATTATCACCCACTTTTACCCTCAATGCCACATTGATTATTTTGCATAATATTGTTTATTTAGGAAACTGCTGTCCAGCATTATCTTTTTGTGTTTGGTTTCCATCTGCAAAATGCCCTCTCGAGGCAAAGCTTGTGCATCAAAACCTTACTGTGAGATGCATGTTGTCAAGACTTTGCACTATCATCCCAACTTAATACTAATTATCGTAGTAAAACCTTGCATGCCTAATAAGCATTGTATGGAAATAAGTATGAAAGCATTGCTCTGTTTCATAGTGATTAGGGGTAGAATGTATATATATATAATATACCTTTGACTTAAAAGAAGACAAGGTATATATTCGTATTATGCTTATTTATTTATTTATTTTTTTTTTTTTAAAGGTTAAATTGATGAAATGGAGATGTCCAATTATATTCACTTTTTAACCAGCATTCTGGGTATTTAGGAGGCTGAAGGAGGGTGAATTTTAGTGTTTGTAACTGTTTTTCATATTTTTATTTTGATGAAGATTCTACACAGCATTGCCACCTCTACCTGATTAGCTTTGTTTCCGATGTTGTTTTTTTCTTTATTACTATTTTTCCATGTAAAATGATATCGCATACAAAATTGTGGACTACCACCTTTCTTTCACACACAAAGAAAATCAGATCAGACCCCCTTAGTTACATGTAAACATAGTGACCTCAAGGAAGAAAGAATAAAATTTTATAACATTTATTTTGCTGGGCTATGTCAGCTTTATTACTTTTTGTTAATCACATCCTTTTCTTACATCAACAAAGAGAATCTGCCAAGACCCCCTCTATTCCCAGCCAAGCTCACTTACACAGGACGACCTCGGGGCTCCGAATAGGACATTCTTCAGCAGCGGCGCATGAGGAGCAGGATGGAGTAGGCTACAGTAGTAGGCTTTTTTACCTCATCTATTTCTCGCTTTTTTTTGGCTTTAAACTGTACAGAGCATAAGGGTTTCTTTTAAAGCTGACTAATTAAATTTAATTAAGTGGCATCGACAAGAAATGTTATTGTAATCACGAAAACTGCGTTGTCACTTTTTTCAGCAAGCAGCTTCATCATTAAAAACTTACAAAACTAGACGTTCATGTTTCTTGGTTTTTGTTGTTTTGTTGTTGTTTTTTAAAATTATTTTTCACTCTTGTATTGTTCCTTTAATAGTCATGTTTCACCATTTTCTGTGTGTAAGTTTCGTACCGATGCGTAATATGACATTTTCTTTTATTTTTGTAATAAACCAGTGTAGTAAAATCACGCAAAACCGTTATAACGCAAACCCGTAATAAATTGACGTCAAAATCGTTAATCGATTACCAGGAGATCACTCTCCGCGCTCCACTGTGCAAGAGAATTTGCACGCAAACCCTATGTGAATGGAGAAGGCGTAAACGATTCCAAGATGCGTTCTCAATCTTTAAATTCACAGGGACGGCTTTAAAAGCAAAGGGACGGCTGCAAAACACGATACTTTTAAAGAAAAAAATTATACTTGATCAATCTATCCTCGCCGATTTTGTTTTCCCCGTGGCGTTTTGCTATAAATCAATCAAAATCATAATTCATCTTTTGCAAGCAGCTGAAAAGAACGCCTGATAGATGCAATGACAGTCGTTGTTTGTCAAATATCCACGTGTGTATGATGACCAACACGGCTGGCGTGGCAGCAGTACTATCATGACTATAGTATTTCTTTGTTTTTCTTCTCTCTATCTTCATTCTTTTCTGATGAATTTGTTTGTTTTTCTTGTCTCTTGTCTTCTTTTTCTTATGTATTCCTTTGTTTTTCCTCTATCTGTCTTTTTCTTAATGTATTTCTTTGTTTTTCTTCTCTCTGTCTTCTTTTGATTTCTTAATGTATTTCTTTGTTTCTCTTCTGTCTTCTTTTTTTCCTTATGTATTTCTTTGTTTTTCTCCTCTCTTCTTTTTCCGTTATGTATTTCTTTGTTTTTCTTCTCTCTTCTTTTTCCCTTATGTATTTCTTTGTTTTTCTTCTCTCCGTCTTCCTTTCCTTATGCATTTCTTTGTTTTTCTTCTCTTTGTCTTCCCTTTTTTCTTATGTATTTCTTTGTTTTTCTTCGCTCTTCTTTTTTCCTTTTGTATTCCTTTGTTTTTCTTCTCTCCGTCTTCCTTTCATTATGTATTTGTTTGTTTTTCTTTTTTCCGTCTTCCTTTCCTTATGCATCTTTGTTTTTCTTCTCTTTGTCTTCCCTTTTTTCTTATGTATTTCTTTGTTTTTCTTCGTTCTTCTTCTCTCCGTCTTCCTTTCATTATGTATTTCTTTGTTTTTCTTCTCTCCGTCTTCCTTTCCTTATGCATTTCTTTGTTTTTCTTCTCTTTGTCTTCCCTTTTTTCTTATGTATTTCTTTGTTTTTCTTCGCTCTTCTTTTTTCCTTATGTATTCCTTTGTTTTTCTTCTCTCCGTCTTCCTTTCATTATGTATTTCTTTGTTTTTCTTCCATCTTCTTTTTTCCTTATGTATTTCTTTGTTTTTATTCTCCGTATCTTCCTTTTTTTTTCTTTATGTTTTTCTTTGTTTTTCTTTGCTCTTCTTTTTTCCTTATGTATCACTTTGTTTTTCTTCTCTCTGTCTTCCTTTTTCCTTATGTATTACTTTGTTTTCCTTCTGTGTTCTTTATTCCTTATGTATTTCTTTGTTTTTATTCTTTATATCTTATTTTTATTGCTTTATGTATTTCTTTGTTTTCTTCCCTCCGTCTTCCTTTTTTCCTTATGTATTTCTTTGTTTGTCTTCTCTCTGTCTTCCTTTTCAGTATGCACAACACTTCGGTCAAATACGGGCGAACAACTAATAAGAGACTAGGAAAATCGCTAGACCGTTCGACCTTGCTGTGCGGGGCTTACGTAACAGTCAGCAAATATAACGCTAAACCGTTATAACGGTTTTGCGTGATGTTACTACACTGTAAACAATGTTTCAGTCACTGACTGTGCTACCCTTGGTAAAGAAGACAAAATGATATATAAAGGAATGAATAAACCTAACAACTTATAATAATAATACATACGCATTTTTATATAGCGCATAACACACAGGCAAACTTACATGTCTCTATGTACTTTAAGAATAGAAAACGAGAAGTTTATACAAGAAAAGAAAAAATGCACTGGGTTCATGTTTCTGACTATTCATAGGTGGTGAAAAAAAATACGATTTCAAAATACTGATGAAGGTGTCATAGGTTCCTATACTTTTAAGTTGTTCTGACAATTTGTTCCACAAAAAAGTGGCTGCGTATGAGAAAGAGCTTTCCCGTATGACTTTGTCATGGTTTGTTGAACACAAAGCAGAGACTTGGCATTGGAACGTAGCATTCTTTCTGGTTTATATGGAGTTAATAAGTCAGTAAAATAAGAATGAGCTAGCTGTTGTATAAATTGATAGGTTAATAAAATTGTTTTGAACTGGATGCGAGACTTAATCGGTAACCAATGTAGATCTCTTAAGACTGGTGATATTGACTCATGCTTCTTTGTCCGTGTAACATGTCGCGCTGCGCACTTATTGTTTCGTTTACCTCTCCTAAACTGTTTAGGTCGATGGGGACTCCAAGCTTGCAGACTTCCGTCGCAGGCTCCAATAGCAGAGACTCCTTACAGAAGTTCGAGTGCCGAGCAGTATCAAACAGGTGCCCGTGAAAGACACCACCACAACCCACACCGTGACAGATCCTATTCCACAATCCATTGCCACCAAAGACAGGAGGAGGGGTGTCGTCTTGTGTCCAGAGTGGTAGCAGATCCCTTTCTGCTGATCAAACTACATGTCTTCAGTAGGAAAGAAGTAATACCATGCAGGATGGACATGAGGAACTGTTACATGTAGCGAGCCTAAACATTCAGGATATTAGAACCCAGAGGGCACACGAAGCCAAAAGAGTACCTGATGTTACCCCTCATTTGCATATGTCATGTAATAATTTGCCCTGTGGTAAAAGCGGTCCCCACGTGAAAACAGTAAGGGATGTGAAGGACATAGAAGAATCTGCAGGACATGGGACATCACCAGACAGAAACGGACAACGTGTATGATGATCATGATGACCATTTTGTAAGATAATAGATTTTTAGAAATAAGGTATCAATAAAGTTACCTCAAAGACAAACAATGTTACTTAGTGATGACCAAAGAGCGTCTAAGGAAGACCAAAGAGGGTTCAGTGTACCAAAGGCTTCTCACCATCAATAGAGAAGACAAACATATGGACCTGAATAAAGGACATTGACAGGATATTGAAGGAGAGGACCAAGAATTGTAATGTGACGCGACAAGAAATATTTTTTAGAACGACAAACTAAAAGGGTTTTCCGAGGAGAGGAAGTATTAGTTCTGGTAAACAAGAATGTCAAATATTTGACGCTTGACAACAGACAGCTGTAGAAGACACAAGAACGTTTAATCAGCCACAAGCATCAACAACCAGAACAAGAACCCTGAGGGACTTGGAGGAGAAGGACTTAACAGCTGCCACCGATATAAGTGCATGCAAGCCTTGTTCCTAGGCAACAACCAAGAAAAGATAATGCAGCTGATGTGGAAGGAGTAAAATGTCAGTTGGATTTTGGCTCATCCTCACCTATCGACACTGCCATTGGACAAGTAAGTATAAGATGTCATGAAACAGTTGGTGTGTGTAAAAGCTAAAGCGTAACAGCTGTGATTCCATGTCTAACTTAGTAAATACGACTCTAATAAAACTAAAAACACAAATTGTGTAATAATCATCATCTAATATTTTGAATTACACATTAAGGCTAATACATTTTAGAGCTCTTTGGAAAAAATTACAATTTTTTTTTTAGAGGCCAATAGGACAAAAATGTGGATCTGTCTGCGAAATATCCTTAAAACAATTAACCCTTGGACCTTGTCAGTTTCATGCATAATGGTACATGTACATATACACTTAATGAATAACTGTCATATTGTAAGCAGTGTATGTTTGATTCTTGGCTATAATGTTACGCTTTGTCTTAGCTTGTTAGAAATATAATGGAAATCTCTTTTAAAGTTTTGATCCCTCTGTTTCTTTTTATTATTTGCAATGTGACATAATGATAGGCATATGAAGATTGTACGGAAGTTTATATTTTGATGATTATGTGATTCGTTTTGCTCTATTTGTTAGAAATAGATATTAAGATGTGAGGAAAAAAAATCCTCTTCCCCCTTAAGTCAAGAAATTAATTATTTTCTCTCTGTACTTTAATAACAAAATATATCATAGAGTACTTGAAAATATCCCCTGTGCATTTGTATGGTTTGCATATGAGGGCGCTTTCAAGTATGTTTACGTCTCAGATGCTCTTCAAATGGCCAAGGATTTTAGTGGGCTTAGTGATAATGAGATTAACAATTACATGAGGTAATATCGTACAGCATCAGTGCATTATACATTACTTTTGGTTTCTTGTTTCTCATGTACATGTATTATATTTTATTTCTACTTCCTTTTTATGTTGCTGACTGTAACTTGCTGTGTCCATGAAGTTGCCTTAAAGAAAAATCAAATCTAATGCTATTATGTTAGATCATTTTTTAAAGTTGGTTCTGTTCAGTTTATTTTTTTACCTGGCAATGAAATAGAAATCACATAAATACTGACTTCAAATGGGTGCTTTTTCCAGTGATATGAAGAAAAAAAAAGAAGCGTAACCTTGCTATAGTAAGGTAATAGCCAATTGTGATACATTTTATACATAGTAAATGCAAACCTTAAAAAAAAACACCCCCCAAAAATTCAAAACAAACAAACTTTTTTTAAAACGATATACATGTAGGATTAAAAAAAAAAGGATTACGATAGAGATGATAGGGCAAATACTTATGCTTGAGTAATCGGGGAAATATAGTTCTAATTAGTAGAATGAACAATTTCATCCAATTTTTTTTTTTTTTTTTCGTGGCAACCATTAATATAACGACACAAATATATT
Organism: Heliocidaris tuberculata; assembly: GCA_025618425.1. NCBI lineage: Eukaryota > Metazoa > Echinodermata > Echinoidea > Camarodonta > Echinometridae > Heliocidaris > Heliocidaris tuberculata. The sequence continues at coordinate 42,662,049 of CM046833.1, forward strand.
CTATCATTTCCTGCATGGCCTTTGAAGTACACTGACCTCTTGATGACTAAAATTATGTGACCATAACTTCATAGATTGAGTTTGGTGGATCACTCTTTAAAATTATCCACTAGTATTAGTAATTCGTAATTTCATTGCTGTGATTACATGTAGATATAGTTTGAGGAGAAAGAATTCCTTTTTATTTATTGGATTTTACTTCAGAATAATAATTATTTGGTTCCTCTTCAGGGAAGATGATGTTGTGATTTGAATGGTGTAGAAGAACCCATTGATTTCCTTGGACTCTCAGTTTAACTCTTCGTTACATTGCCATGGCATGACTTTCACTTTGATATTACCCACATTTCCTTCGTATACATAACAGAATCAATAATTTCAAGTCAGCGTATGGTCAGAACAGAGTCTAATAGTGATAGCAAATTACAATTTGTTTTTTGCTTGATTGTTTGATTAAAACCTTAGGCGTAAGTACATGCACACTCTAAATAATGGCAGTTCCAACCACATCACATATGCGTACTACAATATGAATGGGTTCTCAGAGAAATCAATCATTTGTCAGTTTTGATGATTATTTATACTTTGGTCTATCTGCCTATCTGTTATACTCTGTGTCTTTCTCTTCATACAATGTCATGTAACCGTATGTTTCAAAACATCATTTAGGGTTTTGTTACATTGTCATAGGGAGAAAAAAATATTAATTCCACTTTCATTCGTTTTTAAACAACCCCTCAACTGTAAATGTCCCTCTTCGCCATATTTTCTCCCTTCACTACACAGGTCATCTTTAACAGGATATTCAGCTCTCCAGTAAGTCGAAGGTCAACTCCCTCCAGCATTAGGTCATCGGTCTAGAGTCAAGATACTTTAATGTTTACTCCACAATCGATGACTGTGTTACTTCAAGACAGAGAATGTCAAGAGGTTAGATGATAATAATTGTGTACATATTCTCTGTTTAGACCCAGAAGGGCGTTAACTCAGTGTAAGGGTATAAGTTACTGCTAATCTCGATTACAATGGAAAATTTGTGGGCTATCATTCCCAGCTTAAGAAGCACGGATGTGCCAGACACTTAGTAAAAACATAAATGGATGTGTAATCCTGGAATGGTCATAGAAATCAGTTGAAAAAAAAAAAATTGTTTTGAAACATCCTTGTTTGAAGTATAAAATTCCCCCTTCTTTCTTGTAAGAAAAAGTGAACAACATGCATGCCAAGTACGTTAGTTTTATATCATTTCATATCAGTGTCACTATGAAGTTTACTGTAATGAGGAAAATCGGGCATTATCTTCCAACATTTCTCATAGCTGATTGAAGTAATGTGTGTTGAAGAGTGTTTAAGTAGAATGTGTGAAGGATGTCACTGATTGATAATAGTGCTTGCGTGACATGTTAACCCATTTATTACTGGGCTCAAGGACTGTAGAGATTTTAAAAGCAATTTGAAACTTCTTAAATAAACTCAGACGGTTTCCAACAGGTTTGGTATCTTAACACGCTGTGTTTGTCTTGTTACAAGATGCTTCTTTCTTTGGTATTGACCAATGCACCAAATACATTTCAATTCCCCGAGAAAATTTATAACTGCATCAAATTCATTGGAATTGTTATAAAATCAATGTTGTAACTGAACAAATTAGATTGTGTATATGTTTGTGTACATCTTCTTTTCACTTGGGTCTTTCTCTTTTAAGTACAGTTTTCATAATATACCCCTTTTTTGCGTATTTTGGTCTTTCTCCCCCCCCCCCCCCCCCCCCCCATGTTCCTCAACATCATTCATTTAGATCCTTTTCACATGTTCTCTCGTTTTCCGGGTCTCTTGAGTGAACTCTTTCATATTTTCATAGTCCTCCCATCGTTCCTTAGTCTCATCATTCATCAACCACTTTTACATTTTTGTGTCCATTCTTGCCCCGGTAATTCATTTGCTCTCTTGCATTTTCCCCTCATATTGTTCTCTTACATATTTTAATTCATTTAGCTCTACTTTCACTAAATTCTGATTTTTCTGCAGTTTTGTCTAAGTTATGGTACTTATTTTGTAATTTTTGTTGTTGCATTCTTCTTTAATATGTGTGTGTACTCTGCAATTACTTTGTTTATTTTGATGTTTCTTTAATTCCAGACATCTCAGAGCCTGTTGAAACAGGAGCCCTCGACTCAGAGTCCAGAACTAGCTCTGACAGCGAGGAATTCAGGGAGGATGAAATGCTGCAAGTCCTCCGCAAGCAGAGAGAAGAATGCATACAAAAGCTTAACCATCTGGATAACATACTCTCACACACAAGTAAAGATTAACCCTAAAACGTCAATACTTCATTTGTGCAGCTTTTATTGAAATTAATTAGAAGGAGTACATTTGTTACTTGTCATACTGCAATGTGAAGGAGTCCCTTGTTTCTGGATTGACATTGAACCAGACAATTCGATGACTTTCATTTTCAGGAACATATTTTAAACAGACAGAAAAAAATAGATGAACTGTTACTTAATAAGTAATGATATCTGATAGAATATTAGTGCCCACTAAGCGTTGACCTAATGAGTAAAGAAGTAAAGTAAAAGATACATTTTAATCCTGCAATTAAACTTCAGTTTAGCACATGATGTCTAAAATAATGTGATTGATGCTTATATACATGAAAAGCAAAGTTTTATATACATTAGGAAGACCTGCTTGCTCGATCTGATTTGTTTTAAGATGAGAAAATATTGTGTAAAAAAGGAACAAAAGTGTTTTAGAAATAGGCACCATATTACCTTACCCAACATTTTTTTTTCTTCATAAATCAAGACAAAATAAGAATCTAAGATTCTCTAGTGCATTGATAGGTACATATATTTCAAATATAAAAGCCCTTTAGAGTTCAAGTATTTCACGGAATCATCACTGAAATTATTGGATTAAAAATTCATTGTGCTACATTTTGTTCTGTTGTTGTTGTTTTTATTCTCATAACTACTGTAAGGTCTGTGATAACATAAAGACGATATTTTTTATGTTCAAATATTTCTCCATCCTTTGATTGTAAGTGTAATGAGTACAAATTTTACCGATGTTTATATTTGAATGATATTAGATAATGTAAAAACACTTGTTCAAAATTTTAAAAACGAAGAAAATTACGTTATTCGACTTCATTCCCAACAGACTTGATGATGTCAATAAAGTGATGATGTAAAAAGTTTCAATCATCTTTGTACAGTGGCTTCATACTTAAAAGTTTAGTATACAGCAAGATTATCGTAACAAATGCAAAAATTAATAGTTTGTGATGTCTTAGAACAATATTTGTATTCATGACGAGGACCTTGTAATCGTGCAAAATCTGATAAAATATTATAATCCATGTCTTACATGATACAATAACATCATTTACATTTATCGGCTACACATTTTATATACTTTTTTTTGGCAATATGACACTAAATCCTATACAATCTAATGAATATAATAGAAAAGGTGCATAGCAATTTTGATGGAAGTGTTTCACTTTTCTTTTGTTATGTTTCTGTCCATGTCAAATTGACCAATACGATATAGCAGGATAAGAAATAAGGTCAAATTCGGGGGGGGGGGGGAGAAAGTGTTATAGCATTGTTATGTACAGTGATATATCCGTATGTGTAATCAATCAAACAAACTTCATTAAACAGGAGAAATACATCATCAAACATTGGTTCAGCAATTGTTGGCTATGATAAACAGAAGCTTTTTTTTTTAAAGAGATTATAAGTATATCCTCAAACACGCTTAATTGGTTTAGCAGTTGTTGACCATTACCGTATGTAAACGGACGCTGTTTTGAGAGGCAATTTAGGATGCACTGCATCTTTATTTGGGGGTAATTTACTGGATAGTCACTTGTGATTTAAAAGATATTTTACAGCTACATGTATTCTGTATATTCCATTCACAATACTTTACATGCACACATAAAGCTTTATTTTATATATCTCAGTACTATCGAAACATCCTCATGAATGCTGCTTTTAGAAGGTAGCCAGTATTACATTATTAGATTCAGTATATGAACAAACAGGATGCACGTTTTCTAAATTGTATTACTGTACCTTTCACATTCTTGTAAGCTTTAAAAGTGATGAATATGTAGAGTGTGACATGTGATACAAAATACATTTATATGGGAAAATCCAAGTTTTGGCTCAAATTTAGAAAGTATGTCTTTGCCTCTTGTTTTTTCTCAACTCCAATTAGAAAGTATATGTTAACATTCTTCTAGATTAAGACAAAATCGAAGTCAATAACAGCTGACACAATTCTATAACGAATTTTCTTGCAGCCAACCATATGCAACGATTTCACTAGCTTACATCAACTATTGTAACTAGTTTTTGCTATCATTTTTTTTTAAGACGGAGGGGGAGTATAAAGTACTTATAAGTGCTTAAATGCCATACATTTGAAAAACATCTGATGTTCCTGCAATCTGCTTCGCCTTCTCTTCTTTTCGCATCTTGACCAAGTAGTTTCCATACATGGGCTGTCCGTCCGGGGTAACAGGACCTTTATCACCAAATTTCATGTCTCCCTTGTGGCATCCCATGGCGGTAGCATTGTGGGTGGCGTCATCTGTCTGTACGGGCGGCGGCATTCTGGCCTGTTCTTGTTTTCTCTTCTTTACCAAGTAGTTCCCGTACATAGGTTGTCCGTCTGGTGTCGTTGCCTTTGTGTCGGAGTATTTCAGCTCTCCCTTGCGGTGTTGCATGGCCTCGGAGTTGAGGGAGGCATAGACGGTTGCTTCTTCTGTCTGTATGGGTGGGGCATTAGGGGGGTGGTCGCGGTCGTGTGCGACTGAGGTGTAGACCAAACCATCATCATCCACCTATGTATGTAGCAAAAGAAATAAAACATGCATAAAGTCCAATAGAGGGCGGGATGTCAGCTCTGTTTAATACATGTACATATTTTATGTGAAAACATGTTTAACTATAGCTTCAAATAGGTTGTACAACTTTAACATCGAGTTCAGTAAACCAATTAAAACATGAAAATCATAAATACATTTGTGGGCAAAAAAGTTAAAAACTATTTTTGATTCAGAATGTGCTTCAAAAGAAAAGCTTGATGTTGGGCGGAAAAAAGTTCATTAATCAACTTTGCCATAAAAGGGTGGAAATCCTGTGAAAAAAATGCATAAATATTGTCATTTACATGCAAATCAAAAAATAGGAATAAACTTCAAAATATACATGTACATGTACATGTACAAAACTTATACAGAGATCATCGAAAGGGACAGCACCGCTTAATAATTAGGCTGTTAACATGAGCCTCTGGTAGTGTTTTGCAATGCCATTGATAGTGTTGCCAGTGACACTCAAAAATTTTCTGATAACAATTTATGTATGACACATCAAAAGTGATTAGCAGATACATGAATGCTACTTAATGTGACATTAAATTACTTTATGTGATATATTTATTACCTAGAAAAAGTGATGGAATTAAGAATGTTTATTGTTGAGAATATGAAAGTAATGATAAATTAAACAATGAATGGACAAAGGACTTACTGTTTGGCCTTCGGGCAGGGCGGTTTTTCCATTCCGCTCTTTGACAGCAAAGAACAAGATGAAATACAAAGAAGAAAGAAATATAATTTGAATAAGTTTCAAATAGCAAGACAGATAATGGAAAATTCTTTTTTTTTTTTTTTTTTTTTTGCGTTTTGTATTCTGTCGCCCAAAAAACATGTTGACTATTTTTTATAGCATTTTATGATAAGATTCTATTTTCAAAGAAGATCCACGAACTTATTTGTTATCACAGATCAGCAACATAAGATGACTGATATTCGGAAAGTTTAAACCTACTAGTTGATAATTCATACTGTAATACAATAACATAAAAAAGAGAAGAAGAAGAAAAAAACACATTGAAGTCCGGAAAAAAAGATTATCTATTTACCTATTTCTATTTTCATGTAAATCCCCTGTCCAACCAAAAAAAAAATAATAATAATGAATAATAAATAAATAAGTAAATTAATTAAATGTATATGTATGAGTGACAGTCACTGTTGCTTCCATCTTATAGCCATTCTAAATAATAATAATAATAATAATGTTTGACAAGTTCAACGTGATCATCTTATTTTCCTTTTCCATTTATGGATCTATACATTTACATGCTCCACGTATCTCTAACATTATTTGCTTACACATCACTAACATTCTCGATAATGCATTGTTATTTCTTATTGCTCATGCTAAGATGACTGCAAACGCATTGTGTGAGAGAGATAAAGTTTAGGAAAAGAGAGGGAGAGAAAGATTTATTGATAAAAGGAAGCGAAAGTTAATATAAATGAGAAGCTAAGAGAATATTTTGTGAACAGCAGGAACTAGAAAATGGCAAAGACAAAGAGGAAGATGGTACAAAGAGAGGGAGAGAGGGCAAAAAAATGAAGTCAAGGAAAAGAGTAAAGTCATAGTCAGGGAATGAAAGAGAAAAGGAGGAGAGAGGGGAAAAAAGGCAGACTAGGAAAGAGGAAATGTAGCAACGCTGGAAGTATTGTAAGACGGAAAAGGCTTATCTAATGGGGGTAGGGTGCTACCTAAATAATGACGAACATATAAGTTAATGGTACATGCAACATGAAAGAGAGATGTTTTCTTTGTAATATGTGGCTGTTTTTTAAAGCTCATGGACAGTCTCGGTAGCAAAAATCATACTGGCAAGAAACTTATCTAACATAGTCACATACTATTCTCCTTTTGTCATAAGACACATGTGTACGAGATTATTTAACATTCCATTCACGATTTCGAACAAATTTTGGTGTTAATATCTGTAAGAAACGCTTGGTAACGGCTTTTCACTGCCTCACGCTAAGACCATATCCACCCGAAGGTTCCCCGCACAATAAACCTAGCGCTTCGCCTTATGTGTATATAGCGTATTCTATACACACAGCAATCCTCATGTGCGTAGTGTGTGTGGCCGTTGTTTGAATTTACACCCCCTTTATTTGGGGTCAGGGATTTTTATTACTTTTCACCTCTCATTCGACAAATATTTCACTTGAGGAGGAAAAAACTTCACAGCATCTTAGTTATGTTAGTACCCTGCTATTTGTCAAATAAAATCAAAGAAATCTCACGAAAAGTTTTTGAGGGCTTCCCAAAACTATCTAATACCTTTAACAGTGAGATAAGTTAGAGGGGAGGGCAGGGGCAGTTGTTTTAGAACATACCCTTCTTTAGTTTCGCACAGCATAACACTCCATGAAAGTAAGTTAAACCCACTAAAATTATCAGGATAACGCCAGCAGATCCAACAACACCAAGGACGATTGTCATGAACTGTGAGCTTCTGGAAAGTGATGGCTGGTTCACCTGTGGTGATTCTAGAAGCAAAAACATACCTTGACACTGATTATGAAACAATAAAACATATAATTTAAAAAAGTTTTAAATATCGTATTTTTGAAGAATATTTTGGGATTCGTTTGAGGACATTTTTTAAAACTCTACCTTCATATTTTGGATTCAATCCTTACATTATTCGAGCTTATTTTTATATTTGCTTTATTATTATTATATTTTTTTATAAAGCTCTCCTATAGCAATTTTTATTTGCTTTGCAAAGTGAAACTTCTTTTGCTTTCAAATGACAATTATGTACTCGCAACACACATAAATGAATCCAAGCATACACATTTGAATCCACCCACACACACACATGGCCGAGCATGATTTCACTATATTCGTCACGTGCTCCTCTACATATAAGCGTATCAATCACACGGTTGTACATGTAATATCAAATGTTTGTGTCATTGTTCATTTCACACAATATGAAAGTTAGGTAAATAATGATACAAAATGTTTGAAATGCATGCCAACGAACCAGCGGCTTTGTTTCCATTTCTTAACCTTATCCCCCAAAATGTTTTGTTGGTTTACAAATTCATTTCAAGTTTGTAAAATACCCTTTTCATCATCAACTTTAGGACAAGAGTTCACAATAGAAATCGATAGAGAATTGCAAATGCCCGAAACAATCTTCAACCCTTTCCCGCCTTCATATGAATAGTTGTTAGAGAAATTTGATATTAAAATCAGCCTCACCTGCTAGGTCGACTGGTTCACTACATAGCCCCCTTCCAGAGGTTACAACAATTAGAGCACCATTTCTTTTGAAGCTGACATTTGTGTCAGGTTTAATACATCGTTCTGTTCCATCCACAGAGCTGCAGTCTAGCTCTTGGGATGTGCTTTGCATGAAAAAACAGATTTCTTCTAAGGATTGGTTTGCCTTTGAAAATATCAAGGTCTGACTTTTTTTGTGTCGTGTAATGGTCACACCTGTATAATGAAGAAAAAATAAATAAAAGAGAAGAAGATAAGAATTGATACGGTAAGAAGTTTCGGGGGGGGGGGTATTAAGTTCACACCATTCTTTAGTCTGTTATTGGCTAAAAAACTTTTAATTGGATACATTGACTTTAGACTTTAAACATATTTATTAGGCATGATGGTTAAGGCTTGAGGTTTAAGTAGAACAAAGGAAATTTCGTTCTGTTTGCTCCCTTGTTTACGAACCAAAATTATTGTAAAACATTTATTTTCATTATTGTAAAGGAGTGAATACATTGTGATAATATTTCAATGTCAAGAGATCATAGAAGTGGAGTAAAGAGATATTTTTAAAGCCTTTTCTAGACAAACATTATTTTAGATTGTGCAGGATACCTTACTTTTGTACTTGATCCAACAACAAGGTAGTAATATTAGCTAGGAAATAATTTGTGTTATTTTTAAGAGAAATGCGGACCATATATCACAACTGACATGTTTTCTGTTTGTTTTAGCCATTGGTATGAAACAGGCCTAGCATATCTGTGAGCTTCGACTTGAATAACTCAAGCAAACCTGAAGAATCCCATGTTGACTTCATCCCTTTGAAGGGCTTCATTTTATATTTAAACAGTGGCCTGGAATGTTTATACTTTATCAACTTCCAAATGAGGGAGGTGAGATATCCTTTTTGAATACTTATTATTCAAATTCAGCCGATTGAAAGTGCTTTGTTGTTGACGTAATTCTACAACTGACAACAAGAATAGATACAGGAGACAACAATCACTCTTCCGCTGAAACGGGTGTTAAGTGTTTATGGCACCTTACTGATACGAAATTAAAGTGTGGTAAAATGTATATCATTCCATGACTTGAAGAAAGGCGGTATGTTCGGATATTGTTTATTTCCTCTCACAACCATCCCCATTCCCCAAGGAAAAGAATTTCTTCATATAAAAATCTATCCTTACCATAGCTCTCTGGTGGTAAAGCTGTATATCACCCAAACAAGGAAGCATAAAGAAGAAAAGACAAAGCATACAAATTTAATGACGTTTCAAAACTGATTGTGCCCTTACAAGCCTGTGGTTTATAATGTTTCGATTTGAACTGAAAGAAATAGTTATAAATAACTCCGACAACTTTCTTTTGTCAACTGATCTATTGCCTGTTACGGCTTACTCAACTACTACATCAACAGAACAGTATTAAGTGTGAATTGGACGGGGAAACTGGCATCATGACATTGCAATATTGTTCTGCATTTAAATGTTACACTTTGTACTTTAAGTTACGATTGATAAGAGAAGTTGATTTATCTCTTTAAAAGGGGATTGATCCTTGGGAAGTAATTACTACCATTTTATGTACAAAATATGTGTCCACATTTGAAAAAAACACAAAACAAAATTGTTATTAGTACATTGGACTGTGATCTGTTTTTGGTGGTGTTATTTTTTGTGTTTTGGGGGTCACATTTTCAGACACATCCCTTGCAGTTGATTTGCCAAACCAGTCTGTTTTGTAGAGATTCGAGCAAGATGGATTTATTCAAAATGTAGGCCTGTATGTATTTTGGTAAAATTGGGATTCTCCTTCAGGAAACGATGTTGAGGTCAAAATAAAGACTGAATTCGATTTATAAAGTGAGATGAGATAACTTGATCTCGGGATTTTTTTTTTCTTAAGAAATATTACCAGAAGCCAAAAGTAAATGGATTAACGTGTCCGTCTATTATAATCACATTGCTTGAAATAAAACAGAGAAATGAAATCTTAAAGACAGAATAAAATATGTTCTTTTTCTAAATGTTCGCGGGAATAGTGTAAAGACGAAGTGTACTTGCCAGGCATTCATATTTTCCTGAATTGCTTTTTTTCCACAGAAAATAAAATTACATATCTCTTCAGATAAATTTACAAGTAATTGTTGAAAAGTACAGGAAGACAAAAAGCTCAAGGAGAAAGTTTTTTGTTTTTGTTTTGTTTTGTTTTTTTGTTTAGTGAGTTTTTTGTAAGTTCACCAGGAACTGTAGATGGAAAAAGCTAAACATGTATATATGCAAAAAACTTACGAGCTGTTGAAGTCACTACCTCCTCTGGGCTGCTCTTCCCCGCGCTGTTCACCGCCCATAGGGTCAACCGGTACCAGGTAAATGGTTTCAGTCCGGTCAACCTGAAGGATGCCCCAGTCAAGTTGGTGACACGATCACACCCCTCCTCTTGGACTTCAGTGTCGTTTGCACAGTATTTCAGAGTGAAAGTTTGGGGCAACCGGCCATCCAATCCAGGTTGCCAAGCAACGTAGAGATTTGAAGATGTCGTCTGGTTTTGGTCGACGATGAACCAAGAAGGTGGATCTGGCATTACTGTAGATGTGGAAAACAGATTTTGAAATGGTTAAACATCAGAAGATATGGGTTTAAATGTTGTCTTCCATTCAAATCATTCACCACCCTTGAAGGAATATCGATGTGATGAGATTTTTATAGACATATGCGATACTGACAGATGCGTTTTGTTTTTCTTTTTCTACATACTCACGGGAAAAGTGTAAAGACGAGGTGGCGTTACCGAGATCTGTACTTGCCAGACATTCATATTTTCCCGAATTGCTCGGCCGAACATCATAGATGATTAGGCTACCTGTAGAGATGGTTTCACTGTGGACCTCGCTTTGGTGAATGAGAAGTTTACTACTGTTAATTAGAATTGTATCATTACGGAACCAGTAGAAGGTGAGGGCTGGGGGATTGGCGTCCGATATGCATGTGAACTTTATACCGATGAAGTCCTTATCGTCTTTAAGACGTCGAGCAGAAATGTTGACAATAACAGGAGAGTCTGCGTTAGAAAGAAAGAGAGAGAGGGGGAGAGAGATACAATATTTTAACAGAGATGATCAATGGCATGATTTTTTTTTCCTTTTTTTTTCAAAATAGTATATTCAGTGAATGCAGTTCAACAAAGTTTTGAAAACCAGGTTGTAATAAAATCCATATAAGCGAGCAATGAATATAACGAGAATATGAACTGAGCACTTTGTGAACACCCCTGTATTGTTTTGATTATTAGAAATACCCTACTCTGTATATATATATATATATATATATATATATATATATATATATATATACACACACACACACACACACACACACACACACATATATATATATATATATATATATATATATATATATATATATATATTGACTCATTACGCCACTGATTTTCTACATATGTGGGGCAAGAGTTTTACAGTGTGTATTACAATCACCCAAACGAATATTTAACTTTATCTGTAGTGGTAAAACTGATTGTATTAAACGTAATACAATATATGATGAATATAAAAATGGTTGTATGAAGGCTACACACATGCAAAGCTTCTGCCAGGCATTAAAGGCCGCATGGGTTCGCAGATTTCTTGAAAATGAAGAGGTTGAGATTAGCAGGAAGAAATGGAAACTGCTTGGCGAACAGCGAAACATGCTGACTGTTCGTTTATCTTCTGAAACATCATACAATACAATTATTTGTTTTTTTAACAAAATATGTCATACGTTTGTTTGTTTTCATCATCAAGCGTAATCAAATAAAATCGTGCTTGACAAACTTTGGTTAGTATGTAGTTTTATGAGTAAACGTAAGAAAATACGACAAATTAGGCTTATTGCCAGTCGGTTTTGTAATAACGGGAGCTAAAATAATACGACCGTCCTCACGAACTATTTCTGTCGGCGCAGAATAGGGTCGGTGAGCTGCATGTGTGTGGCTTTGAGCATATATAGAAAAATAACAAACCAATACACTGGAGGATAGTTTGGTGAACGCGGAGACAAATGACCAATAGCTTACATAATATCAGAATGATCGTCACACTGTTTTGGTTAAAAAAACAACAAACAAACAAACAAACAAACAAACAAAATATAATAATTAAGAAATAAAAAATAAAGATTGAAAATTGGATACTCACATGAAATGTTCAGAACCATACTAGCAATTACTGGCCGCAATAAAAGTGTTGTGGTTTGAACTGCCTGACAGAAAAGACGTTTTCCGTGGTCAAATCTCTTCGGTATGAGGGTAAGGGTGCTCTCAACATCGTACCGATCATCTTCTTTGACCGAAGCCTTACGAAACGAGCCCTCTGTCAAATTTGTTGATCCAATGTACCAATGGATAAGCGGAGCAGGGTATCCACTAATAGCTCTGCAGCTCACATTGGTTGGCATACCGTCCTGTAAATCTTCTGAGCTAGCCATTATAATAAGATCTGGTGGGCCTTCCAGTACAAAAAAACAAAACAAAACAAAACAAAACAAATAAAAATGAAATGATTATAAGCCTAACGGAGTAGAATGATCCTTTGAACAAAATGAAAGCTCTACTCTTTAATTTGAAAAGCAAACACATTCCATAAAATGTTGATAGATAGTGACATGGAAACCTTAGTTTTAAGATTTTTTTTTCTTCTTACAAACAGCATAATCAATGCTTCTGGTAAACTTCTCATCAAATAGTATTTTTTAAAAAAAGAAGAGAGAGAGAGAAAAAAAAAGAATAACGGCATATTACCAAAGATATAACTCACTGTAGACAATCAGTTTGGCTACCCGTAGATCAAAAAAGGTTCCCAAAAATGCAAAGCACTGAAGGAACTGTCCATGGTGCTTTTTCTCAGGACGTATTGTGATAATACTTTCGGTGTCAAACAAACCTTCATCCATAGCATTGCGGATTTTTGACATGCTTGTGTTACCAGGAATATTTTTGGTGTCACCAAGCGTCCATAATAATTCAACTGCTGGTAGTGATCCAATACTTTTACAAGTGATTGAAGTCGATGAATTTTCTTGTACGGAAATGGCTGTTGGCCCCGTTTCGTATTCGTTGTTATCTCCAGATGGTAAAATCAGCATGCTGGTCGGTCGAACTATATCATAAAGAAAGAAAATATACAAATCTGGTAAGAAACGACAGGTTATGCTCCAGGAGAGCTATGTCTGTTTTTTGTAAGTAGGGCTTAGGAATGGGGGTGGGGGGGGGAATAAAAAAAATAAAAATATATAGCTAATGAAAGTCACCTTGCCCTTTAGTGTGTTTAAATTTTGGGATCTGAGTGGAAAAGTGATAAAAAAAAGTAAGAACAATACGACATGGAAATTTGTTTGGTACATCAGCCCGATATGATTGTAAAATCTACACTGTCAGGTTGTGGATGAGTGAACATGTACTAATTTTATTAAAATTCCTACCTCGGACATTCAGGTGAACTGAATGTTGATGATTATTGGTTAGTTCCGGATGCGATGCCACACATTGGAGAATCTTTCCTTGATCATTCCTTGAAGGAATAATTGTAGCAATTTTTCTTGAGACATATCTATCGCCTTGTACGACATTCGACTGACTTCATATAATCGCAGATACATCATCCGGTACTTCCCAATAAAGGACCACAGGAGGTCTGGCACCATACGCCACGCATGTGATATCATACTGTTTAAAGGCTTGCAACGTTCACTCACGTAATCACGTCACGGCGCAATATTACGTTTTGAGTACCGTAGTGGAAACACGTCCTCTAATCTGCAAAGTGTTGGGTCTACATTTCGCTACTTTACCTGCATATAAAATTCACAAATACTCAGAGTTGTATAACCTTTACCCAACAATTTATCACGATTTGTTTTTATTGCAAGGGCTTTCTGGCGATTTTTGGCGTTGTTTTCTGCATCAAGTAGTGATTCACGTGAATGTTACCCCCCCCCCCCATTGTTATTTATTCTTCCTCATTAAGATGGTATGTCTACTAACCTCCAGACACACCACCATGACTACCTAAAAGGTTTTAAAAGGGTGGCATGTTTGTGTCATTTTTCCAGTATTCAAGGATGCTTGCTGATCCATGTAGAGTTGTTTTGGAAAAGACTTGCTGTTGGAGGGGTAAGCACTTTCCTCTGTCAGACTTTCTTTCTTTGTGCACTACTACAAGTATTAATGATAAATGGTAAGCACATTTCCTAAGAAAAATTAATTAATTGCGAAAGGTAATGAAAGGCTAGAGATTTTGGGTCCATTTCAAATTTTGCTTACTCTTTGAGCATAAATGATGGGCAGTAAAAGTAAATAATTAAGTAATTAACTATTTACCATTGATGTGTTTCTCTTGAATTGTAATTACTATTATATTTTGTTAATTATAAATGTAATGTGCTATTTTTATTCAACAACTTGATTGTATGCTTCTCTCCTGAAGCATGATTGCCCCTCACAGCAGCTTAACCCCTAAAATGGTTGGGATATATCTGCCCCCTCCCCTTCCTTCATTTTGGTCAAAAATGATCTCTTCTGGCCAGAGCCATGACTAGAGATTTCGAATGGTAATTTTTGCTTACAAAAAGGGTCCTTTGCACACAGATCTCAACTTAAGATCCCGGGGGAGGGGGGGGGGGGTGGTGGTATGGAGCCCCTCCTAAGCTTATTACAACCCTGAATTTAACGCATTATATGTGTTTCAAAGATTTGAATGTATACTGTGATCAACGATAAAAGCTGAATAAAAGTTTTCCTCTCAGATTTATTCAACAAACAAGCTTGAAATTATAAGGAAAATATATAAAATTGTACTGCAACACAATATGTGACTTCTTAAAAATTTTGGCTTTATAAATTACATGGGATTGTTAGACATGTATCAATAATTTCAGAGGAATACATTGCAATGTGTCAGTGTAACCTTTTTTTCCTTCTTTTTTTTTTCTTCCAGTATCATGATGACTGATGAACAAATGTTTTCTGAAAGAACATTGTAACTGTTAGCACTCTACGGAGGCTGAGTGTACATTTTTATCTCGCCTGCGTAGCAGAGTGAGACTATAGGCGTAGCTATAGTTGGCGTCGTCATCGTCGTCAACAATCATGCTCTAAACCCAATATATTTCTATGGAATTGAGAAAGAATCACCAAATTCATACCACAGGTAATCCTCTGGAAGGTGCAGGTCAAAATGAGTCAAATCTGGTCAAAGGTCAAAAGGTCAGTGAACTTTCAATAAGAATCACCCCACATGTAATAACTTTTTCTACCTTTGAGTTAGGATCTCTCAATTCAAAACGCAAGTACATCTTTTGAAGGTGCATGTCATGTTTACATTACATGTAATAACTTTTTTTTTTTTAATCTTTGAGGTGTGATCACCTGAACTATAGGATAAACTTAATTTTACTCAGACAATAGTATTCATGACACTGTAAAATGTGTTCACATTGACGTCACTTTATTGTATCAATCCTTACCTTCAAGAGTGTAGCCTTGACGTTTTTTTTTTTGTTTTTTTTTTTCCTTTTCTTTTATCTCAGCTCAAATCCTTGGAAATCATTAAATCTAGTGAAAAACTCAGTAACCGTTCATGCTGGCAACGATCCGTGTATGTTGTAAATTGCAAGATGCAGGCGAGACAACGCTAGGCGTTCCCCTTGTTCTGTCAGTTTTCAACCTGAGATGAGGTTATATTGTTTTTACCAACTCTTTCATTCAAATAATCAGTTGAAACAAAATAGAGGATCGACCATAAAATTAATGATGATGTTAGAACACATGAAGTTCAGCTAGTTGAAAATTGACTCCTTTTGGAAGTTTTACTGTAGTTACTGTCTCTTAACATGAGCTTCATTATTTTCAGATATCAGATGTTACAGTAATAATCACTGGCGTAGCCAGGATTTTTCAAGAGGGGGGGCCAAGGCGAGGGAGCGAAGCGACCGAACGGGGGAGGGTGTGGGAGGGGGTATCCCCCTCCCACGGTAGGAATTTTTTTTTAAACCAGGTCATGAAAATGGCATTTTCTGCACCCTAAAATTCTATTCTGGTGTAACCTACTTGAGAAGTGACAGATGAAATAGGATTTTTTTTTTTCTCTACTCCGCTGGAATGAATTGTAGTGGAAGGATTACCACTCCTTGGGGCTCCAGAATTCCAAGCAATACGCAAAATTACATGTAGTTGGTGTGTATAAATAGCTGTACCAGTGTACATACGAAACGTTGAAACCCGTGTTTTCGGATTGGAAAATATACAGACTAACAACCAAAAACCCACACACAGACACACTGACTATTGACTAACATATGACTAAGAGGACGCCCTTTCTCATGGAGTGGAATTTATATCTCATCTCAAGCGGTAGTCTCATTTGAAAACACATGCAACATCTTTATTAGGTGTATGTAAAAGACTTTAGCAATTTATTTATCTGCCTTGTTTAGCTCTTTATCTCATTTTCTCGGTTAGAGGTTGTTCATTAGTTGCCTAATTCGTATATACTACACGAATCCAGCTACGTACTCCTTCATTTAAGTACTGAGGAATTATATAGTTTGATTAATTTTTGTAACCAAAATGAACATCAATGTGAGTATTTAGCACGGAAAAATATTAGAATTACATCGTGTAAAGAGTATAGAGATCACAATTTGTAATAAAAACATATGGAAATAATGTAATTACACATAGAGAACGGGCTAAACAAAGTCTTCATACAACCAAGTCAAGCGCACATGATTTGCCACATGTGAAGGCCGTTTTTGTCATTCAATTTAGTGATAATAGATTTGACTCAAAACTGTAAACATCAAAGCAGAAAGCATCTCGTCCGATGACTTACTAGTATATAAAATACGACTTGAACAAAGAATGAAATTGTATCTTTTTTGAATATTCCTCTATAAAATCGAACTCTACCTTGAAAAACAGTGTTTTGCTTCTCCTCGGATGAAGACCATAAAAATGATATAACGGTGACATTGTTTTCGTATAAAAGCAATGTTGGCTACCACAATGATAACTCTTAAACAAACTCAAGATTTACAAAACGAAGAAAATGGTTATTGCCTCCATCAGACATATACCCATTCACAAAGAGAGGTTTATATTCGGCAAGAATAACTGATACGCCTCTTCATCATTCTGAGTACAATTTCTTTCAACTCTCGACAAACTAAAAGAAATATAAATGTTCTGTTACCAATCTACTTAGTCAATGTTGTTAACAAAGTTTCGGGGTTATGATTTGGAAAGGAACAGTTTTTGCTGGAAATGAAAGCAGTGTTTATTTTGTTTACTTTTTTGGTAATATTTCCATTTTATTTTTCCTTATTTCGATTGTAAGGTAGGGGTAGGGTAAGTCCTAGTAAGACCAGCATGTGAAAAGGAAATTAGTTTTTTTTTTTTTTTTTTTTTTTTTTTTTTTTTTTTGCTCTCCGTTCAACGGGGGGGGGGGGGGGCATGGCCCCCTTGTGCCCCCCCTGGCTACGCCAGTGGTAATAATGAGTATTGTATTTGTAAGTATGTGAATGTTAATTCTGGCTTGGAACATGATGAACATGATTTGAATCTCTTGCCAAAATATTTCGAAAATGATTGGACATTATTTTGAGATATAAGTATTGTATTGTTACACACTTTGCCAATTCACGAAAATTAGTACAAAATGTAAGTCTATCCTGTAGATAATTTGAGAGTCCATTAATAAGCAGTGTTAATATAGTCCTTGTACTGCGACTGTCTGTGTTAAACCAAAAGTAAAGTGAAACCTTGTATTACTGATCCCTGATATAAATATAAGGTAACTTTTATGTTGGTTTTAATTCTTGGGTGTTAAGATCTAATGTGATACCTATTATAACAAGTGTCGCAAGAATCATGATACGTTTCCCTATCATGATTTTCTAAGATTTTGAAAGTAGTTACGATAATGTACTATACATATACCATGTACGTTTACACCATCAGAACTGTGGGTGTAGTAATTTTAAGTCCTGTCTCAGTAATTTGGTAAGATGGAATTAAAAAATGCAATTTTCTTTTCTTTATACTTATTGTCTATAGGTGCCAAAGAAGTATATATTTTCCTAGCTAACATTAATGATTTTCTATTTCAAAAATGTTATAAAATTTGAATGTAATAAAGTGATTTAAGGCAGAAATCTATGACTCGGTGACATAATATTGGTCATGGTTGGTTGGTGTAGGTTGATTAAATGTTGGTGTAAGCTCGGCTGAAAGTTGGTGTAAGCTTGGCTGAAAGTTGGTGTTAAGGTGGTTGAATGTTGGTGTAAAGATGGCTGAATGTTGGTATGAGGTTGGATGAATATTGTTGTAAAGTTGGCTGAATGTTGGTGAATGTTTGGCTAAAGGTTGGGGAAGGGTTGGCTGAAAGTTGGTGAAGGGTTGGCTAAATGTTGGGGAAGGGTTGGTTGAATGTTGCTGTAATGTTGGCTTATTGTTAGTGTTTGGTTGGCTAGAATTTGGTGAAAGGTTAGGAAAACGGAGGCTCCGTGTCAGAGACGAGTTTAAATCATATAGTTGGTCGAATGTTGGGCTAACATTTGCCCGACATACAGAAATCCGATGTCTATTGGATTTCTGTGGCCCGACGTCTTTTGTGCGGATGTTGCACCTTCGTTGGCCGGACGGCAAGAATGACGCCAGTCCAACGTCACATTCACAACGTTGGGCCAACGTAGTATTGCTGTCTGGGTTGATCTCATCAGCCGCTAATTTTAGTAAAACAGGTCCCAGATTTTTTTCTATAAACTGCCGCTGCGAAGACCCTCAGCAAGATGTAACTCGTATGTAGGCCTACTCATATATATTTTTGTTTGTTTGTTTTGTAGCGTATTATCACTTTTTATGACCTTGCTGCTATCTCCATTTATTATCACTGTTCTGTTTTTATTGTTGCTAATATTGTTATTGATATGTTTATCAAGTGATCAAAAAGTTGATTTCTATCGTCATCACTATCATAATCTCATTGTGACTTTACACAGTTTCCTTGGATTATCTATATAAAAAAAAGAAAGAAAAAAAGACAAGCGCTTGTATCACGGATAAAATATTCTCGTTTGCCATTCTATGCCTAAATCATCTTTTGGGTGTTAGTCTCTTCTCATTGACCATTTACATTGATTTGGTCAACGTGTGCCTCAAGCAACGTGACCATTCTGGTTTGTTTATTGTATTTCAACGAAATGTTGGGTCACATAACCCAACACTTTGTAGATTAGAGTGTGATATTGCGCCGTGAAGTGATTACGTGAGTAAACGTTGCAAGCCTTGTCGACCAACTGGCACTGTTACAGGAGCATTGTTGATTGTATACACTTGATCTATCTTCTTTATTAATAACAAGCCATCGGGGCGGAGCTGGAAAAAAAATCACAATGCATAAAACCATATTTCAAATCATACTTTTCCTCTCTATAAATCATCTCTACCATTTTGAGATGGCATATTGGTTATTTCACTGATAACTATTTTTTTTTTAACAACATTATATTCAGAATCTGATGATAGTAAAGTATTTGCAAAAATCAGCAAAGTGTTATAAAAGAAATAAGGTTCGAAAATGGGGAAATGAAGATGGTATAAAGAGAAGACACGTAAATAATATCAATCCAACGACTAACTGTTGCCTGTATTACATTCAGTATATTTATATTCTGCTAACGTATAGTGTATACTGAGTTTGCTGACACACTTCCCACAATCTATACCAGGGTCTCGAATATTTCCATAAACGAAACATGATAAAATAAATCTTACCAGATATGGAAATGAAAAAAAGGCAAGCAAATTGAGTAATTCGGTACAAATCACCACCATCATAAACCAAATCTTGATAATGTCCTTCAATCAACTGCTATTTTAAAAAATCGTACATGGATGTGCATCATGATCATGAAAGTATGTAAAACACTTGAAAAGAGCAACACGATGTATTGGACTGAACGAAAATTGGGGGATTCGTTGTTGATATACGTCAGTTTCGTAAACGTTACCAAGAAGTCGCTTGAAATTTATAATCGTCCCCCCCCCCCCAAAAAAAAAAAAAAAAAAAAAAAAAAAAATGAAAAGCCTTTATTTCACCATTCCCAACATATTTTCCCCATTATACACACAACCAAAACTAATTAATTATCTGACCATCGTCTTGTATGACAGTAATGCGCAAGGTCCTTTAATTGATGACCACAATTTACTGCATATACAAATTTCATCGTGTGCATTTTATTTGGAAGATTTATTGAACAATGTACAATATCAATTGTATCACAAGTAACCCTTCAATGAAGGGTTAAAAAAAACAATCACTATATAAACCCTGGGTTTTGTTCTTTTCTGAAGTATGATATTCAAAACCGATGCATATACAGATGAAAGGTATAAATTTCTCACATCCTTTTTTAATTATACACAGAAATGTTTATACTGAAATAAAGTAAATATCTTTATTCTTCAATTTTTCCATTTAAGATTATCCTTTCAGGTTGTGAAAATTCCATCCAAAACCAAGACGTTCAGATATGTTCTAGGTCATGAACTTTTAAACATGGAGTTTCCTCGTTTTATAATAACGAAAATGAAATTAGGAATATAATTTTAAAAAACGAAAAAACTTTAGATCTTTGGAAATTCATACGTATTAGTTGATTTTTTTAAAATTTCCTTTGTGTTTGTTTGTATGCATGATCTATTCGTTTGGTTTAATGGGAGGAAATATCTATCGTCTGTTGTTTTGACAGTTCTATTATGAACATCTCTGAATTAGTGTAAGATTATCGGTCTATGTAAATTGTAGGCATATGCCTTATATACAGTAGTTTTGTAATGCCGCTACTTGATCTCTGAGTCATTTTGAGTAACAAATCCTAATGATAGAATATACATCAATTAATGATGTAGCTTTTTCACAGGCTCTACATCATTGTATCAACAAAAATTTTACATAATTATGATATATATATATATATCATGACAATAATTTGCAAGGCTATGGAAGGATAGAATTTGCACCAACAGTGGATGTCACTTGATAACAAAACATCATCATAATATGATTTGGGGCAAGGGACGTTAGGCCCTGGCGATAAGTTACCCAAACGCCTATGGTCAAATCAACAGTAAAACAAAAGCCCCTCTCCTCTTTCCTGTGTTTCATTTGTACTCTATTCAATAATTAAAGTTTGGTTTCACCCTGGCTATTTTCCCACGATTTTCTATGTATATATGTCCCATGTCTTGGGGCCGTTGAGGCGACAATTCGATGGGTCTTGAGACACAGGTTCCCCATAAGTGTTAGTCTTCAGCTGTTCTAGTTAGCTGCTCAAAAGACATTCCTGTTCACTGCTTTATGTTATCTATCCACGTCTTTTTCTTTTCCCTTTTTCTTCTGCCATTGGTTCATCCTTGGTTCCTCCTTGCTATTGTGGTGTTTGCCAAGTTAATCTTCTATCTAGTTAGATTACCAAACCACAACTGTCTTTTTTCGCCATTGATTCGTTTTTCCATCTCTCCATTTCAGTGCTAGCAATATGGCGCAGCTGCAATTCTGAATATACCTTTTCTCTCCGTAAAGGGAAACAAAATCATACTTACTCATACATGTGGTTTATTTAAGCACATTTCTTATTCCCAGTGAGGTTTGTCGGATAGTTCGCCTTTACGTTTGAAAATCATATCAAACGAATAACAATGCAAAACATTGAAATAATCAACCATCCACGGTGGCAGAATTATTGTTGAATAAACAATGGGACGAAGTTGAATGTGTCAGTTGTATTCCTATGAACATATTCTATTTTACTGTATGATAACAGTACATTCAATTAAAAACTTAATTTACAAATAAATCATGTCAAAACCATAATGCTTGCATATTTTGAAAGACATGCACACACACATATATCTTAATTCGTTAGGGGGTACATGTTTCTTTTTTTTTTCTTTCTTTCTTTTTTTTTCTTTTTTTTTAATACCTTTTTTCCTTTTTTGTTTGTTTGTTGCCCTGTCTCCTTAAAAGCACAGTTTAAGCCATACAGTCAACCATTACCGGATAAATTGTTTTAGTCCTTTTAATCTGTATTCTGTGAAGTATTGTAGAGTGAAACTGTGCTGCTACCCACCAGCGATTCTCGGTTGCCAAGCAACAGGCAGGATCGATGATGTCATTTGGTTTTGATCGACGATGGGCCAAGAAGGTGAATCTGGACTCCCTGAAAAGAAAAAAAAATCAAAATTGGATGGTGAACGATAAGAGGTAAAGTGAAATCTATTGGCATTTTGTGCTACCAAAAGTACAACGTAGAAACTTCATCCAGTTACTTTTGGTCTTTTATCGTCATGCCCCCTCCAAAACGTGATTATTATACTTTAATAGGCATACCGGAGAACGTGAAGGTGATCGTTGCGCTGTCGTTCCCAAGCCTTGATTCCGACAAGCAAGTATAGATGCCATTGTCTTCCTTCCCAGTTTTTATGATAATCAGTCTACTTGATATAGAGGTATTTTCTTTGTGTAAAACACCATAATGAATCTGATGCCGGGTACTGTCGATAAGTTCCGTGTCATTATAGAACCAGGTTATAGGTGCTTGGGGTCAGCCATCTGATGTACATGTGAATATTACATTAATATCTCGCTTGCCACTTGGAACCCGACGAACAGAGTAGTTGACGATAACTGGAGAATCTGCATATAATTAAAAATAAATAACCGCATGATAAAAACAGGAAAAGGAGACGAAGAAAAGCAGTTACTGATGAAAAATATTTTCTTTCTAAATTAATTGGTATAGTATTATAATTCGGAAGTAAAGGATTTCCAATTACTTGTTACATAAAGATCTGAGGGTAAGGGGTACATTTTTTTTTTCTTCAAAATTCAAATATAATAACATCATGTTGTCTTATCATGTGCACTCATAGCAAGAAAAAGAAACAAACTAGGGGAAAGAACTTCCCGCCTTATGATCAGATATGGCTAACGATTTATCAGTTGCCTAAGTGAGGCAAACTTACAGAGAATATTAAGAACCTTGCTTCCAGACATCATGGCCGAGAGAGTAGGTTGCAACACTTTACAGACGATGCGTTTCCCATGATCGTCTAATGCCGGTGTAAAATTAAAAACACTCATGGCGTTCACTCGATGATTTTCATTTGTCGAAGATCGTGTATAAGAATCCTTGGTGACGTTCTGTGATCCCAGGTACCATTGGAAAGTTGGCGCTGGGTAGCCGTCGTTCGATGTGCAATTAATAGTTGCTTGTACACCAGCCTGCAATGCCCTATATAGTGTCAGTGATTTGTGGAGGATCCGGTGGTACTTAAGAATCAAATATTTTAAAATGATAAGTACAACAACTAAAATATTGTATACTGTATCGCAACAGATCAAGTCTGGTGATATTCATACAAATGTTTTTACCTACCATGATCACTTACAGTTTACTAGATTTGTCACATTTGGAATACTGGTTTTTAAAATGAAAAAAAAAAAAAAACATGTTATCACTAAACCCGTTCAGTCGAAAAGTAAAGTTGAACCTCTGGTTCATGGCAGTCTCCGAATAATGGGTGCATTCGGTTTTGATTTTGAATTTATGAAGGTCATGTAATGCGATCTTCATTGATTTATAGATTAAAACAATGCAAGCCACAAGAATGGGGGGTGGGGGTGGGACAACAACAACAACACGAAGATAAGATATAACGGCCGCACTGTGTAAATCTCAAAAGTAAAATTCACACATCTTTTGATGATTGATGTAAGTAGTGGCGGATGGGGGGGGGGGCACATCCGGCCTGTGCCGCCCCCCCCCCCCCTTTAGAAGGATTTTTATTTATTTGTTTTTTTTTTGTGTGTGTGTAATTGCTTGTCAGAGATTTATGGAAAGTAGACCAGCATGACAAGACCAAAAAAAAAAAAGAAAGAAATAAATAAATAAAAAATACGGGTCTCCCTCGAAAACAAAATTGACAAACCTGCATTGGTGTGTCCCCCCCCCCCCCCCCCCTTATACAAAATCCTGCATCCGCCCCTGGATGTAAGCATACGATATCAACCATCATCTTAAGCAGTAACGAGTTGAACATGTTGAAGGGGCAACACTATGTTTAGTCAATTTACTTTTCATATTGCATGATTATCATACTAGAAAAGAAATAAATAGCATTTCATGGATAACAACTAGTACACCAATGTGGAAAAAGGGTGAATATAATGTGTACACAATATCGTCTAACTGTTGCAATATATAACAGCATTTCGGAATTATCGTGACAACCATTGTAGGTATGTACTCTGATTTTCAGTGTGTCCACACTGTGCCCAAAGTTTCTCCAAAATGGGTCCACAGTGTGTCAACAATCATGGAAATGTACCACTCAATGTGCCAATAGTGTCTCTTCAGTGTATCCACAGTGTGTCACACAGTCATGCGGTGTTACAAAAAGTGACACAGTGTGTTCACTCTGTCAACGCTATGAAAATGTTTTTGTATCACAAATACTCCATACAGAAACTTACCATGAACGATAATGATCACTCCTGCTTCATGTTGGTTTATACCAGCACTGGCAACACATCGAAGAATTTGATTGTTGTGTTTCCTCTCTGGAATTAATTTTAGAGTAGACTCTGTGTCACGCAAATTAGGTTCTGCGGCATTTGCGGTAGAGGTAGAGGTCGTGCTTCCAGGGTCGTCTTCCGAACCAATAACCCATGATATTAGAGCTTTAGGGCGAGATCCTAAACTCCTGCAGGTGAATGATGTGTTTGAGTCTTCCAAGATAATGACACTTCTTGTCCCTCCTGTATTGGTATTTACAGATCCAGACGCGGTAAGCATTAGCTCACTTGGTGAAACTGAGTGAGAAGAGAAAAAAAAACACCCGAAAATCCGATATCAAATGAACAGATCTTTATGAAAATGTAGAGAAAAACAGAACACATTATCGAAGAGTATGATAAAAGTAGAAGGTAGAGAAAGGTGACCTTCTTTGGAGTTTAGATTCCCTTCCAGAATATAAGCAAAACAGACTACTGGGAAAATAATTGCTGATGTTTTATCCATTCCAAACACTTACAACAACCCGACCCTCACATTTGGATATTCACCCATCCGAAAACACATTCCGAGCATTCATGGATGATACCATTGTTAAGATAATCACCTTGAACGTCAAGACGGACGGAAGATTGAAGCAGATTTATATGATCCCGATAAGAGACTAAACAACGGAGAATTTTTCCATCGTCGTCTCTGGAGGGGGTCACAGAGACGACTCTTCGAGAGATGTAACCTTCACCTTGAACAGCGTTGTACTGATCATGCAGAAGAATCTGTACTTTACTAGGAATCTGCCATTCAAGTACTGCAGGTGGTCTGGCGCCATGTACCGAACATGTTAGGTTGTGGGTTTGCCCAGATGTAACGCTCACTGATGTCCCATCTTTGTATCCATCATCAGACTGACCGTCGGTGACCATTATCAGTCTTGGCATGGCTGAAAATTTGGCAAAACTTATAAAGTTATCTCTGTAATATTATTATGTGTGAACTGGGTTGTCTGTGCCAAAATGTGTGACCGATCGGACATAGATAGATTAAACTTACAATAGCATCAACAATATTTTTGAATTCATATCGTTTGAACGATTTCCAGTCTTATATGAAACTTGATAAATAATAATAAAATAAAAATAATAATAATAATGTTGTTACTGACATTGCTACTTCCGAGTGGCTTATTATTTTTTTTTTAATGGTTTAATATAAATTACTGTTTAAATTAGTAATATATCAGTCGTCTCTTAATTTCGTACACCTTAGTACTAGACTGAGGTAAGTAAACAAAAAATATACAAATAATTATTACCTGATAATTTCACCTCTAGTTCAATCATGTTTAAAAATGTATCAGAAGATGTGGTTACTAAGCACTCATAGCTGCCACTGTCATTTACCGTTGAATTCCTAACTGTTAGATATCCGCTGGAAGAATCTGCCGTCAAACTGTACTTAGACTTGTTAGGAATATTTTGTTGATTTCTGCAATCCACTCCTCGACATGCATCGGTAGCCAGAATGTTCTCATTCTCAAACCAGTGCAATTTCCGAGACATGAACGATGGGGTGTATGTACAGGCAACGGGGATAACGTCTGGGTTCTGAATACACGCTCAGCTCATTCGTTTTAGAAACAACGAAGGCGAGTAAGAGTAATATGTAAATACGACAATCCATATCGTTATTAAAGGATTGTCTTTCACCCTTTTCCCTCGTATAGTTCAACCTAGCAGTTTTGTTGCTTGAATGAAGGCACAACTTCAGCAGTTCAGAATTTATGGAAAGGAAAGAATGATCAGGAGGAAATTGGCCCACCGTTTCCTTATGACAAAGTGTGAATGGACATGAACAACAGCGGCTAACACGATCATTCACGATCATTCACTTCTCTCGTGTTCTCCGAAAATGAAAGCAACTTGTCTTTCTCAAGAACACAAGTGGGCTGTCACTTTCAAATAAAAGGAGTTTCGGAAACTTAGCTTGACTGGAAGTATAAGATTGACTGATAATTCAGTCAAGCAATGCAATCGTTCTGTAATTAACCTTAAACTCTCAATAGTGTCAATTAGTTCAGGAAATATATTTTATGAATGACAAAAAAAAGTCACATGGTTCACATGTATGCATTTAGAGATTGCAGTTATGAGGGGTCGGGGCCTCTTAAACAAAACATTTTGGTATCTTCTAAAAGTCAGTTTTTTAAAAATTCATATTTCATATTTCATTTTTTTTTTCATTTCCAACAAAATACAAATACAAAATACAATGTTCATAATAATCCAAAATACGATGCAATTTGTTTACAGAACATTACATTTGAAGCTAAGATTTATCAATACAATGATTAATACTTTGAAAAGAAAAGTAGAATAATTACGAATGAAACTTAATCTATGGTCTGTGGAAATGGAGAAGTGCACTAAAAAACAAAGCTTGTTAATTGCGGGCCCTTCAGATAATAATAACTGACAAAAGCAAAGTGCATTAATAAAAAAGAGAAGAAGGATAGTGGCCAACAGAGACATTTTATAGAAACTCGTGACTGGAAGCAACGTAGTAGTACAAAAATTATATGATGAAGAAAAAGACAACTTGAGTGAAGAGGAGGAAAACGAAAGAAGGAAATGTGGGTTGCATGTGGATTGGGGTGAGAGAACAGAGAAGGAGAAAGGGAGCGAGCACCAAACAGAGAGCGCACAAAATTCCCTTGGGAATTTAACAAAACAATATAAAAAAAAAAAAAAACAAACAACAACACTGAGGGGGAAAAAGAAGGCAAATGGTGATGATTTTTCGAGATGAACTGGAGAATACAGAAGTACAAAAGCAGAAAAGTGGGGAAGGGGATTGTTTCAAACTACAATAAATTGTTAATTACAATAAGTTTTAATCTTTTGTTTTCGGCATGTTAACGTCTAATTGATTATTTAATATATTGGAAAACATTTCACATGAGCAATTAACTTCGTCTTTGGAATAAACACTAAACCAATGAATATTTTCGAGATTAATTCCAAGGCGAGCTAGATTCTCTTCAGTTACGACTACTAAGGTTGGGACCATTGTTATTAACCGATTGAGAAGTCGGATAGTATGTCACAATATGATAATGATCAGATATCTTCGAAAGAATAAGAATCAGAATGTGGAATCAAATTAGAAAAAAAATATATATTATAGTAGCAGATGTATTTAGAACACGTGTTGGTTTTGAAATGAGTGGCAAACAAGAGGCAGAAATAATTATTTCAAGAAATTCTTGAGAAACACTGCTATGTACATGCTTAAGTAAGTCTATATTAAAAATCCCCCCCCCAAAAAAAAAAAAAAAATAAAAAAATCGTTATTGTCAAAACTGACGTTTCGTAATAAATCAGATAGATATAATAACAATTCTTGTTGGTTCGAGCTAAGGGATCGATATATAACCAAACAATAATGTTTTATTCCCAGGAATCATAATTCCAATAAAAAGGGATCGAATAATATTACTGCATGTTGAGATCTTGTCTAAAACAGTATAATTTAAAGTTTTAAGAACATACAAAGCAACTCCACCACCTAGTCTATCTTGCCTGTTTTTATGGAAAAATAATTATTAGCAATAAGAAATGGATGGTTGGAATCAGAATTTAACCAAGTTTTTGTTAGACCAATCAGGGAGACTTTTTTTTTTAATGGTGATTATTATTTTGATTAATCAATATGATTTATAAACGTGAAATCATTTAGAAATATGTACCCAAATAAATGTATTCTATTTATCATTGAATTTGGATCTGAATGTAATTTTTACGTGGGTCACCTGTAATCATTTCATACAACAAAATGTGACCTTTAATACTTCCCCCAACTCCTTTATAGCAGGGCCTTTTTACACTGGCAAAAGGGTTATACTTATACCCGAAAAAAAATATATTTGGTCAGCAAAAGTTACATAGGAGATAATGAACCTCTCAAATTCAAGGAAAATGCACACCTGATTCCCTAATATCATTTATGTTTGTCGTTTGTACGATAATCAAGGCAGTCCATAACTTTGCTTGTTATCCTTTCTTCTTTTTTTTTTCCTGAAATGTTGATGATTTGATTCATCGTTGCAAGTGTTGTCCTTTTCAAAATCATCGCATGGGACATATTTTTTTTTTTTTTTTTTTTTAAATTCTGGAACAATGGTACCAAATGGCTTTCACCAATTGATCTTTGCGGTTACGCGTCGCGTTACCAATCAAAAAAGAGAGTTGATGCTGTCTGGTTTAGGTCGACGACAAAGTCAGACGGTAGACCCGGGATAACTGTATTTAAAGGTTTTACATTATCAATAGGCATAATGTTTTGATCATGTTGCTAATGCGGGGGAAATC
The DNA here is from genome assembly GCA_025618425.1 of Heliocidaris tuberculata. Classification (NCBI taxonomy): domain Eukaryota; kingdom Metazoa; phylum Echinodermata; class Echinoidea; order Camarodonta; family Echinometridae; genus Heliocidaris; species Heliocidaris tuberculata. The sequence goes on from CM046833.1 coordinate 42,691,179, forward strand.
CCGATAGTCCGCGGGGCCGATCGACCGCGGGGCCTATAGACCGCGGGACCGATAGACCGCGGGGCCGATAGACCGCGGCGTCTCAATGTACACGCCAGTCACCACATTCCGCACATTCGCTCAAATCACTATACACCTCTTGCAATCGAAAGCACAAGCAGCAAAACTTTTTTTTTTATTTTTAAAAAAGAGAAATGGGAGGTGGATCGTCACCCCCCTCCTGGATGCGCTCATTAACTTTTTGATATTCAATGGATTATGCAATAAGTTTATTATTAAGAACAAGGACATTATTATTTAAATTATTAGAAGAAAAGAATATGCTAGTGTCATCGGCAAACTGATGAAAAGTTAATGATCAAAAATATAAGTTCAGTTTGATTTATTTTCAAACGGAAAAAAACATAAGGCCTAGTAGCCCTATATTATAACACTCCAAGATTGAACAAACAATAGCCATGATAGCAGCGAAATACAGCATTATGGGCAAGGTGACGTGGAAGCAGACAAAATCAAAGAGGGAAATATGAAAGAAATCTTTTTTAAAAGACTAACTTGTAATCTATAATTCCCTTTAAATGACACATACATAATAGCATAATTTGTTGATAATTGATAATATCAATATATAAAAAAAGGGGAAATAAAATTGAAAAAATGATTAAGATCCGGGGGGGGATTTTCCACTGAGACCCATCCAGCATCCTCGAACTTTACCCTCTGAAAAGCACCCTAAACGAGGATTCAGATTTTGTGATTTTGATACCCTAAACAGGGATATTTTTTTTTTCATTCTTGATGTTGATACCCTTAACACGGAGAGAAATAATTAACGGCTTATTTTTACACCCTTAACAGGGCGAGCATATACCACCGAAATTCTCAAATTCTGAATAAATTATGCCCTTTCCGCGGATTGGCCGTGTTAAATTTCATACCCTTTTCCCCTGCATTTAGTCAGAAGTGATACCCTTTTATATGAAAAGGGTATCATGAGATATGAAAGCAACTTAGATAATTTCAAATCTCCCTTAAAAGATATCTGTTTGATACTTAGAGTGTCCAACATTACATTGTATGCACCTTCTTATTTTCAAGTTATTTCGTTCTTACTTTATAAAGCGCATAGGGACATGTAGTGTTGCTATGTGTAATGCGCTATAAAAATAACAAGTATTATTTTTGTTATTTTTATTATTTTTATTATTATACATTTTTCGTTTTTGACACCCTAAACGCGGATCCGCGCAGATCTGCGCCCGACCCTGAAAAAACTACCCTTTTTCCTCGTTTTCAGGTTCGCGGATGCTGTACGGATTTTAATGGAAGATACCTCCCCCCCCCCCCCCCCCTGGGGATTAAGATACATGAATTATTTGAGTCATTATGCTTTTAAGACGTGATGTGAAAATGCGTTGCATTTCAGACACCGCGGTCTATACTTAGGCCCCGCGGTCTATCGGACCCGCGGTCTATCGTACCCGCGGTCTATCGTACCCACGGTCTATCGGCCCCGCGGACTATCGGGCGTAGACCGCTAATACAGTGAAGGTTTAATAGAACGAAAGTTGAATATGAAGACAACGGGCTTGTATGTGGTTGAGAGAAATAATGAAATTCATAAAGAGAGAAGAGGTGGTAAAAGAGTGTTATGAAAATAACACAAAATGGGGACGGGTGGAGGCGTACGGGTTTTGGGTTGGAAGGGATATATGATATTTAAGCAAAGGGAGAAATACAAAATACAAACAATTGCTTCCATTGTTCGTTAATCATGTGCCTTGCAGTAGATGCCCAAAAAAAAGGTGGGGTGTGTAGCATTTACAATATTTACATTTACAATATATATGTAAAAATACAAACAAGAATGGATAAAAAAAAAAAAAAATAGATAACACGCGGAGTTGACAGAAATTTCGAAGGGTCGTCATACTGTCCTTACCATAAAGCTTCATTGAAAAAAAAAACAACAACAACTGGATAGTCACATGAAATGTTCAGAATTAAGGTAGCATTCGCTAGTCGCAGTGACGGTGCTGTAGGTTGAACTGTTTGACAGAGGATTAGGGTGCTCGAAGCATCAAACCGACCGTCCGCATTCAATTCAGCCGTAAAAGACAAGTCCTCTGTCAAGCATCTTGATCCACTATACCAATGGATGGACGGAGCAGGGTATCCATTACAAGCTCTGCAGCTGACGTTAATTTGTATACCGCCGTGTAGATCACACAGGCTTCTCATTCAGGGGCGGCGCTACAGGGGGGCAGCCGCCCCCCTCCCCTATCATGTTTCAAGCGATCAAAAAAAAAGAGAGAGAGAGAGAGAGAAAGAGAGAGAGAAGAAGGGGGGGGGGGGAGGAGAAAGAGAAGGGGAAATGGAGAAGAGAAGGCTAGGCCATGCAATTATGACATTACTGTTATAGTCCTATTTGTTATTTCAAGACCCTCGACGTGCGACGTTGCTATAGGCGTCATTTTGCCCCCCCCCCCCCTATTTAAATACCCTGGCGCCGCCCCTGTTCTCATTGTAGCATATAACTTACTGTAAACAATCAGTTTGGCTACTCGTCGATCAAGAAAGCTTCCCAAAGATGCAAAACAGTGAAGGAGCTTCCCATGGTGCTTTCTCTCAGGACGTATCGTGATAGTACTTTCGGTGTCAAACAAACCTTCATCCAAAGTACTGCGATAACTTGAAAGGCTTGTGTTACGGGGAATACTATTGATGGCACTAAGCGTCCATGATAATTTAACTGCTGGTAGGGACCCGATAGTTTTACAAGTGATTGAAGTCGATGAATTTTCTTGTACAGGAATGACTGTTGGCCCCTTTTCGTATCCTTTGTTATTTCCAGATTGTAAAAGCAGCATGCTGGTCGGATGAACTATATTGCAGAGAGGGGGAAATATGCAAAACATGAAGGAAACGATAGATTATGCTCTGAGGAGAACCAGCTTTTTAAAGTAGGCCTTATCAAATACGAGTCACCTGAATAACCGTTTGAAAATATGTATTGAGTAATGCATTTACCATGCTTAAATTATGGGATCTGAGTAGAGTAACTGATAAAAAAATAAGAACAGTAAGATATTGACATTTTTGATTGAAATCAGCACAATATGGTAACCGTTATAAAGAGTACAATAGGCTGTTCATAAGTGAACAAGTACTGTAATCAAGAAGTATTCCTACCTTGGACATTCATGTAAACTGAACGTTGTTTATTATTGGTTAGTTTCCGATGTGATGCCACACAGCGGAGACTCTTTCCCTGATCATTCTTTGACGGAATGATTGTAGCAACCTTTCGAGAGTCATAACTACCGCCTTGTATGACATTAGTCTGGCTCCTTAAAATGAAAGACACATCATTTGGTAATTCCCAGTCGAGGACTACAGGGGGTCTTGCACCATTCGAAACACATGTGATATTATACTGCTCATCAGCTGTGACTGTGGCATTTGCATTGTTGATGTATGCGCTTGTTCCATGATCACTAATGAAGAGCCATTGGGGTGCAGCTGGAGTAAAGGAAATACTCATAATAAACAAAACCACATTTCAAATCATACTTGTCCTTTCTAATAATGTTTACCTCTTGTGATGAGCTAACTTCAACAGTAATCTTTTTAGGGATTACTACTTTAAATTGACCATGGTAATATCATGTAACTTTGACTTAAAACCCCTATTGGGTTAAGTGTTAAGTGTGACATTGAACATTTCATGCATTCTTATTTTCGTAAGTGACGATGTCTGGAACCGTTCTATTTAGAATTTCCCAGGATGATTTCAGCTTTTATAAAAGACGGGAAAAGAACTTTAGCTGAGCTTATTGGTAACCCATCATCATCTTTCAAGAATTAGTTTTAGCTAACATCCTTAAATTAAAATGACTAAATTTTGTTGAAATAAATAGTTTACCTGGTTGCACTGGCGTCACATGAATGCTGTTTGATCCTGGGTTCGCTGATCCATGTGTATTGCTCACTGTGCATTGGTAATTGTTCTCATCATCCCTTGTAAGAGCTTTGATTGTTAGATTTCCAGTGAAAGAGTTTGTCAACAAACTGAACTTTGATCGGTTAGAAACGCTCATTAAACAGGAAGGATATGGCCTACAAGAGTGAGTGGCCAACGTGACGCTGTTCCCCATTTCCCAAATTAACAGCCGATTGCTGGTTTGCGGAGTGAAGGTACAAACCAATGTAAAATCTTCGCCAATGACTGGTAGAGAGTTATAAGTGTGGATAGATACTTCGATTGCATAGTATCCTGCACAGAGCAAAACGAAACCAATGTTTTATTTGGAAAGATATCTATGCTATTTCACAGACCTAACAGCCCTGTCGGATTTAGGAGGGGGGGGGGGTGGCTCAATAACCGGCCAATGCCCCTTAAAAGGGAAAAATGTTGGTACCTTCAGTACAAAACACCCAAAGTGCCTTATCATTATTATTTTTTTGCTCGTAAAGTAGAATTGAATTGTTGTGATACTCCTTTTTTTTCTTCGTTTATCGGATCTTTACAGAATCGTTCCCTCCTCCCATTTCCCGTGGTGACAGGATACATAAAATATATATATCTTGCTATATACAGATGCCAATGGTGAATGCTAGTTGTCCAATATTTACAGTGCTGTAACTTATCAAAACCCGACTAGTTTTTTAATACGTGTTTGCATTGAAAAACAATGACTAAATATGCGTGATATTTACCTCTCAGATTAAGTTGAGACATTTTCTTTTGCTAGATAGTTGTAAGCATGTTTCTTGATTTTTATTGAAATTTTTGTATAAAGTGATGTGATAATTTTTAGAATCTAATTCCATCGAAATAATTTAAGGAGTGGGAACCAAAGTAAAATTTTACAGAATATAGAGATATATAGCACATGAAGAGCCTTTTTTTAAATTCTGATATGTGTTTAATAATTCATTTTCCTCCGCCGTAAAAGCTAAGTTACACATCTCCCACAATACTGGGCCTATAAAGTCTCGAATATTTCTATAAAGTAATCATGAGAAGAAAAAAAAATCTTACCAGATCTGGAAATAATGATGGCAAGAAAAAGAAGAGCTTCAACACAAACCATCTTCATTCTGTAATCAATGATAATGTCTTTCTAAGCATCGCTTGTAAGGAATGTAGGCCTATATATCAACGTGATTACGATCATAAAGGCAAGTAAATAGGAGAAGAGCAACACGATTTGTTAGAAAATTCGTCGTTGATATACTGCGTCTATACTGGAAATGAAAGCAGTATCATGATAAGTGAAGTCTTCAAGGACTATATTTGACATGTCCTTTTAGCAACAAGACAGATTCACAAACTTCATCATGCCATCGTTTCGAAAGTTACAATTGTTTCAACAATAAGGGGCGCTATTTCACAATTCGCGGCAGATTTTTATCCATTATACACGGACCCGAAAATGATACATGTGCTTCTCTGCAAGAAGGGGGGGGGGGGGGGGGCAAATTCGTTATTATTGTCTTCCTGACAAGACATTTTGTAATTCATTAAAAAAAAAAAAAAAAAGAAAATAAATATGTATATATGTTTATTTTTGTTTTCCCGTTTAACAAAGGAAAAGTTTTCGTGCTCTAAAATATGTAGTATCAACATTAAATAAATGCCGTGATTATTAACACTGCGCTGTAGGATACCAGTCTACATATAGACCCCGAACGTGTTGGCAGGTGCTTTCCTCTACATGTATAAAATTGTCTTGTTCCAGCCCCGTCGCAAGATTAGTATCTATCTGTGAAGATAATAATGGATGATAAGCGTCTTTCAAATATTGATTTTTTTTTTCTTGATCGAAAATTCTAAACCTCGCACTTTCGAAATATCAAGAAATTTGTATGATAAAGGGTGGAAGTGTGCTTGTTCGAGGGAGAAATCGTGGGGAGGGGAGTAGGGCAGTTTGATTAGCGCCCATATCCACTTGGGTTGGAGCCCCCAGAATGTCCCCCCCCCCCTTAAAGACAATTAAAAAGAAGCTGGAACACTTCCCGCGCCGCCGCATGACAATGGCAATCGTAAGCTTGTATTTAGTTATTTTCTAAAGTGTGGCATCCCAAACCCTATGTACAACAAGAATGTATCTTCTTCATTGTTTTTCCACGTAGATTATACATGTTACACACAACATGTTTCTTAGTGAAAGAAAATAATCGTATAATCGTAATATCTACGTTTAATTTCTACAATACCTATCCTCAATGGCCATAACTATTGTAACAAACACACACACAACAAATTTCGCAGAGGACCACTTTTAGTATTGTATTGCATTACATTGCAAGGAGGTTTTTATTCATCTTTGTTTAACCATTCTCCAATTTATATTCCGTTTACGGGGTGAGTATGTGTGTGTGGGGGGGGGGGGGGCACACACATACACACACAGAGAGAAAATATACCCATAGATTGTATTTATCCTTTCATTAGTAGAAACATACGTACATGTATATCTACTAATGAAAGGATAAATACATTAGTAGAAACATACGTACATGTATATCTACATGATAAGCATTTTGCAGACTTTTCGTAATTTTCTTACATTAACATCATCGTTTATAGTTAAAAACTGCGTTAAACTGTCGATGTTGAACTATTGTTTACTAAATACAGCAACGACTTTTCGACCTATCAATTATTCCGTGCTCTTCTACTTCTCCAAATTATTTGCATTATCAAATCACAGTAAGGTAGTTTAGCGAAATGTCGTGGTACATAAGAACGCATCCGGAACTGATGCGTTCTAATTGTGCGGGAACACTGCAATGAGCTCCGAGCCTTCTACATAACGATCGCATGGAGCCTATTATGCAGTCTTCCCGGATCCGAGCCAATCTTCTTGATAAATTCAAAGAAAGAAGCTCTTGGTACCATTCACTGATTCTGGAAGTACGCCCTCTTCTGTCAGTATATGTGTATGAAAGGCTAGTGTGTAGTATTGGAACAATAACAACAAAATAAATAGAATATATAAATATTTTAAAAATAGAGTGAGTTTCCGATGGCATTGGCTTGCCTAACAGTTTATTGTTCTTTATGTTTTATTGCTCCTCTTATTCCTTTCTCTCCCCTTCTCCGATTCTTCTTATCCTGTATGGCTAGAATATATCTATTGCATTTCAACGATCATTGTGTGCTCCCCCCCCCCCCCAAAAAAAAAAGACCTAGAACGGCGCTGGTGGAAACAAAAAACAACAACAACACAACACCACATAATTAATGGAAATGGCAGCCATTAAACCCAATATAATGATTGCCTTCGTCTTCTCTCAATCTCTCCCTCTCTCTCTTTCTCTCTCTCTCTCTCTCACACACACTCTTTTCTCAGTTTTCTCCAAATATTCTGATTCTTGTTCTATTTTCCTCAGTTCGCATGTTTATCTTTTTAAAAAAATATGTTATGTTCTAAAATGATAGCATGTGGATAAGACGTGGAAATCAATATCAGAAATTAAAGACGTGAATGATGATGGAAAAATCTACTTAGGGCAAGGAAAACGAGAAAAATGAACTTTTATAGGATAATGCAGTTTTGTATGTATTTTTGAATTTTCGAATTGAGTTTAGTTATGAACTAAGAAATATCAGGTTATGGTAGTGGATACAGGTTTCTATGATTTTTTTTTTTTTTTTTTTTTTTTTGGGGGGGGGGGGGGCTTGTTTCACTTTTTTTTTTAATGACTGAAAAAAAAAACCCACCAAGATCACCATTTTGTTTTATTATGATAGCATTATGTATGTCAATAAAATCAACCTGTATCAGATAAATGATTTTAGTTCTTTTAATCTGTATAGTGCCCCTTTCAAATTGGTAGCAATGCCATAAACACCCTCGTGTACTTGCATGTCAACTTTGCTGCAACCCATCAGCAATTCCAGTTTGCTAAGCAACGAAGAGGGTAGATGATGTCGTTTGGTTTCGATCGATGATAAACCAAGAAGGTGGATCCGGACTCCCTAATAATAATTATAAGAGATGGGTTTGGTGAAATGTGGTCGTAAGCAGGGTTTTCCACGACGGCCTTTAACATGTAACGCCGACAGGTTTCGCGTTCGGCCCGACATATCCTTAACAGAGACTCGCACGGAAATTCCCACAATCAACAACTATTAAAACCTTTTGAACATACAATAATACATACAATGAGGTTTCAGTCATTTTGTGAAAGGTATAACTGATGAAACACAAGTTTTATTTGTTCCACGATCATCTTGATTCAAAATACGTCCGCCAAATGCACAACGGAACGCAACTGGCTTGCTACCCCGATCTAGCCAGGTGCTGGCCGGAAGAACATAACGGCCCATAAGCACATACGGTACGGAGCTCGCGTATATGTACTAATGTATACTCTCCATCGTTTCGCTGATCCCACAAAATGTTAATGTGTGCATTAGACCTGCTCATTCTACAGCCAGCCCAGCGATTTTTTGTTTTTGTTTTTGTTTTTGTTTTTTTTTTATTATTTCTATTCAGGTCCCCCAAATTGCACAGGCAGAAGGCAGACCAAAATATGCGCAACCCTGGAAGACTTGGATGAGAAATAGTAAAAAAAAAAAATAAGAAAAAATAAGAGGGTCTTCAAGATGAAGAAAAAGAATGAGAAAAAGATGAAGAAGTGGAAGGAGAAGGTGATATTGGAAAAGGTGCAATATTTAAATAAACGGCAAATTTATTATCAATTATTATATGAATGAATAAATAAAAAAGATGAATAAATGAGCATTGTTTGCGCTTCGCGCTCGTTTTGTGCGCTTCGTGCACATATTTGCATGTTTGAATTTTCAATTGTGGACTTACGACTAATCGTGAATGAATTACCTGAAAATGTGAAGTTAAAAGTAGCGCTGCCATTGCCGAGCCTTGATTCAGCGAAACATTATATAGATGCCATTGTCTTTAGCTCGAATATTAACAATACTTATCCCTCCCGACATTAAGGCATCTTCGTGCAAAATACTGTGGTAAATCTGATACTGGGTGTTGTTGCTGAGTTCCTTTTCATTAAAAAAAACACAGATAATAGAAGGTAGGGGCCTTCCGTCTGATGTACATGTAAAGATAGCATCGACACCTTGTCGAATACTTGGAAACCGACGAACAGAGTAGTTGACAATGACAGGAGAATCTGCATATATGTAGAAAAGAACATTAACAGCAGAGACTGGGGGGGGGGGGGATAAATGTGAAGGCATATTCTAGTTTTACAAAAAATAAGAAGAAAAGATGAACATGAATAAAATAATATTATTGTGAAATGAAGGTGCATAATTATGAATGGCACCAGTGCAATGTAAGTTTAATGTGTTAGTACCATGATAATTCAACAAATTCTACGTATATGTAAAAAAAAACACCCTATTATGTTCATCTGAAAACAAATCGATGATAAATTTACAAAGATACTTGTTTCATGGGGAGCTCTACATGTGAGCATAAAAAGACTTTGAGTTAGTAGGCTACTGTTGCATTTTCAACGTATTCATGGCGAGAACAAAAAAAATGGAAGATATATAATTTTAACCGGATCAGATGCAGATAATGAATTTTCAGTTTGGCTTAAGTAAAAGAACTTACATAGAATACGAAAAACTTCACTGACACTCTCAGACTTCATGGATGGAGCGTTTGGTTGAAACACTTCACACATGATTCGTTTTCCATGATCGTTTACCGTTGGTGTGAACGTGAAAACACTCATGGCGTTTATGCGATGATTTTCATTTGTTGAATATCCTGTATAAGAATCCTTGGTGACGTTCTGTGGTCCAAGATACCATTGGAAATTTGGTGCTGGGTAGCCAATGTTCAAAGTACAAGTTACAGATGCTGCTACCCCATCCCGCAATTCATGCGTTCCATTCAGGTATGGAGAATCCGGTGGTCCTTGAAAATCAATTTATTTTTAACGATTATCAGCAGGAACGACTTAAATATCATGTATAAATGCTACTCTATCGCCCGGGGGGGGGGGGGGGGGCACTCAGGTATATTGGTGTACACATGCGTGTCCATGGATTTAAAAAATGCCCCCTAAAGAAGTTTCATACTTTGGTGAAAAGACACACCTTAACAAGGATTTCGCGTGCTTTTTTTCGTAAAAATTACTCCTTAACGAGGATTTCGCGTATTTTTTTCAAAAAAATTACCCCCCTAAACAGGTTTGATTGAAATATTACCCCCTAAACAAGTTTGTCTTAAACATTACTCCCTAAACAAGATTAACTTAACCAACATAAAAAATATAAAACATAAAAGATCACCTTTTGCAAACTGACATATTCTTCACCTTTGGTGGATAAATTCTTCACACAAGGCAAACAAAATAAACTGCACATATAGGAACTGCTGTTGGTTAAATTACAAATGTTATTATTTACTTCAATTATGTAGGACAGGTTTCAAACTGTGTACTCCGTTTGGTTTAATACACGATCATCATTTGCTTACTTTTGAAAAAAAGAACAACTTTTGTAATTTACTTCCAGAGAAATAAACTGTATCGGCAAGAAAATCGGACTAAAAATGTTTTGTTCGTACCATTGCCGCCGGAATGAAAATGACCCCCTAAACGCGTTCAGCACCCCCTTTTTGTTGAAAATCGGCGTTTTCGGGCCCCTTAACACGTAACGCGCGTTACGCGTCCTGGATGAAAAAAGACCCCTTTTTACGCGGTTTTTTTTTTTTTTTTTTTTTGGACGCGCATGTGTACACCAATATACCTGAGTGCCCCCCCCCCCCCTCCCCCCGGGCTTCATCGCTTGAAAACCAAATCTGGTGATATATGATGAAATAGTTTAACCTGTCATTATGTTTGGTTGCAAAACAGACGAAACATGGAATGAATAAATCACTAGAAATGGAAAGTTGCACCTCTGCGCCTAATGACACGAATAATGGCTTCATACGGTCGCTTTTCGATTGTGAATAACAAGGAGATGTATCACAAATACAGCGTAGGAATACTTACCACGAACGATAATGGTCACTTCTCCTAGACGTTGGTTAATACCAGCATTTTGCCACACATTGGAGAACTTGATTGTGATGTTTTCTCTTTGGAATGAGCTGTAAAGTAGACTCTGTGTCATGTAAACCATAGTTCTCGTCATTCACGGTAGAGCGAGAAGTTGTGTTTCCTGGGTCCTCCGAACCAATGGTCCATGATATAAGAGCTTTGGGGCGAGATCCTACACTCCTGCAGGTGAATAATGTAGCACAGTCTTCAAAGACACTGACACTTCTTGTTCCTGATGGATTGGTAGTTATGGATTCAGACGCTGTGAGCTGGAGCTCATTTTGCGAGACTGAACGAGAAGAGAGAGAGAGAAAAAAAGTAATCGCGTGCAGACAAAATCTGTTTCCGTTCTTTTTGGTTTTTTTTTCCTTCTTCTTCTTCTTCTTCTTTTTTTTCCTGTTCATGTGGAGAGAGAAAAACAGATTTGAAACAGATACTACGGAAAATGAACTCAAACAAGTTATTTAAGATACAGACAACTTTCATTGGTTGGGGGCAATTATACCATGTATTGTAGGCTTCTACCAACATTAAAATTTAGTAGGCAAACTTTTATCTGGATGAGAAGGATTAATCCTCACTGAATAAGGACTCTTGTTATTCACTATCACCTGTATTCGTTCAAGTGATCTTGAGGAGGCAGACAGCAAGAAACTGTGTGAAGAATCATCACTTGGCTTGAGAAAGTCCACAGGGGTGGACGAAAGCTTGCCCACTAAATTCTAATGTTGGTAGAAGTCTAAACTGCATAGTAAGTTATTTAAGTATTATGTATGTGTGTATTTTATTACGATAGATTTAGAGCTGAGATTTCCATACCACAATACCAGGATTTCCGACTAGGGAAGCTATTTTGTGTATAATCAGATAATGTCCAGGTCGATTAGCACGTTTTACGTATAGACATATATTTACTCAACCAGATGATTAGAAAGAGAGAGAACGGTCCTGGAGTGATACATACGTTACCTTGAACATCAAGACGAATGGAAGATTGCAGATAATTCGTCAGCTCCCGATAAGACACTACACAGCGAAGAATCTTTCCATGGTCGTCTCTGGAAGGAGTTACAAAGACAACTCTTTGGGAGATGTAAGCGTCACCCTGAATGGAGTTGTACTGATTAGTCAGTAAGATCTCTACCTCATCAGGAATTTGCCAGTCAATTACTGCACGTGGTCTGGCACCTTCTACTGCACATATTAGGCTGCGAGTTTGTCCAGCTGTAATGCTCACAGAAGCTCCACTCTTGTATACATCCTCAGACCGATTGTCACAGATCATTACCAATCTAGGCATGACTGGAAATTAGGCAAAACTTTTGCAGTTACCATTGTAATGCAGCTTTTATGAACGTGTGTATCTACCAAATTACACCACCGACTGGACTTAAACAGCTTAAACTAGCCACAATATCAATATCATTTGTAAAATTACACTGTTTGAATTAATTTCAGTCACGAATTTAAAATCGATAAACTGGATAAGAATTAATGTTATTATTGATGACGCTACTTCCGAACCGACTGCTATAACTCTTGAATGTTAGGTATTTTACGAATTACTAAGTTAATCATTCGTACTTTCATTTCCTACACATGTAGACAGAGCAAAGGGAAAGTATCTTACCTGATAACTTCACCTCTAGTTCAATCGTGTTTAGAACTGTATCAGAAGATGTGGTTACTAAACACTGATAGCTGCCGCTGTCATCCAGCGTTAAATTCCAAATTGTAAGGTTTCCGCTGGATGAATCTGCCATCAAATTGTACTTAGACAAATTATAAATAATTTGCTCACATCCCATCTTCGTGCATTTATCAGTGGCCAGAAAATTGACATTACCGTTCTTCCAAGATAGAAGGCGATACGCTGATGGAGGGGTAAAAGCGCAGCCAAGTGTGATATCTTCGCCAAGGACAGGGAGGACCTTTGGGTTCTGAAAACTAGTAGACACGTTCAGCTCATATGTTTTAGATACGATGAAAGCGATGAAGAGAATTATGCGAAGGCGAAAATCCATATCGTCAGTAACGGAATGTCTTCCCTCTTTCTCTGGATTCATGTATCAATCTATGGGGAATCCTGTATATTTCAATCCGGGAGTATTGTTGCATGAACCCTCGTACGACGTGGCAGAATATCCGGAAAAGAAAGGGATAAACATGAAGAAGGAATGTTTTCTGAACTGTGGTAGCAAGATGAGTGAACATGAACAGCCGTGGCTAAACACGATCATAATACTTCACTTGTTTGGTCCGAAAATGAAAGCAATTTGCTTTCTGAAGAACACAAGTGCGCTGCCACTTTTAAATGAAAGGGGTTTCGGAAACTTACTTTAATTGGTATTATTATATTTATTGATAATATCAATTAAGCATTGCAATTTTTGTGGAATTTATCTTATTAAAACTCTCGATAGTGTCAATTAGCTCCGAAATATTTATTAAAAAAAAAAAAAAACAGCTGGAATAGCTGACATAGATTACTATGGTTCCCCGAGGTCAACGTATTTAGAGGGGTTGGAGCTTGTCGGAGAGGTCCGATTCTTAAAAAAAACCAAGGCATTCTGGTATAACAAAATCATACTATAACAAACACAAACTTCAAATGGGACAAATTGTTGCTTGTTCAGAAAGGTATGTAACAAATGCCTTTAAGCAATTAACCTTTGTGGTAACGCACTTTGGCATCCAGTTTGCCAAGTTTAAGAAGAGAATAGGCGATATCGTCTGGTTTCGGTCGACGACAAAATCAGACGGTGGGTCCGGGATAACTGCGTTTCACGGTTATCAATGGGAATAGGCATGAAGATAATTATGGTAGGGTCTTGTCTTTCGGTTGAATATTTGGTCATTTAATTAATTGTGTAAAGGTTTGGTAGAAATTAGTTGAATACTTTGGTACAGATGGAAGCATGCTACGAATGCCTTATAAAGGGGGTCCGACTTGAAATAGAAAATACGACGGTCTTTTTTATAAGGTCCTCCTATTAATTTTGGAAATTGAAATTCATATATTTAGTAGGCCTATAATATTTTAATCGACATGCAAGTATGTGAAAATATATTTTAAAACGAAGTTGCTTAAAAAAAAAAAAAAAAATGAAATGTTTGATCCCAACTATGCCATTTCAATCAGTTATGCAGTATAGAGAATCACGTTCACAAGACTCAAATAAATAGAAAGATACAAGAAAAAGGAGTTCTACTTATGAGAAAATGTGGAGTTGAAGACCGCACTACTGGAACAATACCTTGAAAGAGCTACGCATTTATATTCGCACTGATCTTTAGAATGGGGATTTCCTATGATTATCTCACTGAAAGTCAACGTTTCACCTTCTAGAACCGTCTCATGGAGGGTCACAGCACTGGGTCCCTCATTCACTTTTGTTTCGTTACAGAGCCAGTGGAAGGTAAAGGCAGTGGGATTGACATCTGAAGCACACGTTAACACAAACCCAATGCGTAGTTCATTTGACGTCTACCGTCGAGAAGAGATGGAGACAACTGGTTCGTCTATGTTTGAGAAAAAAAAAACAAAACAAAACAAATCAAGAGGTTACAAAAAGAAGTTATCGATAAGATGGGAGGGGACGTAGAAGTGTACTACACCATGTATGCCATGTCAGTTCAGTTTAGGGGGGAAAAGGGAATTACAACCCATTACTTTTACAGATCGTTACTCTTGTGTATGTGTTCTTGTAAGGACAACTTAGCATTATAGAATTACATATCTATATGCCGTAAAAAAGCTGCACAAAACTAAGAAGTTATAATGAAAAAAAAAAGGATACGAACGTGGAGGCTCCATTTATGAATATACAACTGGTCGATATCTAACGCATTCTTAAGAAAGTCGACATAATGTCCATATACCCTAATTGAAAATTGGATACTCACATGAAGTGTTCAAAACCATGCTGGCGTTCAGTGGCCTTGTCAAAGGTACAGTAGATTGAACTGCATGACAGAGGAGACGTTTCCCGTGGTCAGATTTCGTCGGTATGAGGACAAGTGTACTCTCAGCATCATACCGTCCTTCTACCTTCACTAAAGCCGTGAGAAAAGAGGCCTCTGTCAGATTTGCAGATCCGATGTACCAATGGATGAGCGGAGCAGGGTATCCATCAAAAGCAAAAGCTCTGCAGCTCACATTGTTCTGTCTACCGTCGTGTAGATCCTCTCGGATAAATACTGTAATACGATCTGGTGGGCATTTAGATAGTTATTAAAAAAATATATAGTTAAAGGCTTATTAAAGTAGGCCTGATACTTGTAAAGCAATATTAATTACCTGAATAAATATTTTGTAAAGTAATATTAAGTAGTTTCATTAAAATAATGCTTAAATTTGTGGATATGTGAGGGACAATCGATAAAACGTAAGATCAAAAGATGTACTCGATTTAAAAGGGAATTCACAACGGCTGCTTTCTGTATAGCCAATCTGGTCGTTCGGCCATGTGCCACGCGTGCCAGTCGGCATAGAAATACGTACTGTGTATAAACAATACAACTGTGAGGCCTTGCGGACGGCTTTGATATTGAAGTGAGCTGCTTTTTATTTGTCACATGTTGTGACTGCAACTGAGTGAAAACTAACTATACGGTCCCATAGCAAAATTTAGAATATTTTGACGTTGTTTCTGGAATTGTTTATCGTTTGAGAGAATGAGAAGGAGTAGGAAACGCCCTCGTATGAAAAGTGTTGAAGAGGCTAGGAGCCATATACTCTTTGACGAGTGGAGTAGAGATTCTGACTCGGATGTCCCTAACGCAATTGCAATTATCACTTGGTTGTATGTTCAGGTTCCATGGATTCCCCCCCCCCCCTTTTTTTTTCTACCTCCCTCTCTCTGAATCCACCTTTCCCTCTTTTCACCTTTCTCCTCTTTCATTGTTTCTCTTTATATTTCTCTTCATAACGATATGCCACCTAATATGTTTCATGTTCACAATTTTCTTCTCCCTCCCCCTTTTCTCTAGTAATATCTTAATCATTCGTTTCATCATGCTGCTAATTTTATAAGTGCAAAATAAATCAATACAACAAAGTTTTTATGTGAACAAAATGTGCAGATTTTATTTTTATGTCATCTCATGTCTTCATGATAATAGGACATGAAAGTACAATTAATCAGTTTTTAGGTATTACATAATCCAAAAAACAAAAACAAACAACTTTAAGGATTATTGTTGAAGAATCTGGAGTTCATTTGAAAACTAAACGAAGGTGTCTGTCATCAGGTGATACCAAGATAGATTCAATGAATAGAGCTGCCACCCGTTCTGGATAAGCAGGAAGTGGGAGAGGTGTAAATCGTCTTTATTCATGCCACAACAAAACAGTCCAGGCTCATGGGATTGTCATCTTTAGTTTCCCAAGAGGTTGCCCCAGACTCTGATATTTTTATTGAAAAATCTTAGGATATTAGCTAGTTGAATGTATAGATGATGAATATGCTGGAGTAGTTTTTAAACGCTATTCATTGCATGATAAACTGCGCTGAACATTAATTATTTTATATTTTTAATTTCGAGAAAAAAAAAAGTGCAATGGTAACTATTGTATTTTTGTGGGAAATCATTCATTCTAACATACAAATATTGGTATGCCTGGGAAGCGAGATTATCCCTCTATAATTCTGCTACACAATGTTTTGTTGTTGTTGTTTTTTTCCTCATCTAACCAGTAATATTTACAGCGATTCACAATCAGTTACTCCACTGTGCACATGCAAACAACGGTGAACCAGGAAATACCGTGGCACAGGTGGGGGGGGGGGGGGGGGGGGGATTCATGTGTGGCATATAAAGAGTTCACAGAAAAATGGCCTTGGTAAAAGCAGAAAAACCAGAGAAACATATTATCGAAAGTTTGAGATAAATGGAGTGAAGAATAAGGAACTTACATTTTTTTTGGAAAAATGTAACGAGTATATATACCTTGGATAATCAGGTAAACTGAACGCTGAAGATTATGTTGTAGTTGAGGATGTGATGCCACGCAGCGGAGAATCTTTCCTTGATCATTCCTGGACGGTATTATGGTAGCACCCTTTCGAGAAATGTATGCGTCTCCTTGAATGGCATCAGACTGATTTCTAACAAGAACCGTTAAATCGTCTGGCATTACCCACTCCAATTCGGCAGGAGGCCTTGCACCATTTGTCACACATTCGATGCTATACGGCTCACCAGCTGACACCTTTAGAGTATCATTATTGACATAATATCTCGATCTCTCGTCAATAAAATAGAGCCAATACGGAGGAGCTGGTGTAACGGAAATATTCATGATAGATAAAACAAAATTCAAATAGTATTATCCATGTTGATGCTGCTGCTAATCCCTAATTCTTGTTATGAAACCAATGATTACTTTACCCTACGATCTTGCAACGTTTCCTCCTCTATACTATTCACAAGAATAATTGATCAACGTTAACCTAGGCCCCTTTATAGATAGCAAAGAAGTAATCTGCAATGGTTTAAGCTAACCTTGCGTATTTTGATTTACTTTAATCCAACTTATTAATCTAAATCAATTCAGTGTGAAACTTATTGTCTCGTTCCTATGTATGATTTCATATTTTTTTAATTTTTTTTTAAATAAAACTGTCCACATATATTTCATCTTAACACAAGACTGAAAATGAGCCTGTATTCAGCTTATCAATAAATTTCGGATCTTGTATGAATAACCAATTTTTAATGTATCTGTTTTACAGTTGTCTTCAGTATGATGTGTAAATGTCAATTTAAAAAAAAAATAGAATACCTGGCAACAATGGTGTCACTTGCATGCTAGCTGACCCTGGATTCTCTCCCCCATATATGTATGTACTGCTTACTCTGCATTGATAACTGTTTCCATCATTCCTGGTGAGATCTTTGATTGTTAGATTTCCATTAGAAGAGTCTGCCAACAAACTGAATTTGGAAGCGTTAGGAACGCTTATCCATGCACAGTCAGAATTTGGCAAACAAGAATGAGTTGCCAAAGTGGCGCCATTACCATTTGTCCAAGTTACCCGCCTATTCCTGGTTTGAGGTGTGAATGTGCAAGCCAGTGTAAAATTTTCCCCAATAACTGGTAAAGAGTTGTATGTCTGAATTGATACATCAAATGCATGATATCCTGTATACGGGTAAACGAAAACAATTTGCGATTGAGAGAGGCACCAAGCACATTGTTAATAGCATGCATTTAATAGAATGCTGATCACACTTCTAACGATGAATGCCAGGATTACCATAATTCATAATGCGATCTAACTTACGTAGTAGGAAAAGTTTTCAGTAAGTGTTTGAATTTGAAAACAAGCGCTAAAGATGCATGAAATTTAAGTCTAGAATCAAATGGTTATATTTCTTTTGATAGTCCAGTTGTATACATGTTTACTACCGTTAAGCAAAATTAGTATTATGACGTGATAAGTTTTGTTACCTAGTTGCATCAATTGATTGATTAAGATTGCGAAGAGGTAAATGATACAGGACAGTCCAAAAGACGAATTGTTATATTACATTAATTACATTTATGTTTTATTAATGCACAGTCTAACCTGAAACACGTAGCACGTTTAACATCTAAATATCGAGAATGTTTACAAGCTAAACATAATAGAATGAATCTTACCATATCTGGAAACGATAAGGGCAAAGAAAAGAAGTACTTCGACAAAGATCACTTTCATCTTTTAGAAATCGAATGTTGATAATGCAATTCGACGAAGTGATAACTTAATAAATCATTCCTCTGCGTGCTTAATGCTCATGAAGGCATGCATACAATACGATAGATACAACACGGTGTTTTTAACTGAACACATTTTGAGGATTCGTGGGCCAATGTATTGCGTTGGCCATGGAAGTGAAAGCAAAGCATTATCATGATGGATGTAGGGTTTATGATCAATCATTCTGACTGTTTCATAATCCTTCCAAGCAATCGATTTGAAATTATAATTTTTAAACAGGAAGGGCGCTATTTCATCAACTTCCTCAGACCTGTTTCCGTTATAAATGCATGCAACCAAACAAATTCTTCATGTGCACTATACTGCAGTCATCTGCACAGCCTTTTCACACATGACTAAATGAATATATATATTCTACTATGTCTATTTTAGCCATTTTGGAAATTGATTAGACAATGTATAGGCAATTTCGCAATCGATTCAAGCTTTTTCAATATATTTCCTTTCTGTATTATTTCCTTACCTTTCATATATTTATCTATCCATTTTTCCAATATATATACCTTTTTTAATGAATTAATTTATTTATTCATTTTATCATAATTATTATTTGGGGAGAGGGCATAGGGGAGGGGGGGGGCAACCGAGCCGACCTAATTTTACGGAGAAAAATCCAACTCATTTCATTCACGGAACGCATATGATTACACACACATCCACAAAGGCAAGATAGTGCTGATAATAACGAACTTCGGTTATCCGCCTTTGCCCCCATCTTTGCCGTAAATATTGGTGAATTGCCCTTGCCTCCCACCTCCCCTCCCCTGATGTCAATTGCCCAAATTGTAACTTTCCCGTGTAGTGGAAACGTGATTTATTCATGAAAATGTACTAGATACAAATGCAAATTTGGACCTGGCTGACCAGATATGAGGTAACGGTTTCCCAAACATTGTTCTAAAAATCCGAGTGGGCCTGTAGCCCTGAGTCCCCTTGCCTCTTAACGGGTCATGTGCATATGGTCGCAAACACAAGCTCTGTATCCTTGCTTATTAAATGCGAGCGAGCGAAGTGAGTGAACTAAGCTTATTGTTTATTATGAACTAGTTTAGGATACAAAGTGTTGGTAACCAGGATTAGCAAGAGATTTCTACAGGGATATATTCTTCTCTCCTTTATCATTGTGACAAGAAAAGATACCATGTAATTGTAAGGGTATGATCATACCCTATTAAAGAGAGAGCGGTTTCGGAAGAGATTAGAACAGCTTAATTCTCTCTAATCTATAAGAAAGGAATTCTTACGCGTTATTCCCTATCACTTTGTCATCATATTTGCCATAAGGTTTGTCTTATGGGTAAGTTGGTTGGGGGGAGTGTATTGATTGTTATTCCGGGATATAATTTTGCAGTGATTCCCCGACGCCTCGACTATTGATTATTCGTACTTTGAAGCCAAATGTGTACTGAAGTACTGAAGAGTCTTGTCTTTCATTTATCCATTTTACCATAAGAAGTATCAAGACAAATGTTGATTATTACATTTAACTGATACTGAATACTCATCGGACTAACAGAGACTTTGATTTCGAAAGTGATTAACTCCTAGGTGTACACAATATTCCTAGTTATATTTATATAGGAAATGGGAGAAATGGGCTTTCTCGGGTGATGTTTTGTCCGTATTAAACACGGTATAACATGCAGCATAATCCCATGTATAAAATTGTTTAATGAAAATGATGAAACCATTTTTATTGAAATGAAACAAAGTGATATTAAGAAATCCCCATGACGCCCAGTTTGATAATTACTTAACAACCTGGAACCTATTTATTGTTAGATATCTACTGAAAAGAAAAGAGTTTTTGAAGTGGAATTTTGATATTGATTTGTTAACAAATGATACTAATGATATATTCTTACTCGTTTTCCTAGGTCAATGATAAACTACCCGAATCACACACGTGTCATAATATCATTGCCAATATATTTTTTTTAAATAACCTTAACGATGTCATATTGCCTGGAATAGTAATTTGCGATGACAGAGGTCATTTACCAGTTTTTGCATTTTGAAAGAAAACTTCATTGAAAATGTAAAAGAAGACAGGTTTGTGATTCAGTGAATGATGATAATATGAATGGTTTTTTTTTTGTTTTTTTTTGTTTTTTTTGGTTATGGATCTTTTTTATGTTTCAGGGGATGACGTTATATTTAACGATTGTCATGACTGTGAAAATGTCGTATATGATATATTTTTTTATAAATTTAAGAGTTGGTATAATGATAATTTTCTGCATAAATAAACATTTCTAGAAAGAATCTTTGGTTCAATAATGGACAGTTAAAATATGAAGGTAGAAAAAGATGTATACAAGGTTTATTCATAGACAAAACCAGTATCGTGAAAAGAGATGCAAAAGAGACAGAAATCTTGCCAATTATGCCATTGTCATAACTATGCAAAGCTAAAAAGCATTATTTCGAGTAAAGGTTTACTGTTCACTTCTATTCCCTCTGATATAAGAGCCGATTGGAAAACTTTTATCGACATAATACAAAACAATTAATTATATTTTCTATTCTTTTGACGTGTTTTTTTTTTTCAAATCCCTTCTCTCTTGCTTTTTCTTCTTCGTCTTTATCTTCCGTTCGTTTATTTATTACGTTTTGTTACGTCATCTTTTCCCTCTCTTCTCTTTTAGCCTTATCCACCATTGTTGCGCTAGTATCCGTAGAGCCTCGCGCTCTTTTTTTGACACGTAATCAATTTTCATAATTTCCTGATGAAGACCTATGGCCGAAAATTTGAAAATTTATGAGTTTAACGGAATTTTTACTTAATTGTTTATTATATATATATATATATATATATATATATATATATATATATATATATATATAAGGCCCTGCAAATTATCATATATAACATTGACAGTACAATACTAGATATGAACATAAAAAAAATAGTCATGATCAAACAAACAGTCAAAATGAATTTACAATACAGAAGTAACCAAATGTGTTTCTGCAAGTATAACATGAAAAGCAAATAATAAATCAACAAATCTAAAATTTTACTGAGACTGCATGAAAGAAAATATTTGGTAAAAAAAAAAATGGATTTTAGAACTTTCAAATCATAGAATCGTGAACAATGTTAAAAAGCATCATGTTATTATAGTACAAAGTGAATGCAATATAAGTTATCATGTTTCAGAGTATGAAATGCAAATATATGTATATATATATATATATATATATATATATATATGTATTCGGCCAGGAGCCGAAAGCTTGTAAATACACCGAGTGACCTGCTTTCATTCCGTTCCATCATTCTCTGTTCACACACACACACACACCCACACACGTACACACACACACACACACACAAACACACACACACACACACATATATATATATATATATATATATATATATATATATATATATTTCTACATAATTTATATTTCTTTTGGTTATATACATATGAATGATCTATTCTCTTATAAAAATAATATTCATTTATTTATTTATTGAAAAAGGTTTATTGATCAAAATTCATTCGCGGCCTGGGGCAGAATTGCAGATCTTTTTACAAAATATAACACAAACATTAATCATATAAAAGACACAAAATATGATAAATAAGATAGAATATACATACACAACTTTGTAAACATGACAATAGCAAACTTCAACAATGCATAAAAAATCATTTAGAAATTCACCCCACTGTGAGAAGGAAATCTGAAGAGTAGTGAAGACGAAAAGAGAAAGAGAAAGACAGGGGCAAGAGAGAAAGCAAGAGAGAGAGGGAGAAAAAAGATAAAGGAGAGCAAAAAAGAGACAAAGAAGGAAAGAGAGTCAGAGAGAGGTAGAGGGTTAGGGGAAGCTAAAGAGAGAGAGTGAGAGAGGAAAAGGGGAAAATTAACGTTAGCAAGAGATAGTAAAAGAAAAAAAGGAGGAAAAAAGAAAGAGGAAGAAGACAAGAGGAGAGAGCTTAGTAAAAGAGATAAAAGATAATGGCAGGAACAGATATGAGGAAATGAAATGGGTGAAGGAAAGATGGATAAATAGGGGAATTTAAAAAAATGATTGCACTGATTGTCATGGTAACGTTAATGTGGAAAAGGGTTCCTGGTATATACATGAACATAGACAAACGCATTATTGACATAGTTCATACATAATTATATCACATTTTCCATAATTTGTATATCATAAATAAAACACGCAATAACAAAATATTAAAATCACAACAGCAACAGCATTAACATGTGACAATTTTGTCAATATGAGATTTTCTTAGATATGACAAAAGTAAGCTTCAATGACAATGCATAAAGGATCATTATTATAAATTCACCCCAGTGTGAACAAAAAAGAAGCGAGGAAAAAAAAAGAGAGAAAGAAGGAGGGCGGGAGAGGAAGAGAAAGGGAAGAGTAAGAAAGAGAGAGAAAGATAAATAAAGCCTGAAGAGGGAATGAGAAAATGAAAGCTAAAGAGAATAAAAAAAGGACAAAGATAGAGAAAGAGATAAAGTGAAAGAGGGAAGAGATTGTAGTATTGCATAGATAAAGGGAAGTGGCCGAAACAAGGAGGAAAGAGAGAGAAGAGAGAGAGAGATAGAGAACGGGGGACTAAAAACTGATAGCACCGATTGTCATGGTACACAGCAAAAATGCTGTTTAAAATTTCGCTGTTTAAAATTGTGTTGTTTAAATTTTAAACAACGTTGTTTAAAAAAACGGACCCTGTATTTTAAACAACTGCTGTTTAAGACATCAATGATTTTGTAGAATAATCTTTTAAACAACGTTGTTTAAAAAGATTGAAAATTTGCGCTAGACGGGTTTCCCTCTCTGCCAAACACTGCGGGCTTCATCATGGCGGATGACTTTTCGGTTGACATGTTGCAGAAGTTCCGAATGCCAAAGCTGATTGATACATTCAGAGGTAAGCATTTAGACTAAATATATTGTAATCTGATCGAGTTTATACTCAAGAAATATTTGTGCTGCCATGACATTTAGCTGATATCTAGATCTAAGCCACAATCACATAACTGATTATGATTTAGACCTGCAATTTTGCGAGTCGCCCTTCCAGCGTAGCGCAGCGCAGTTTAAGCTGCACACAGTGAACGCGCGCGTGCATGGGTCCGGTATACTGTGTGCAAATAATTTAAACTGCGCTGCGCTGCAAAGTTCCAGGTCTACATAATTTATTTTGTGGATGTGGTCTAGATCTAGACATCATTTAGATGTCACCACAACACAAATATGTCTTGAGTATAAACTCGATCAGATTACAATATATTTGGAACTTATTTGTGTACTGCAGATGTTTAAACACATCTGTAGGCCCTATAATGTTTAAAACAATTATTTTGAACAATTAACTTTGAATGCATTTTTTAAACAACAGTTGTGCAAAAAGTTTTAAACAACTTAATTTAAACAACCTAGATGTTTTAAACATTTTTTTTAAAACAACAAATATTTTAAACAATAGTTGTGAAAAAGTTTTAAACAACTGTGTGTGTTTAAACAACTTAATTTAAACAACCTAGTTGTTTAAAAGCCGTTGTTTAAAAAAAATTGTTTAAAATTCTAAACAATAGGCTGTTTAAAGTTTAAACAATCGTAGTTGTTTAACATTTTAAACAACAGTTGTTAGAGTGACCGGCTTAAACAGCGTTGTTTAAAAATTTTGAAGAGTTGTTTAAAATATGTTTTTACTGTGTATAGTGCTAAACGCATTGTTGACATAAATATACTGCTCTTACCATAGCATCAATAAAAGCTAATGTAATAAATACATTCTAAAAAACCCACAAGAGCAATAGATACATACTCCGATAATTTTCAGTTGTCTATTTTCAACAATTGGGAGATTGTAAAATAACACAAAAGTGAGCATCAATAACCATGCATAAAAAGGTATTATAAATTCATTTTACTGTGAGAAAGAAAAATAAAAAGAGAGGGAGGGGGAGAATCAGAAAGAGGGAGAGAGGAAAAGAAAGCTAGAGAAAGAAGAACGGATAAAAAAGGAAACAAGAGGGGCTGAGATAGAGGGAGACAGAAGGTAAAAAGGGGGAAAGAGCTGTAGAAACAAAAGGGAATAGCAGGAACAGTGGTAAGAAAGTTGACATAGAAAGAAAGAGAGAAGTAGAGGAATCAAGCACAGATTGCACATGTATACTAGTACATTATCCAACATTACAGGCAGGGGCGGCGCTATCGTATTTAAATAGGGGGGGGGGGGTAAATGACGCGTATAGCACCGTCGCACGTCGAGGGTCTTGAAATAACAAATAGGACTATAACAGTTATGTCATAATTGCATGGCCTAGCCTTCTCTTGTCCATTTCCCCTTCTCTTTCTCCTTCCCCCCCCCCTTCTTCCCTTTTTTTTTTTTTTTTTGCTCGCTTGAAAAATGATAGGGGGCGGCCGCCCCCCTGCCCCCCCCCCCCCCGTAGCACCGCCCCTGATTATAGACATTTAACAATCGAAGTAAGTAGGGCAAATGACTATTAATATACCGTGTCGTTTTGCATGACTCAGTTTACAGTGTGTGGTTGGTATGTGCCGCAGAGAAGACCCCCATTTTACACTCAAATCGTACAATTTTTTCCTGTTGAAAAAATAGGAGAGAAACCCATTTTAAAACACCGTTGTTGTTGTTTTTTTTTTCTTCTTATTCTTCTTTCTTTCCTTCGTTCCGGCCGTTCTGGCTCGCCCCGGCCCGTTCCGAAGAACACCATTTTTTGTGAAAAGTTGAAAACGAGTTTCATTCCAGGTGCTTAATTTCTTTCCACATTATCCGGTTCCAGTCCACCTCAGGGAATTCAGTTTTTATACATGCGGAGCGCATTGCATGATGCGATTTAACCCCTCGTAATATTAATATCCAGTTAAGGTGCTGATCCCACCAGACCTCAAGATATTTCACGTTATATGCACGTGTTTGATCTGTAGATCATCTATCCGAATGTTCCTACTAATTAGAATAAGTATTATCTGTATAAAGGCAGGGACATGACTTTACCCTCTCTTGATCACTGTTTAATGTACTCTCTACTTCTTTTGTATCTGAGGCACTGTACATAATCGCAGTGTCATCGGCATATAACATCACCTTAAACAGTTCGACGCTAGAGGGCAGATCATTCATAAAGGGTGTGAATAGTAGGGGTCCGAGTATTGAACCTTGCGGTACTCCTGATCGGAGTACCTGCATATCAGATTTTGCCCTTTGTACCATATTACATTACGTGCGACCTGTCAAATATGTGACCCTGCGCGACGGTTTCAGGCGGAAGTCGGAAAAATCAAAAAGTTTATTTTTACACGCTCTAGAATCGCTGGTTCATAAGCTTTAAACTGATGTATAACAAGCCTATTTTCCACAAGTAGATGTCATAGTAAAAAGCAATTAAAAACATGGAAAGTGTCTGAATGGAAATCTAAAAAACTGAGAAAATCGCTTTCAAAGTTTAGGTGCGAAACGAATGCCGAGGGTGCCGAGGGTGCGTGCAGTTGCATTCACGGAGCATTATTCTATTTCACCATCACCATTTGTGACTAGAAATCGAAATATTGAAATTACCAAATTTGTATTGTAAACATGTTAAAACTAGTTTTCGTACCATCAAATTTTAAATGTACGATATTTGAGACACGTATCAATTAAGCTAAAATGAGAAGAAAGGAAACCACTTTAAAGGAGATCTCAGGAGTTCTCGACAATAACCAAATCATTACATTAAAAAAGACAAGATAGACGTTCATTCCGTTTCCCATAAAATTATTTCACATTCCCTATAGACTATCACGGCTTCTTAAAACTAACCGCAAAGCGAAAGCGGCTGATAATCCTACTGAGTTAGAAATAATTAGATTTTGAAAAGAGACATCATCATGCTGATTGTGATGAATTGTTAAATATCATATGAAATAATTTAATGAACGTTGAATAGAAAAGAAAAGAAAAAAAACAGGCTGATAGGCTGACATTCCGACATCATCGCGAACGGGAGACCATTATACTTAATTATATAAAACAAAAGCGATTGCTATCTCTCGTTGGGCCAGGTTACCTCTATTCTTATTTGTTTATGTGTGATGTTCATTATCAAAATGTTTTATCAGTCTTATATACAGTCTACTTTATAAATAATGAAGGCAAAAGAAACTTGAATTGAAAAAATAAAGATATCGAGCAGAGCGGTGTCTTAGAGGATTTGACGGGTTTCACGAATTTTTTTCACAAGAAAAAAAAGTAAATAAATAAAGGCTAGTCGCGTCCAAAGGCTGTGACATAAATCGCCGCGCTTGCTTTGAGGAATTGGCCCGGGGTGATTATAGCTGGGTTCTTGGCAGGCCCAATTCAGCATGTTGATACCCATTTAGTTCAAAACGCAGTTGTGTCTGGAGCTTTTTTTTTTTTTTTTTTTTTGTTCACAGAAACACAATTACAAAACTCACAAAAAGGTCGAGCCTTAATTTGCATAGAGAAAAGAGAATTTAGGGACCGTGAAACAGCGTTTGAAAACAGTGTTTATAACTGTTTCAAACAAAGTGTTGTCACGTAAATCATAAGAGTACAGTTTCTGGAGTAATTTGCGGTGGTTCACGGAGTCAAATGCCTTCCGTATACCCCCCCCCCCCCTCCCAACCAGCCCTGTCAGTTTACCACTATCCATATTCTTATATAAATAGTCACTTACATAATTATGCCAATTCAGTATTAGTGGAATAACCTTTCCTGAAGCCTGACTGACGAGGAGTTAGCAAATCTAGTTCAAACAAATAGGCATGGGTGTGCACAGCCCGTTCTAGGGCAATAGTTGTTCACACTGTCCTTGTCCACATTTTTATGAATGGGAATGACACTAGCATGTTTCCATTCTTATGGGAATACTCCTAACCTGAGAGACAGATCAAACAGCCTGGCCTTTGGTTTATTAATGATATGTGCAGCTAGTTTCAGTAACCTGGCACTAATACCATCGAGGCCTGTTGCCTTATAAATTTTAACAGATTGTAATTCTGTAAGCACACAATCTTCTTTCACATCAACTAAAGAAAATCCATTATCAGCAATACCAGGTCGATCATAAGAAAAAAGGTGTATTTTCTAAATAGTCTATTTGACACTCCTATGTAGTCAAAAGCGAACCTAGAAAAATTGCGTACACTGAAGTTTTTTTGTTGATTTGTGACCTTATGTGGTCCTAGAACAATTTCAGCTTTGTTGCCCAAAAGGCAACCTTGAGCAATTTTCATAATTTGCATAAATTCAAAATGGCGCCTATATTGAAACCCAACTTTTGAACTACATGTTACATACTAGTGTATGATACATGCATATAGGGGTTTTGAGGGACATAGAATTCATTTTTAACGTAATTTTTGCAATTTAAGGTCACGTTTGGGTCATAAAGGTCAAATAAAGGTCATTTTCACCTTTGTCCATGACTGTGCATACGTTTTATTTTTATAGTATTATAGATGTCTAATGTTTAAATGAAGGGGCTTTGGGTGTGTAGAACTAATCTCTAAGATTATTCATTCATGTATTGGTCAGAAGGGGTCATTTCAAGGTCAAAGTTATACTTGATATTATGGATAGTACTTTGTTTGGATATGATTTGTCTTTGATGGGTATGTGGTGCCGAATGCCTTGATGATGTTATATTTTCAGTTTAAGTCGAGTTCACAAACTGAAGCTTAGGTCAAAGTTCAATCGTACCCTGGGTCACAAAGGTCAAATTCAAATACAGCGTATCTGTCAGTTTTAGTTCATTGTCAAGGCTAAGAGGATAGTATTGTATTCAAAATCATGTCCGACCAAAATTTGGATAATAATGCACAATCAATCTAAGATGATGTCATTCATTCAAAATTCCAGTTAATATCAGTCACAAAGGGATCAGTTCAAGGTCAAAGTTGAACTTGACAGTGGATACTGCATTAGTATGATGAGACTATGAAGGTTTCGGGTCCGAATCTCGTGGTGGAGTTTTTAGCTTTAAAACTCATCTTCAGCCAAATAAAGTTAAGTCAAACTCTGATGCATCTTGATCACAGGGTGAGAGGTCAAGTATGCTTTGTATACGGCACAAATGGACAGGAATGATTTGTCTTCTACCCAATTTGTTTTGCATTTCTACTGGCCAAAAAATCCAAGTTGCTCTCTTTGGTGAGAATGGAGAGAACAGGGGACTACCACTGTCAGATTTTTGCACACGTATATTGTGAATAATATACTAGAAACATTTTGTAGTCCGGGGTAGTGCTGGTATCGACACGCCTGATGTCGCCACTATGGCGACAAAAGTACTGGTTTTGGACTTTGCCGACATGTCGACACGCATGCTCCGATGGCGACATAAAATGGGTCTTATATACATATTATACATACGTCATGGTCACTCACAAGAAGAGTAAAGTTTACCTGAAAAGTTGCATACAATCATCCACACAAATCATAGACAGCAATTTATCACGGCACGCCGCATGTTTGCAGTGATAAAATGACAATTAGTTATGCGTCTACGAGTCAACGCATTAGCAGCGCGCGCGCGCGACACGATCGCTGCGTATCTAGCTGCGACCGGTATACATTACGTACATGTACATGCCTAGATATGCGACACTAGCTGACTCGCACCGCATGACTTTCATTAATGCTTGATAAATTGGATCATACAAAACAAATTTTGGGGCAAATAGTTGACAGTGTGCATCTTTGAGAACTGTAAGTGAGTATGACTGCGAGTGTGAGCCCGTGAGGACATAGTGCATGTATTCCATGTAAAGCTCTTGTGAATTTGTGTCGGGTAACTCTGGTTTAATAGTGTACGGTCACTACGGGAGCGACCCGAGTTTAGACTTGTTTGACTCATGTCCAGATGTCGACACATGTGGACATCGGCGTTTATTTTATTGCGACATGGCGACATAGATTTTCCATGCCGAAACCCTGGACTCCAGGGTTTTAGTCCACAATTATGCACAGTGATATATGTCAGTCAGACCCAACTTCGGAAAACCGAGCACAGGTGTATACTTCAAAAACGGCGTATGAATATAGAGCCCTCATCGCTCAGTGTGAAACAGTGTGTACAAAGGGCATAGGGAAAATCTTGCAAAGTCAACCTGCCAACGATATATATATTCTTAAAAGTAATGCTGCCTGTCAATTACCTTCAAAATTCCTGAATCATTCGTCATATGAAATGACTTTAAAATGACAAACATTTGAAATAAATATATCCGCAGCATTATTTTGGATGAATATATTATCAACAGCAGGTCGACTCTGCACGAATTTCCCCATGCCTTTTGTACACACTGTCTCGCACTGAACGATGAGGGCTCTATATTCACCATGCTCTATACCCCGTTTTCGGAGTATATACCTGTGCTCGGTTTTCCGGAGTTGGGTCTGACTGTATGTGGTGATGATGATCTGGACATCACTATTTATACCATATCACCATTTACACCCTCGTCGATTTGTACCAAAAATTTTCAATTGTAGGGATTATCTGCAAAAATGGGATGTAAAGTATGGATTATGTTTAGTGTCGTCAAATATTTGTCTAGTTGAAAACCCAGAAGCATGGTGATGGGATCTAGCACAGGTTTGGTGGTATTCTTCATGTTTATTACATGAGACTTTCCCAAAGCAACGTTTGTGATAGAACCTTGCTTCATCTGGTTTGTCTGCAGAAATCCAGAAGGGTTTACAGGATTCAAGGCTCAATTTAGGCATAAGAATATTCTCACGAAGTTTTATACTTGGTAAGGATTCATGGGTGGCTATTCCGTTATACAGTATTCATAATACCAGGAGTTATATTTGACGGAAACGAAACACTTACTTTGGTTATGACGAACCATCAAACTCAGGCAAACTCAGGCAGCATGGTGGATATTGAGACGATGTTCCGACTTATCTGGTATGGATGGAATGCAGGGGTCCCTTAACTACTGATCTCTACGTAAAATGTACGTGGAGATCGGTGTTGTTGATACAAAGGTTTGCAATCAGTCGCAGATTTGAAACATCCGTTTTGATTGGTATGTAGGGGTCATAATTTTGAACGAGATGTTGGCCATTGATTGACCCTACTTTCCCAACGCCACACCCCGTGATGAACACATGGACTTTCCTGCATTGAAACTGCATAGTCCTAATAATAATCTACATACCAGGTCTACAAAGTATATCTGAAACTGAAAGTTTGCACTATAATTGCAACAATCCAGGTCAGACTATCTCACGTATAGTAAACATACAAATTTCAATCAAAAGTGGCAGAAGAAATCCACAATCATGATATTTTACATGGCTTTTCGACATGCTCCTAGACATTTATTTCTGAGACGTCTAAGATATATACTGTTTAAGGGATTTTTCGTTCTCGGATAGTAGAGATACATTCCAGTATCATCCATTGGGAAGATTCCCATGTTTTCCTGTCGATCAGCTCTCATCAGCAATAATATTATTTGTAGAATCTGAACAATTAAAAGGAAATGCATCTTATTATAATGCTAGATGTTTATTCCTACAACTTAAAGGGCTGTGTTATCACTCAATTAGCCAGTGACAGATTTTGCCTACTTTGATATCCATATGAGCATAATGAGTGAGACGTAAATATATGGCGGAGAATAACCTATGCTGACGCTATCTGTTATTTGATGTGCAAGAAAAATTATGTAACAGCTTCAGAATCTCAGTAACAATCGCTCATGGTTCCAACAAAGATCATTACCGGTAATACAAGCAAAATGATAGTCCAATTAGTGCATCACTACATCATCAACAGCCCAATAAGACTGTCACAGACGCCAGTACTATGCATAGGTTCTATGGACATCCTGGACTGTAGCACCTCGAGTCATACGACGTAGTATAATGTATTTTTTCGTAATTCAACATTCAATGGTAAGCAGTATAATACCAAAACGTAAAGAAACTAAACTGATTAGATTTGAAGCGGCACAATTCTGAATACATATACTATTCTCTGAGTCCTGACAATGAACTAAAAATGACAGATATTTGAATTTGACCTTTGTGACCCAGGAGTAAGAGTGAACTTTGACCTGACTTTCTTTTCGTGAACTCAACTTAAATTGAAAATATAACATCAAGGCATTCGGCATCACATACCCGTCAAAGACAAATCATATCTAAACAAAGTACTATCCATTATATCAAGGTCAACTTTGACCTTGAAATGACCCCTTCTGACCAATAAATGAATGAATGATCTCAGAGATTATTTCTACACACCCAAAGCCCCTTCATTTAAACATAAGACATTTATTACAGTTTAAAAATCTAACGTATGCACAGTCTTGTACACATGCAACAAATGTGACTTTATTTGACCTTTATGACCAGAACGTGACCTTAAATTGCAAAAAGTGCATTAGAAATGAATTCTACTTCCCTTGAAACCCCTATATACATGTTTCATACTCTAGTATGTGACATGTAGTTCAAAAGTTGGGTTTCAACATGGCTACCAGCCGCCACTTGCGATTTATGCAAATTATGAAAATTGCTCAAGGTTGCCCTTTTGGCCAACAAAGCTGAAATTGTTCTAGGACCACATAAGATCACAAATCAACAAAAAAACTTCAGTGTACGCAAATTTTCTAGGTTAATGAAATGTCAAGCCGACTAGAAGGGGAAAATCTGGTGACAAGTTCACTCCTAATTGGAACAAAGAAATGATTGAACGCATTAGCCAATATGAGAGGCTCGGTCTCAGAACAATCATGTAGGATTAAGCTAGTGGGTACAGTATGTTGCGTTAGGAGAAAGACTCTTTTGAAGTTTCCATATTGATTGTGAAGGGTTATTCTAATTTCATACAATATGCTGATGACAATATGCTTTCTTCGGTGTAATTTTCAGGTTCTTCAAATGATTTCGGCAAGTTCTAAACTGCGTCCAAGTTATTAAATTGTTCTATTTTTCGGCCACTTTTCTCAGTCTTTGGAACAGACTAATGAATTCAGGGGTTACCCAGGGTGTCTTTAACCCTCTGACACGTATGGATACAAATGGGTCATGTTTATCACAAATCTATGTAAATGTATTTCTCCACCTATTCCATTTAAAGTCTAAGGCCCGAATTCTGAACT
This sequence comes from Heliocidaris tuberculata, assembly GCA_025618425.1. Taxonomy (NCBI): domain Eukaryota; kingdom Metazoa; phylum Echinodermata; class Echinoidea; order Camarodonta; family Echinometridae; genus Heliocidaris; species Heliocidaris tuberculata. The sequence continues at coordinate 42,724,131 of CM046833.1, forward strand.
CCAGTTTAACTTAAACTCCAGTCTAAGTTAAACCAGAGCTTGAATTAAAACTGACTTAAACCGTAAGTTCCGTCTAAATTTTTGTACAAAGTTGAGCCACACTAGACTGGAGTTTAAGTTAAACCGGATTTCAGAATGTGATTTTCTAAAACTCTGGTTTAAAAGGCAGTTTTAGACTGGGTTTAAACCACACTTAGACCGCGGTTTAAGTTAAACCGGAGTTCAGAATACGGGCTTTTGTGATCCTTGCTGTACAAAGGATTCCATGCGGGCATTTTATCATGCTTCACAAAATGACTGGACATTCAAACGTTTGAAAGCCCTTGTATTCTCGGTGGTGCTTTCCGTCCGAAATGCTTACACACTACATACACCAACATGTGGTCACTCATACCATGTGAAATAACATTCTTCTCACTTATATTACATGGCCGATTCGTCAGGACAAGATCAATAAAAGTTGAGCTATGTTCTGAAACTCTTGTTGGATAATCAATCATTTGATATAGATTATTTTGGATACAAAACTGGCGGACAATACGAGATTCTTGTTTAAAATACATGTTATAGTTGAAGTCACACAACGTGTAACACACAAGGCCTGTATGTAGGGCTTTGGAAATGGTATCATCTATAACTTCATAATACTCTGTTCCTGATTTAGGCGGACGGTAAAAAGTCCCAACCAGTATAGCCTATAATTTGTCAATTTTACTTCAATCCATAAACTTTCTAGGGTGTTCGAATTCATATTTACGTGCGTATATCATAGAATCTGAAACTAAAACAAGGAGGTGCCACGCCATCTCCTTGGCGGTTTCTGTCTTTTCTTTCAATCGAGTATCCGTCTAGTTGTATTTCGGCATCATGTATTGTACTACCCAAATGGGTTTCAGAGAAAGTTAATATGTCAAATTGTTTATTAACAAATTTGTGTCGTATATAATTGCACTCTGGAAACAAGCAACATATAGTCAAGTGTGCATTTTTCAGGCCTCTAAAGTGTATGTTTACATGAAAACTGGAATCATTTGAGTGTTCACTGAGTTCGCCATCAATATCGTCGATGTAACTACTTAGGGTAGGAGTCGTCGTTCTCGGATGATCTGGAATATGACTCTCATTGGCTCTTACATAATTTCGTCGAAACTTAGGAGCTCTTCGGCCGCGATACATTCTTCCTCTACGTCCGATACCTATTTCACAAATTGTATTCCATATGTCACGTGTTAACAGTACACTCTAAAAAATCCCGGGTCAAAACTGACTCTTTCCGGGTCATCCTTGACACGGAATCAGGATCCGTTGGTGCCGCACTCCATCCGGGTCAACAGGACCCGGAAAGAGTAAATGAAGCATTGACATTTTCCCGGGTCAATTTAGATTGAACCGGATTCCGGGTGCGGCACCAACAGACCCTGATTCCGGGTTGCTGCTCTGGCGACCAAGATTCTGGGTTACTGCTCTGGCGACCAAGATTCTGGGTTGATTAAAGTGACCCGGATTCCGGGTGCGGCACCAATGGACCAGGAATCCTGGTCATCGTAAATTGACCCGGATTCCTGGTCACAACTGAAGCAACCTGGAATCAGGACCCGGAAATGGGGTCAATGTCATCCTTGTTGCTGCTGCTGTAACCCGGAATTCTGTTCCACCAGTGCTGTATATAAATATCTGGATCAGCTTTCTGACCCAGAGAACGGAGTCACCAAAGTATTAATATTTTCCAGGTCAACACTACATGTTTATTCACTTGAAAACAAAGGCCCGTATTCTGAACTCTGGTTTTATAACTTAAACTCAAGTCTTTAATTAAAACTTAAAATTTCTGTTTCTGGTTCTGGTGCTAAGTTTCTGTACTGGAGTTGAAATTAAACCAGAGTTCGGAATGAGATTATCCAACCCTCTAGTTTAAAGGGCAGGTTAGACTTGGTTTAAATCATACTTTGACCACAGTTTCAGTTAAACTGGAGTTCAGAATACGGGCAAAAGAGATGGGAACAGAAATATAGTTACACTACAAACACGTAACTCAACCAAAAAAGTAAATTCCCCTCTGTCATTTGTTTGATATCAGTCAAGAAATATTTTGTTTATAATTTGCAGTCAGACCCAACTCCGGAAAACCGAGCACAGTTATGTACTCCGAAAATGGCGTATAGAGCTAGATGAATATAGAGCCCTCATCGTTCAGTGCGAGGCAATGTGTACAAAAGGAAATCGTACAATGTCGACCTGCTGTTGATAATATATTTTTCAAAAATAATGTTGCGGATATATTTATTTCAAATGTTTGCCATTTGAAAGTCATTTCATATGACAAATCATTCAAGGATTTTGAAGATAATTGACACGCAGCATTATTTTTAAGAATATGTATATCGTTGGCATGTTGACTTTGCAAGATTTTCCCCATGCCTTTTGTACACCCTGTCTCGCATTGAACAATGAGGGCTCTATATTCATACGCAAAGTTCAAAGTATATACCTGTGCTCGGTTTTCCGTAGTTGGGTCTGACTGATTTGATCATTTAATGTATGCACAATTTTCTTTCACATATTTTGAGTGATTATTCAACAAAATTTATCCAAAAGAAATGCTAAATGAAGGCCAACCGGTACTCCTTTTTTTTTGTTTTGTTTTGTTTTTGTTAGGCAATGTTTTTTATGCAATTTTATGAAATTTGAACAGGAAATTTGCATCCAAACTGAACAAAAGAACTAAAAAGTGGACACATGTGTAAACCCTGTATTGCAGTATGAAAGGTACAAGGCAACCCACTTTTTTTTTTTCAAGCACCAACAGCAAGAAAAAAAAAAAAAAACAAAAAAAAACATAATTTCATTATGAAAGGATAATCAGTATGGTACAAACAATTCACCATGTTGTTAAGAAATTTTTCACATTGCTCATTAAATGATCAAATGTAATAGATATTTCCCAAGTGATATTAAGAAGTGTCTAGGGGAACTTACTTTATTTGTTGAAAGTTTTCTTCCACAAATCCCAATCATCAAGATCAATTTTGCATGTTCTCACTGCTGTTTTGTCGACTCTCACTACAGAGGCTTCAAAGAAGGCCTTGCTCTCACTGAGGCAAGATACTGGATACAGATGAGAGAGAGAGAGAGAAAAAGAAACAGATATTGCATTTATAATGCATTTTAATACTTGAATAATTCAGATCATAAATATAAACAAATAACAGATGATTCATCATCAATTATTGAGTAAAAATATCTACAGACACTTGGCAAAAGTATCAGGTTAAGCCATGAGGTATATTTTGATCACACATGAGTGTAATCTACATAGCTTTTTTCACAAAACTAATCATTAGTAAGTGAAAAAGTTGTATTAATGATTTTCCTTTTCCATACATTTACATACATTTCAGGCTTCCTGAATGTTAATTTATAATGCCAGTCAATTGTTTCTCATACTTGGATTTGAATGATAAGATTGATTTAGAGTTCTCCATGTGTACATGTAATTCTAAACACAGAAAGGGTTAAGATTAACCAAATGACATACAATTTCATGTGGCAGATACAATATCACTATGAAATTGTCATCTTGCTTTCTGCTTAACAAATCTGTTGATGATTACTATCAAATGAAGGTAATTGTTTATCGGTCATTTCATGACACACAGAAATATAAATACCTCAGATACAGTCAAAATGTTATTTAAGAGGCATAGTTAATTGGAAAGATGAATACACTATTATTTTGTCAAAATTTCTACAGCATATAACATAATCCAATTCATGTAGTTAATTATGAAATGGCATAAAAGTTTCTGTCATATACACGCCAGCACAAACTTTACATGTAATCAGGAAGGATGTCTAAAATGCAACTTATATACAATTAAAAGAATACATGTGACCCGCAGGGTGGTCCATTATGGGTTTAAACATGTAACAGCACCAGGTTTGAATTTTAATTTACATGTTTGATTTTTGTTTTTATTATAATTTTGCGCAGCGCAGGATGACTGCGTACAAAAACTTTACCTGTCAATCAAGACCTCCAAAATATTTGGCTTAAGTCTCCTCTAGAGGTGTCTTAAATTTCAAGTAAAATACTTAGCTAAATTCGTGCATTCAATACAAAAATTGCAAAGTATTTTATCCAAGTAAAAATCTAAGTAAAATACTAATTTTTCTGACTTAAGTATTGAATCGAATACCGGCCCAGGATAACACCCTTAAAAAATCAATATCTCCGATTCAGAGAAAATAGCCATTGAAGTTTGGAACAAAAGAATACGCAGCCATAACTCTCTGTTTTCCCAAGCGAACAGGGCATTAAAATGTCTGTATCATCCAGGATAGAAAGGGATTATCAGATAAAGCTGAAATTTGGTATACACTAAGAATAGGACCTATTAATTACTCAACCACAAAATCAATTTAACACCTTGTTGGGTTATAGAATTAATAGGTATTGAATGAGGGTATTACAAAAGCTCTCAAACACCCCTTTAAATTAATTAAGTAAGAATGCTCTGAGAGAGCGGACACATGGTGAAGTTATGTCTCGTCCCTTGCCCTCTCCAAAGCCATATACAAACTTTTGGAAAAATTCCCATGTTGACAGTGATTGCCAAGGGAACACTTTATCTAGGATGTAGAACAGTTTGAAGCAGACATCAATGGCTTTCACGAGAGATTCTTGAGGGATTGCCTGCCTCTCCACGATAACAAATGTCTGCTCCGGTCTCATAATTGAATGGCCCATTACCAGGATAAAGGGCTGCTTGGCCTGTACTGCCTCCAGGAAATTTCGAACATTGGTGCCAATCTGTGGAAATTACCAAAACAACAAAATAAAATAAAATAAAAATATAAATATATATAAATGAATGAATGAATGACGAAATGAAATAACAAGTAGCTATTAATACATTTACTAACATTAAAGCAGCCTACTGTTCCTACTACATTTTTCCTCCTTTTACAACTTTCTACAAGGGGAAATCTTATAAACGTGACTGACAATGGGGGTTAAGTTACCACAACTTCTAATATGTACTGCTTGGCAAGAGAAAAACACCATTTAGATTCCATGGCAGTTCACAATCTGTGGAATAAGCTACAATCAGAAAATATCAGGAGCAGCCAAGTAAAAACAAATCTAGAGAGAGAGCACAGAAACGCTAACTTCAATTGCTTTGATCTATTTCTTCATAAATGATTGTGTATCATGCATGTTATCAGCTGTAGTGCTACAAAAATCAACTTCAAGAAATGCAGAGAAAAAGTTTTTGCAAATTTTATACCCAACATCAAGATAAATCAAGGTAGGTAAGCATTGGGTAGGCTTTAAAGGGGAAGTCCAGCCATTTTCTATATTTTGCCCATATGTCGCAATGCACGCTAACTTTCAATTTCCAGAATTTAAACATTTCTTAGCTGTCCGGTTATCTACATACAATTTTTTTAAGTTTCAGACAAATATTGCCAGGAAGAACCTGATGACGTAGCAGTTACTCTGCTTGCATTTCTTGGATGCAGTTATTTGGCAAAATGATTTTAATAACAATAAGTCTATTCAACCAGTGCACATGTCAGTCACAATGCATATTGCGTTCCTTTTAAGTCAATCATAGTACTAAAGACCTGCATATATTATGGCAAAGTGTAACTGCTACATCATCCGGCTCTTCCTGTAAATATTTGCCTGAAACTTGAACAAATTGTATAAAGATAATCGGACAACTATAAACTGTTAAATTGTGGAAAATGAAAGTAAGTATGCATTGTGACATATGGGCAACAGATGAATAATGGCTGGACTTCCCCTTTAAAGGGGAATGAAACCCTGGGGAAAAATCCATTTTAATAAAAAGAGAGGATAGAGAGAAGTAATTAAAAAAAAGTTCCATCAAAATCGGTTAAGAAATGAGAAAGTTATGAAAGTTTGAAAAAGTCTCAATTTACTTTCTATGGCGATCCTCAAATTGGCAATGTTGCTTCAAAGTGACAGATAGAGTAGGACAACTCTCCATGTGTTTTCTACACAAAATTTCATATTTTCTCCATTATCTCTAAAAAATGATGCTTGTCTTTTTGTGAACTCAACATATGTTGTGTCAAATACATTTCTCCATATATCTTGAGCTAAGAAGGAGACAAGCTGCACCTTGAGAGATAATGGGGAAAATATGAAATTTTGTGTACAAAACATAAGGAGAGTTGTCCTACTAAACCTGTCATTTTGAAGCAACATTGCCAATTTGAGGATCACCATAGAAAATAAATTGAGAATTTTCAAACTTTCATAACTTTCTTATTTCTTAACCGATTTTGATGGACCTTTTTTTAAGTTGCTTCTCTCTATCCTCTCTTTTCATTAAAATTGATTTTTCCCCAGGGTTTCATTCTCCTTTAAGTGAAAGAAAGGCTTCAAGTAACAAGGCTATAGCCTTAATGTTTCTCATCCCATTCAAGTGCAATCATTCTTCCAGATAAATTGTAACATTTTACTTAATGTGACCTTCCACCTTCTTACATGACCTTTGACTCCCAAATAAAACTTAAGTCCCAGTAATGCATCCAAATGTAACATTTGACCTCATCTAACCTTTGACCATACATGACCTATGACCCCTACATAACATTGAGGTCCCTGATAATCATCTACCACCTACATTAAATTGGTTACAAGTGGGCAAATGGTTGAAAAGTTATTTATGTTTCACAAGTGTTACAGAAAGATGGATCCGCTGAGGATCCCTTAGTCCTGCTCCACCTTGGTTGCTCAAGTGAAACAAGAGATAGAACGATATGCACATACCAAAAAGTGTGTTGCATTCTCAACCATGCGCGCGCGCGTATCACTTTCCCTCTGCGATTCCCTCCATAGAACCCTGTTCATTAATCATGAAAAACGTAAATTTCAACTTTTAGAAATACTTATATCTTTTTCACTTTTTAACAATTAAATTCAGTTTTAAAGGAATATGAATAATGAAGAAACAAAGAAGCTGTTGAGCATAAAAATGTAATCATCTCATATGTAGAATTCTGGCCAATTTTGTTTGAAAACGGCCTCTTTATGTTGCCTCACAAAAACGTAGAACACCCAAATTACACGTGTTTCTATGGGGAAAGTAATCGACTCGCAGTGACAAGGTAATGTTGTTAATTGGTTAGCAGTGCTGTTAATGGTGGGAATTAACCAGTTAAAAGGTTTCTTCAAAGAGTAAGAGTTCTAGGTTTGACCTTTCTTATTTTGAATTCAACTGTTTTTGTAGAATTCTGGCCTTTTTATGAATTAGTTATGAAATATTTGGTGTTTTTAGACTGATTCTGTGCGCGCGCACCACTGATCTCTACAGAGATCAGTGCCGCGCTCATGTTTCCCCACTTGACATAAATCTTGTTCAATCTAGAGGGAATTTGGAGGACACAAATTAATGTAGTAACCAAAACAAGACAAAGGTAATGTTGGCACCAATATACATGTACCTCTATCTGAATTCAGTTCACATCTTGGATCAATACTGGATTATCATTCAGATTCTGATTCAGAATCTGATTAACCCGTTGACGACGGCATTGTTGAGCGTGTAACACTCTAATGAAACGAGATTAATTTACCGAGAGCGGAAGCACTGTTTTACCCGTGCGTGCGAGAGGCTTGATCATTTAAGGCGGATTCACACCGAATACGGCACACGACACACGACACGACAAAACGACATGAACGACTTTCTGAAAAATCGCTCTAATGCAAACCCTATGGCACCGTGCACACCTGCCACGACATTTTTCGAAACGTCGTGCACGACGTTTTTAGGGGTTTTTAGTCGTTTCAGAAAATCGCTCAGTGAGCGATTTTCCCAGCACGACAAAACGACATTTTGGCCACCAACCAATTAGCGTGGAGGATTTGCAGTGACGTCATATTCATCCAAAGCCGCTAATTGCATTGCAGAAACTTTCACTTCTCCAGCTCATATCTCTATGGGATTTTACGTGTAAATTATTTTATCGCACCGCACAAAAAGTACCATAGAGCTATACACAAAAACACAGCATCGGTTATGTTTTCGTCAAGTCCAACCAAAACGAGAGACCTAAGTTACATAGATCTACTTGTCTGATTGATCCTTTGGTTGAAAGGTTGCTGAAAGTTTATCTACGGTAAGTAACACTAAGACTAATTAGATGAGAGGTCTATAGACTCTAGTCTATATTTTATCAATGCTTGACGAACTTAACAAAGGCCAATGTTTGATCAACTTGACAAAGACCAAAACCAACGTTTACAATAACAGTAAGTTTAGAGAATCTATCGTCTATAAGACTATAGATCTAACTTAGACTGCGGAGAGAATAAATGGTGGCTAAACTTAACTTTACCTAGCCCTAAGTTAGGCTAGGTTATGAGCAAATTCAATGAGTAAAAGTTAGATCTAGAGCTAGATCCCTGGCTCCAGATCTAAGTTAGGTCTAGCTGTCTAGAAATATAGGCCTAATTCCTAACAACATGTAAACTAAACTAAACAAGGCCTAACTGTTAAAGCTAAACTCCAGCCCAGTCCCAGCCCTAGGGCCATTACAGTACAGGTCCAGGAGTCCAGACTCCAGGCAGTGTATCTAGAGGCGGGGGGGGGGGGGGGGGGGGGGGGGGGGGGGGCATGGTATGGGCATCATTCCGTTTAAAAATCTACAGAGAGAGAGAGAGAGAGACCACCCCCCTACAAATTTCGAACCTGTCAGTGTCACTGACTGTTAACGTTACTAGACCATCTACTCAACTTGACATGATTTAGTCTCACTATTGTTGGTTCTTAATTTGAGCCTAATTTGGGGGAAGGGGGGGGGGGGGCTTGTAGTGTACTTACTAAGCTGTTAATTCTACTAGATCCAGATCTAGAACCTAACGTTAGGCCAAATAATAGTGGTCTAGATTCTAAGTTAGGCAAGAGTCTAATCTCTAGACTCTAAATTTAAGATATCTAACATCAATTTACATCATACATGTCACTGACTAACATAAAATCTAGAGTTTATGTAGATCTAGAGTCTAGAACTAAGTTAGAGACCTTTTTCTTATTTGTAGGTCTAACATTTAGATCTAACATTTAGTCTAAATCTTAAACTAACTCATCCAGGCTCCAATTATCTTTTTTGTTTTATTATTTGTTTGTTTTAGGTAGTTCTGATTCTTTTTGTTTTGATCAAAGCATTTCCAGTAGATCTAGAAGCAGTCTAAGTTACAGGCCGATAAAAAATAAAAATAAAAAGGGAGAAATAAAAATAATCATTAGATCAATTTGACATATGGCAATAAGTAAAACTGAAATTTTCAGAGAAATTTTTTTCATTACGACTACAAATCCGAAACAGGGATGTCAAAGATCTAGCAGTGGCAGATTTAGGGGGCATCCCCTTTTTGCTTTTCAGAGAATTTGAAGGAAAACTGGACCAAAAAAAAAAAAAAAAAAAGAAGAAATAAATAAGATAACCTTTATTTTTCTTTTCTTGTCAGAAAGTTTTCTGAGATATGTGCCCCCCCCCCCTTGACAAAATCCTGATTCCTGGATCCGCCTCTGGATCTAGAGTAGATGTATATGTATTATTTACACTTGCTGTTCATAAACCCCTAAATCTACATTGAGAAAAAGGGGCGCCCCAACATTTATTTGAGTGGGAGTGTAGTAAGTTGTAAATCAAATTATATGTCACTATGGCCTTTATTATGATTCATCTTTTGCCATTTCGCTATATAAACTCTTGATAAATTAAGTTAAGTTAAATTAAGTTAAATTTTATGCTTCACTTTTTTTTTCAAGTTGAATAATTACATAAATTTCTATCATAAGACCAACCATTCTATTTGAGATGGGACTAAATGTGAATTTCTAATATGAAATAAAAGTCCATTCCATGAAGAAATATTAAGAGAACCTTATATATTTATGAACCTGTTTATTTGTAGTCTTATGGTTTGTTACCTTCTCCATCTATTTTTTGCAGCATAAATGAATGGGCCAGGATTAAACACTGGAAAACCAGGCTAATCCCTGTACAAAGATGAGGATATTAAGGGCGAGACACATTTGCTGAAAGATTGCCAGCAAGCTTGAAAGATCTGGTAATTATTTTGTTTCATTCAACTCTAAAATGAAGTTAAAGATTCGTTTGGAGATGGAAACTGATAAGTAGTTTTATATAGATACTTTAGATACAGTACAACATCCCCCATCAACTATGTCATTATAAATAAGACATAAAGCAAGTCAGAATTCATCTGGTCAAATAATTTATTTACTACTTTTATTTTTAAAATCATTATTATTCTCAGCATTGCTATTTTGTCTTTTAAAGTAAATTATTATTATTTTTTAGTATTTTCATTTTGCTTTGTTATTTCTAATCCTGGCAAAAATACAATAATGATCTAAATTCCTTTCTTACTAAATTTAAAGGAGAAAGTGATGGATGTAGTTTGGTCAACATACTACAGGCTTGTTCCATGCAGTACAAGAACATGAGGAAGAACAAGGAAAGAGAAGTAGAACTGGTGCCATCATCATTTCAGGTCATCACACACCTGTTTCCCATCCTCAAGGAAAAACACTTACTAACGTACTAGTATTGTTGATTTCACATCCTTACCTAAGAGAGTAAGTACAATTTTATTTATAATACAGTACATGTAACAATCCAATTGTTTTCCCAATGCATCAATTCATGGAAATTGGGGATGGGTGTTCATTCAAAGTCATGTCAATTAGTTGTGCTGCTTTGTTTTAACAGGGAAATAATTTATACCCTGATCTTCTATTTACTAACATAAGCTTTGTCATGGTCCTACACAACCATAGCATTTAATACATAAACACTGACCATGCATGCTTGTGGTCTCTTGCTATGTTAGATGCTATTTTCTCATCTTATTAAATTTCTGTTCATTCAAGAAAATGTTTAGTAATTTTGATGTATGTGTTTTGTGAATTGTATCTCAAAAAGGTTATACAACTATACAAGTCACTTTGTAGCTATGATGTAGCTATGATGTAATGCCTGTCGTTAGGAAAGCTATATGATTGTTTAATTCTTGTATTACTTTGCAGGGCATGTACACACCTACAAGAGATTGTACCTGGCAGCTGATGCAAAAGGATGCTCTCAAGAACAAGAGGGAGTCGAAGGGAATGAACTTGATGCCATTCATCGTTCTCAGATAGCAGTGTCTCTCCCCAGTCCATCGGCTGCTAATATTAATACTAACTGTGTCACCACACCCTTCCTTGTAGTTCCTAGCGGTGGCGGATCGGGGGGGGGGGGGGAGGGGGCCCGGGCCCCCTCTCCTGGGACCAAAAAGGAGCCCAAAAATGCTGAGGACCTCTTTTTTTTTTTTTTTTTTTTTTTTTTTTTTTATTGTTAGAAAATTTTGTGAATATTGAGCCCCCTCTCTCAAGAAATCCTGGATCCGCCACTGGTTCCTAGTACCCCAGTACCCCTTGATCCCCCTCCCCCCCCCCCCCCCCCCGATCCTCAAATGATCTCACAATGGAGTGTGCAAGGACACACCAAAGGCATAACATACTCCATCCATTTTAGTATTTTGAATAACAGTCTTACCCCCATGAAGAATTTCATTTCACAGCCCCTACAACTATCTTACTTCTCCTCTTTAATTTAACTATGTTATGCACTACCACTGGTTAGAATGTTATTTAGTCTGCAATTATAAGTAAATTCTTCAGTGGGGCTTTTCAAAGTTTTGTCAAATCTCTATTTCAAAATTTAACTGTGGTTAATGTCGTTGAATATCAATTTATGTTCCCCTCCCCCTACATAATCATTGCAGTTAGATGCATCTTACTAGCAGTATGTTCCATGTATTCTGGAAGGAGGGGGGGGGGGGGGTGTATGAGCTAATTGTATTTGCTTACTACATCATACATTCTTGGGGATGAATTCCATTTCCACGCTGATGGAGCTTAAACTTACCTGAATACAATACTATAACTGAAAATATTTACATGATTTCTCAATATACTGTTTTAAGGAAAATCCATACTGGTCTATTATTTTGTCAGCACGACTTTTTAGCGAATGTCGTGTGCGGTGTGCACTATTTTTTCGCCGTTTGTCGTGTAGTAAGTCGTTTTGTCGTGTCGTGTGTCGTGTGTCGTGTTCGGTGTGAATCCGCCTTTTATAACCCTTTGCCTACGGGAACCGGATGGTTTCTTTTAGTGTTTCCGTACGCTGGTCCCGATTTCGCGCATGCGCATTGTCATTTAATTCATGCTCTTCGTCGAGTGAACAATCTTCCTCCGCGAGCGCTGTGCTGTGCCGCTCTTTTTCGTGAAGCCCAATACTTGTCTATACTTGTGACGAAATCAAGAGAAGTATGTTCTTAGAATGTACTATCTTTATGAGCCACATCTAATCCAAATATCAGCAATTAAATATAATCAAATGCGGTTCATATTTATCTTATCTATCCTGAAAGAGTCGCATCATTTTTCTTTCGATTGCTGCTATTTAGTATATAGTAACTCTGTCATCTTATTTGACCTCGGCCAGACGATATATATATATATATATATATATATATATATATATATATATATATATATATATTTATATCCCCCCTTTTTGCCATTGATCACCTTTCACAAATTATGATTCCCCTGATTATACCAAACCATGAAATTTTTAAAAGCTTAATCAAAATCAAGGAAATTATTTCATGATTGGGCACCTTCTATATTTCCATTTATGTCTGAATAATAATAATAATAATAATAATAATAATAAAAACGATCTCAAACAAAAACTGAAATGAGGTGCGGAGAAAAGAGACCTTCATATTCCTTTCTGTTTGTTTTCTCTCATCTGTCTGTCATGACCATCCCCCGCCCATCCCCTCCCCCTCGATCTCTCCCTCTCTCGTAAATAGTTTCCTGCACCACTTTCGATTCACCAATCTCTCTGAGTATGTATTATCATTTCTGGTATAAGAATAGCTTATACTTCTTCTGCAGGTACAAAAGAACAGCACTGGCCCATTTGCAGCAATCATTATTCACAAAAGGTGAACTCAACCGTAGATCCCCTTCTTTGAGACGCTACCTGGTAGTTACGGTTAGAACACTCGTAAGCGTTGCCAACCGGCTTTAGCACCCCTCTTCGATAGGCCTCAGCTATACAAGTTTGAACGTTACTGTACAATAGTAAATTTCGAAACAAATAACCCATTTGTGATGGAAAGCTTTTCTGTGTGTGCATTTTTATACTTATAGTATCCAACCGACTAAATTCAGAGGGGAAACAAAATGAAAATTTTCTCAAGAAGAAAAAGAAAGTATAATAATTCTATGCTAACCACGAATATCACTATATACATAATTTAGTTACAGAAAAGATGCCGGTGTTACACTGTTAGAAGCAATAAAAATACAAGCAATGTAACATTATTTTCATATTCATTATGAAATAGACATTTTTTTGAAACCTACATGATAATGGTACCTATAACGGTGTATGCCTAAACGAAAAGTAACACATTCGTCAGCGTAATGTGCGTGGAATTTACGGTATGATCATTATTCAGGCAAGATGCCAAGTAGATGTTTTACTCCACCCCCCCCCCCCCCGCCCAATAAATTAATAATAATGACGATGATGATGATAATAATGATAATAATAATAATAATAATAATAATAATAATAATAATAATAATAATAATAATAACAATAATGATAATAATAATGATAATGATAATAAGAGCCTTTATTGGGTTTTACGGGGCTGACAATGACGAAACTTGCTCCATTGGCGTTGTGGCGCAATCATTCAGGAGAAGTGATAAAATGATAAAAATAATAATAATAATAATAATAATAATAATAATAATAATAATAATAATAATAATAATAATAACAACAATAACGATAATAATAATGATAATGATAATATGAGCCTTCACATTATCCAATAAGATAAGGGCATTATTTTAAACGAATAAATGCCTAAACTACCAACACATTTATACATACCAACAATTTGATAGGGAAGGGGTGTCTCGGAAAGAATTTTAAATAAGATAAGGGCATTATTTTAAACGAATAAATGCCTAAACTACCAACACATTTATACATACCAACAATTTGATAGGGAAGGGGGTGTCTCGGAAAGAATTTTATTCACCGGAATGTGATATATATATATTTTTTTTAATATCTAGATCTACATCATTGCTTTATTTTTCTTTGAAGTTCATGCAGGCCTACATCTTACGAGAATTACGGAAACCAATAAACAAAATTCGTCATCGCCACATCCAGTGGTAGTGTGCTAAAGACCCATTTTGCTCATATTAGTATTCGTAATTTTGTAATTTGTAATAATTGAAAAGAGAAAATTGCGCATTATTATTTTCTTGTCATTCGTTATCTGCGTTTTCGCTAGTTGACAGTGTCAGACATCCTGCTGTATTCCTCTTTCATCTTTCTCGAGTCCATGGTATCGTCCAGTTCCCCACTCCCCCCCCCACCACCCCCCCCCCCCCCCTCTGCAGTAAATCAAATACTGTAGAACCACAAAAAGAGAGGGGTGTCTTGTTTTCCTTTCTTTTCTTACTCACTTCGCTCGTTCGCCAAATTTAGAAACTAGAAAGTTGATATAAATTATGCGGGCAAGAGACTCTTTAAAGATGTACATAGGTATGTAAGGTATAAAATTCAACACCAAATCACATTCAGAGACAGTGATAGGGGGAAAATAGCGATAGAAACATGAAGAAAGGAACATCAAGCTATTCATTTTCCCTTTAAGGAGTTACATTTTTCATCGATGCAAGCATGGGCTTCTGCTTCGCAGGGACGAATCTCGAATCGTAAGAAAGGGGAGGTGGTGACAATTTTCCCGACATGTTTGTGCAAAGAACATGATGTCCCACTGATTTTCCAGGTACTGTCGGGGGATGGGGGGAGGGGGGCATTTTTCATCGATGCTTGCATGGGCTTCATATTCACAGGGACGAATCTCCAATCGTAAGAAGTGGGGGGGGGGGGGGGGGGGGGAGAGCAACAATTTTCCTGACATTTTGTGCAAAGAATATCGTAATTTCATTTATCCCATCGATTCTCCAGGCGCCATCCTGGGATGGGGATTCCATTGTTGATCGATGCATGGGCTTCTGCTTCACAGGGACAAATCTCGAATCTCAAGAAGGGGTGGGGGTCGGGAGGCTGAAAATTTCCCCGACATTTTGTGCAGAGAACATGATTTCATTTATCCCATCGAATCTCTTGGCGCTCTTACGCGGGGAGGGGGGGGGGGGGGGGGTATTCTGCCGGCCTTACCAAGGCTCAAGGTGCCATGAAATCTTTTTTTACCCAGAATAATTTATGAGAATTGTTTTCCAATTACATAAATTTTGATCCCCAGCCGGCATTCCTCTTCATAATTTTCAATAAACGCAAATAGCCTTGCTAAATTCAGAAACTATCTGTTATGGTGATATAGCTTTAAAATGATTCTAATGAAGCTGTGTCGGTCTTGTACGTTTTTTCACATTTCACACTACGCATCTTTAGCCTGTAAAGTGTTTCTCCACTTATGTGTTCATATATGATACACCTTGTCCGATTCATTCTGTTCGTATTTCAACTAGGCATTTCATTTCCCGCGATAGGAAAAAAAATCACAAGTCTAAACGTAAAATGAAACTATTCGTCGGCAATCTAACATTCTGCCTCGATTATGTAATGACAAATAATATTTTTGACATAAAGACAGTACATTTAATTTCAATTATTTCCATGTTCATTTCTATAAAAGTAAAAAAGTGCATTCTTTTCTAGCATGAAATTTAGATTTACAGAATTAGCAATATGAAAGGAAGTAAAAGAATGACAGTTTTAAATAGAATGGCAACATGAATCGGAAACAGAGTTGCAATAGAAAGAAATACATATAGATGACGATTCACGGAAAAAAAAATGATCAAACTTTGTTCCACTATTTTGCTTTCTATATGTACTATATTGCGACCTTTCCTGATCAGTAGGCCTACTCCTACCATATCTCTCGCTCATTCACTTCCCAGTTCCAAGTAACTAATATCCTGCTTAATTTTTTTTTTCTTAGAAAGTTCTAGACTTTTTTTCATTTAGACAGCGCTTGGAGGAGGGGGGGGGGGGAACACATTTTGTGTCAAAACTTAGTTAGAATATGTGGGTCTGAATATACAATTTAGTTATTTACAAAGACGGCACTTTCGTGTAAATTTGCAGTCATCACTACCTTACAAAGGTGAATTAGTCATCCTATAATCCTCTTCTTTTGAGACTCGACGAGGTGGTTACAGTTACCATTGTTACTCCTAAGCTAAGCGAACCTATTTTCCAGTTTGAAAAGAACAGTGTCCATAATCGTCAAACATTGCTTATTGTTAGCTAAAACTATAGGACTAATGCCAACAGCCTACATCTTAGTTGGAAACTGGCGTAGTATAAGTTCATAGGAATACGGGTTCAACTTCTTTACACGTATAGTAAGCACAGTCTCTATACATGTAGCAAGTAAGATAAAGCAAGTTCAATTTTGTCACTTCCGGTGTTTCTTGGCTTTCGCGCGTGTGCGCCACAGAAATCCTAAAGACGAAGTAGGCTCATACCCATTCACAATGCACAGATCGCGGTATAGCCATCATACCCGCTGGAGGATACGCTCGAGTGCAAACGCCGCCATATTGCTTAGTCCTATATCTTTTCAACTAACCCACCAGACCCTGTGTTTCTCAGTTATGTAGGATTTTCTCTATCAAAATAAAGGGCCTTGTGCCTTTCGTCATTTGAAATTCTGAAGTTGGCTTTTTCACTGAAGTTCAGTTGCTTTTCATACATAAGTAACGTCAACTAATATCATGTACATTTCGTTAATTGGTTCGTTTATTCTCTCAAGTTCAAGATAATATTAAACAGGTTGGTTTTTTTTTTTTTCTATCACTATCATTTTTAGTTTTCTTTCAAGAAGGCAGCCTGAGTTCATTTGTTCACCGTCATCCTTCTTGACACCCCTCGGGGAAAAAAAAAGCAAAATACATTTTCATGTAGGCCTACACGTCAAAAAACAAAAAATATACGTCCTCTTTTGTGCCATGTACATGACTTGTATAACCAGGGAGGTCGAAGAGTCACCTCCCTGGTATAACGTTATACTTTTTGTAGTGTCATCTGACATAAACACAAATTTGTTTTGATTTAAGGGTTTGTTCAACATGCTTCTAGCTGTCATGTTTCTTTTTATCTTTGATGATAATCCTATACAAGTCAGGACTCAACTTTTTTTTTACTTTGAATTAAGAAACGTTTGTATTTTCAAGCCAGTCTCAAGATTTTTCTTTCTTTTTATTAATTTTTATTAAAAAAAAAAAATTTCTGTCTTTTTTTGTCATGCCTCTTCATGACTATGAGTGTCAAGATAAAACCAAGTGAGTTTAAGAAACAGATGAATATGATGATGTGCTTATTGTTTACAGTAAGAATTCCCTGCTCCCTGATCATCTAAATTAAAGTTGGTCCTTACCATCCATGGAATATCATTTGACAATGTTTGTAATTTCTATAATTTAGTAGCCTATACATGGGAAAAAATAATCCCCATGACAAATGATGCTGTTTGTAAAGAGAAATGTATCTGCAACTGTGCAAATAAATTTAGCATAAAACTGGACATTGGCACATGCAGCAAAGGCAAGTAAAGCATAATCCTCATAAAACCTCAACTTATATATACATGAATGATTTGGGGGACTACCGTTGATTTTGAATACAAGTATAGCGCTTGTGCAATAAATTGTGATTTTTGAGTGTTTTATACTACAATAAGAAAAAAAATAGCAGCAAATTTCAAGTACTATTTTGGGCTTTTGGCCAAGAATTAGTCGAAAAATTATCCTTAGGCAATTTCAATAGCCATGTCCATAGCCTATTGAAATGAGCGAACATTACAATGAAGTATTATGTAATCCGAACAGGGTATTGAAATTGTCCTATAAAGATGATTTTCTGAAATCCTTTGCGGTCGAGTTCTTTGCATCAAATTAGAATTGTACTGACTTGTTTGCAGTTAATTCATGGCTCTCGAATTTGATCGGCTGGGCAAAAATAAATGTTTAAGTTTAGTCCTCTCGAAGCTATCTTGTTTCCAATTTGGCAGTTGTGACACTTCTTTGGACTTGCCAATGTATTTTTATGTTTTGATGTTCTTATTTAGAGCGGGAATCTAAATCCTATCAACCTTCAACAAGACACAGATGTCTGGATCATAACAGTGATCTGTAAAAACAAGAATTTTCTTGAGGGCTAGTTATACTCTTGCAATGTACTGAAATAAGCACAGCTCATATCAAACTCTTACAAGTAAAAGACTTGAATAGTCAGGAGATGATTACAATAATATACATTTCCACTTTCGATAAAGATATTTGCCAGAACCATGAGAACGGCGAGGGCAATTTAAGCTAATAGCCACAAAATAATAACAAATAAGCTTGAAAATGGCAGAGGCAACATTTGATAACACTGGCAATATATTTCATGTATTACAAGAGAAATTTCCCTCTCGTTTTTTCTTGGTTCATTTCAATACTGGCATTAACAAAAGCAGCAATTTCAGAAAGATTTTATATCACCCTAGAGTTATATTCTAAAGATCAAACATTTTGTACTGAATGTCGCTGACGCGCGAACTGCATGAATCTGGAGAGCGAAGGACTAACCAAGATGGCGGATACCACGTGATCACGAACGAGCGATGGCTACAATTTCGCACCCACACGAGCCTTCTACGTCTTTAGGAGTTCTGTGGTGTGCGCCCTTCCCACAGAACTCCTAAAGACGTCTTTAGGAGTTCTGTGGCCCTTCCCGGTGGCGTTCGTTCGCTATTTTGCGCTGCTCCCAGTAGTTTAATGAAGCACATACAATAAATGCATGTCCGAGAGGATCTGCGAAAATGAAAATCTGTAAAACCAGGGACGATCGTTCATGTGCACTGGTATACGCAAGTTTTGTCGATTGATGTACCGGATTTTTTTTTTTTTTTTTTTTTTTTGATGCTTCAAAATAGTGAGAAATGGTATATGATTATCAGGACTTAACTGGGAGATGTAGTTTACTTGATAAACTTAATACTGATATTAAAATGGGTGCAGAAAATTCATGTTAAAAGGTGAATTTCAAGCGTTAAAAGGAGTCAAATTGACCATAATTTGGGAACCGTAAAAACCCGGCTCCCGTATATGACTGTCTCCTACGGGAACCGTTGTCAACGGGTTAATATTGGAATATCATCATTGAAATTGAAAATTATTATCCATTCAGAAATTGTTTTTCACTGGTAACAAATTTACAAATCAGTAGAAAAGGTAAATTAGTCTTAAGCATTTAGAGTGAACATTAAATTAAACAAGCAACAAATCGTTTATAATAATGGACAGTGAGCAGGGAGGTTGTATACAATATAGTAAACATACAACAGTAACTTCCGCCTATTACATTATAAGCATTTTGAGTTACGGGGATAGCAGATATTGCAACAACATAAAAACATTTACTGTAAGTTGAATTATAAACACATAGACATTGTAAATTCTGAGTTTTATTCAATCTATCTTTCGTAGTATTTCAATTTCCACAGGTCAAATAAGTAATTTTTGATATATTTACCATTCTAGAGACATCAATCAGTCGGGGGAAGAGCTTAAGGACCTCCTCTGCATTCTCTTTCGGGTGGTCGCTTATGAACTGGGCACGACTTTTTGCCGTCTTGGCCACATATTCTTTTACTCGTTGTATCGGCTCTCTATTGTATTTCAGCCAACTATGCATCTTTGCAGCATCCTCCTCTGTCACATCTGCAGCTTGTAAATAAATTGAGAACAAATGCACAATATTTATTACACAGTTTTAAAAAAGAGAGAAAAAAAGACTCTCCTCAACTCTGCCATATTGTAACTTGGGAAATTCGTCAAATTGATTTTCTAACATATACTTTATATACTCAGCTCAAAAAATATTTTTTGTCAAGTCAAACTATACAAATTTTATTAATAAGTAGCCTTTGGCTCCAAACTAATAAAGGCCAAATTCACTCTGGCTTATTTCTATTCTACTCACCTGTTGTGTAGTCAATATTGGTGGTACTTATTAGACTTGTTTGTGCTTGCACATTTTCCACCTTGGGTTGTCCACGTTCTATGGATCTTTTCCTCACATTCCTGAGCCTGTCCTCCAGGTACCCTGTTGCTAAATGCCTCCCTCCACATGGTGCAAACCATGCCTCCTGTGTTAAATTCAGGAAGAAAGCACCTTTGTGATTAATATAAAATGGAAAGTACATTAGCAAACTCAAATATGATGAGTTAGGTTGATTTCTAGTACACAATGTTGTTTGCAGTCCATATGTAACAAATGCAAATCCCAAAACAAGTCAGTGTGGTGCTTCATGGCTTCACTCACACCTGGGAAATGTGAAATTCATCAATGGCTCTTATGTTCTTATAATTTATTCTTTTGGGGGGAGGAAGGCACACAGACCAATCAATCATTAAATTTCCATGTGCAAATATTGCAGTTGCTTAAAACTGGCATGGATGCCCTGCTAAAAATGTACCTTGGTACCATCCATGGTACCTTCATAAAGTTACAAAAGAAACCATGAGAGAAACATCAAATTACCATGATTTCATGCTCATTTGATGTTTCTGCTTTTTTCCCCTTAATTTTTCAAATACATAATTAACAGATGGTTGGTCACACCAAGAAGCTAAATTCGACCTTTTGGGGAAGAGGGATAAGAAAAAGATATATATTACATAGCCAGCACCCTCCTTATCCATAAGCCTTGGGAACTCCTCAACAATGGCCATTGCCATGGAAAGCTTGACATCAAAAAAATGTATCAAATTTATTTAGACTTGATGATGCAATCTTTGAAAAAAATCCCTGTTAAGGTAAGAAAAATCAGAGATGTTTGACATGTTTACCTCCGAATATCACTCTGTTTTAGGCCTAATTAGGGTATCATAAACTATCAAACAGCACTCAACTATACTGCTGTACACAAGCGCGACCACAGGTTTTCCAAACCACCCCTAAACAAGTTTTATCCATTGGTCAAATTTACACCCTATTCAAGGATTTTCGAGTGATTTCTTGAAAATTTTACCCCCTAAACAAGTATAACCCGTAAAACATACCCCTAAACAAGGTCTGTCTCAATTAAACCTCTAAAAAGTCAAGGTTTAATTACCTTAAACATTTAATCTCAATTTAAATTAAACCTCTCAAACGTACCTGTCAATAGCAACTATTTCTGATATTAACATTAGCAATTTATACAGCATGTGACAACACCAAGTTATTTCTCCATTGGATATCTCCCTTTAGATGCTTGTGTAGAATAACAAAGGATGATAACTACCATGTCTGTTTCTGAAAACATCTTAGAATAATTTATTTAGAAAAAAGAAATATGAACACGATTAAAACACACATGTAATCTCGTTCCTGATTAAAGAGAACGAGTTCTTGATAAGGTTTAATGTTGTTGAGTAATAGGAAGAGGTTACAATGATAAAGAACAATATTTTAGGCACTCCCCTTAAAATATGTCTCATAAAAATTCTGTATGAGAGTTTGTATTTGTCATGGGTCTGTAGTAGGTGGTGGTGGTTGTTGTTGGGGGGGGGGGGGGGGAGAACGATTAAAGTTTTTAAAAGAGACTCGTGCAATTCTGGATCGCACAAAATGGACAAAATCCCCCAGCGAAATCCAGACAACTAAGAGGGAAAATATACCCTAAACGCATATTGAAAAACTCCGCAAACATACCCTTTTTCCAAATATTTGGCGTTTTTGACATCCTAAACGCGTCACGCGCCTTAGTCAGCAAAAACTACCCTTTTCACGCGTGTTTTGGTCGCGCTTGTGTACAGTAATATAGTTGAGTGTCCCCCCCCCCCCCCCCCCCCCCGGTTTAAGTGGGCCTGGATTATCTTTTCCTCGGGCCTAGGCTACAAAAAAAAAAAAAAATAAAAATAAAAAAAAAATAGATCAATCTGGACAGCTATTGGGGATAAACTTACCCATGTACTTTTTGCCACAACAAGCTCACCCTTTTTTGCCCTAATTTTCCTATTTTTTGAAAATGATTCAGTACTTGACTTCAAACAAGTGAAACTGAAAATAATTAACTAGATCTATACATAGATCTATTTGGCTTTGATGGGAATTTCAGTTGAAGTTTCATTTTCTCATTATTCTATTTCTAGCTATCTTGACTTTAGACAGTAACAGTAAGTCTGATCTAGACCTAAAATTTTCTGACATTTATCAACCTTCCCCATGGCATAGGCATAGACAGACGGTAGAGTCTTCACTGCTAACTTAATCAGGTACTCTTAGAAAACAAATTTTAGCCCAATTTTGCCAATTTTTAATCACAAACGTATATCTATATCGAATCTGACGTTAGTAGACGTGAAGTGGTTTTGACTTGGATCTACTGCGTTCAACAACACGTACGGCCGCGCTGCAGTGGCCGTGATCGATCGAAATATCCCATCGTCGATGATCATATACCTTGCAAAATGCATGCTGTTTACTTTTTCCAAAAGCCGTGATAAAGTTAAACTCTAGAGATCTAATCTTGTCCAAACGATCTTGCTGTAAAACTGGAAATTTTCAAGGCTTATCCTTTTAAAAGTACAATCCAAATCGGCAAAAGCCAGATCATTCACTTGCTTGAGACATTGCAACTGCAATGGCAAACACACGGTGTGCACTGCACATGGGTAGTGTGACTGTGTACATGTAATAACATGCATATGCTTGTAGTATGAATAGCCTTCCGCCTTCATGCGAGTGCGCGATTACGGGAGGTATTTTGAGTAATCCTCGGCAGTTATTATGCGATCCCTTCGCATCTACACAAAGTTGCTGCGTGACTACACGCGTGTATAAGCTAAGGTCAAGGAGTAAGGGATCGCCTCCGATTCCGTCTTCATTGCATGCCCATGTATATTGTGTATATACACGATGACGTATGCGCGGAAAACCGTAATTTGTTATGGAAAAGTGGGAAATACGCGGAAAAAAAATCTAGGATTTTAGGCTCGGAGGAAAAAGCGGAAATCCGCAGATACCGCGGAAAATTTTCATGCCAAAGACGTATTATAGATTTACATCCGGACAAGCAATAGACAGTAGATTCTAGCCTAGTGACAGTCTAGCTCTATTACTTAGATCTACTTAACGTAGTCTTAGACCCCAAATTTCACAACGTGTCTTGACTCTTGTCACAGTTAAGTGAGTAACAGTTTGTTAGAATACTCTATTATATATTAGAGAACAAATATTGATGACTTGTGTATTTTATGAATAGTTTGTATTGAATCAAAAGACAAAAGAGAGTGCTTCATTTTTGTTAGCCTAACGGTAAAACTCTAACGTAACAGTTAACTTAGGCCTAACATTAACTGTTTAAAGACTGTCCTGGCCATGCAGACATTGATTACAGCCAGTCATTCGCGTCGCGATGTCGTCGTGCTGCAGCTCACTTAACGTTATGACTTACTTAACGTTAACGGTCCAATTAATGAATAAAATATCAGATCAAATTGGAATAACTATAGATAAATCATTAAAAATTTCTCTACATACCTTCAAAGTTAGAAAAAGTATCTTTGCAGCCCCCACTCCGTAAGAAGTGTCTTTATTTCTACCGATCTGACAGCTCCGGCCTCCATCATGATTCCAAAAAATGTTTTAGAAATCGCGCCTAAAAATTTGACCAATTGGAAAGCTTGATTATGCGTCTCG
Organism: Heliocidaris tuberculata; assembly: GCA_025618425.1. Taxonomy (NCBI): domain Eukaryota; kingdom Metazoa; phylum Echinodermata; class Echinoidea; order Camarodonta; family Echinometridae; genus Heliocidaris; species Heliocidaris tuberculata. The sequence continues at coordinate 42,747,996 of CM046833.1, forward strand.
CATCGCGCAACATCACCCCATCCAATCAAAAGTTCTCCTCTTGAGAATATACAAATTACAAAATTCTCTGATCCGGAAAGGGGTCAAAATATAATTTAGGCAGGGGAAAAATGCCGAACCGACCAAGTTCCGTGTCAAATTTTACACGGAAAAGATAAAAAACTTTTGACTCGGAAAAAGGATCAGCACTTTGACCCGGGATTTTTTAGAGTGTATGATGCGGACGACACAAGCGATAGAGCGTAGAGAAATCATATTGCATCCTGTGTTGAGAGGACTGCGCCGACTCCACATCTATCGGAAGATCATGTTGTTTCTTTGTTGGTCATGGGTCTGGGCTTAGCTTGACATCCCCAGATAACATAACAGTTAGTTGAAAACATGGAAGTAGAATTGCTGCAATGGGGAATTGGCATACGATGGTATCTCATTGTGCTGCTTGCTCTCCTCCATTCATCAATACGATTAGGAGATAGGTTGTATTCGTGTCTTGCTATAAAATGGTTAGTGACCAGAGGTACAATGAGGTAGAATGACCAGAGCATAATCTTTTCCATTGTTACAGTGACTCTGCATATGCTATCTAGAGAGAGTCCCGGAAAAAAGTTAACAGTTGGAAAAATTCTCCCCAAATAAATGTTTCAAAATATTTTTAGGAAATTGTCATACCTGTGGGTATCTTAGGGTCTCTTCTATCAAAAGACACCAACATAGCTCACAATTTTTAAAGCTTGGGTGAGCAAAAGCCATTTTTGTGAAAGGGTGAAAAATCTAGACTTGACAAGAATCATGAGAATTGAAATTGGCTCTGGCTGGTATCAGCCGAGCTGAGAGTCACGTAAAGGCTTAGAAATTTCCATATTCTGATCAATAAAAGACAATTAATGAATTAACAGGCTATCTTCTTTGTATATCCTTACACATCCCATCAAAATTGTATGCTTGGGTGAGCAATTAACTACTTCGCTGAGTGTTTCAAAATGTCACTTTTGGTGAGTATTTTAATTTCATCTGGCAGCTCACTCAACCATGAAGTTTATATGGGATATATCAGAAAATACATTGAACAAAGTCTGTTCTTTTATTAATAGTCTTTTAATGATCAGAATATAAAAATAACAAAGTCGTTTCATGACTCTCAACTTGGCTCATACCAGCTAGAACAACAATAACAACAAAACAAAAATCAAGAATGGATTTATACCATTTCACAAAAGTGGCTCTTGCTCACTCAAGCATAAAAGATTGTGAGAGATTTTAGCGTCATTTGATAGAAGAGACCCAAAGCTAACCACAGGTATGACATTTTCCTGAAAATAATATTTTGAAATATTTAATTGTGGAGACTTTTTCCAACTGCTAATTTCAAACGGTTCTCAATTTTGCTGATACCAGTCAGACCAAATATCAATTATTGTCTAGTCTGAATTCTGCACTCTTTCACAAAAGTGGTTTCAGATCACTCAAGCGTAATAACTGGTTAGATTTTATTTGGTTATTGTATAGGAAGGACCCTAAGCTGTCTACAAGAATGACAATTTATTGAAAATATTAAGAAATATTTATTTAGGGAGACTTTTTCCAACTGTTAACTTTTTGGAGAGAAGCACTGTATAACCCCATTTGTAATTTTGTTTCATCATTGTTCTTTTTTCATTATTTTTTTTAGTTATCCTTTTAACTTAAGCCCGCCTCATACTGTGCGATTTTATCAAGCGATGACTTGCGATACGATGCTAAGCGAGTTTGAGCGATATCGAATGCCATCGCTCGTTACCACAGGATCTGCGATTCATGTCTCACACTCTGCGATTTTAGCATTTCGCGCATGCGCACTTCATTACTGATAACGCGATTTTACTAGTAGTAGTAGTAGTAGTAGTATCAGCTGACAGACATAAGTACAGTTCCTGAAGCTTGAAAGGTAATTATTTGTTAAATATAAACATGAAACGCATATTTAACGAATGTTTAGCCTATGTTGTAATTAAAATTAGTATAGGGACTTATTATAAATGAGGTAACCAGCATTTAGGGGAGAGTTTAGTCTTTAACTCGAGTGTTTAGACGTAAATTTTTACAGTGTAATTCATATTTTATTTAAAGTCAGATGGATTGGAAAAGGAAAAAACAAATTTCGGGTTAAAGATATTTAATTAATCTTTTTTTCGGACATCATGTGATTCTCTTCTTACTCACCTGTTGTTTTGAATTCACCGATTTGTTGGTGTTGTCTTTGCAGAATAAAATAACATTAATGATAATAATAATTCTAATGACAATAGAATCAGTTCATTGTTGATAGTTTTAATTAAGCGGTGATTCGACATTTGCTCCGGTGACAATTGTTCTGGGCTTTATTTCTTCAGAAGTATGGGTTTAATAGGACAACTGGTAAGGTTTGCATTTTTTTTTTCGGTTATTGTACCCCTTCCCCTTTTTATATAATGTTGGATGCTGGCTGATCTTTACCCCCTCCCCCATTCTCTCTCTCATTCATTTTTTGCTTCTCTTATCATCTTTTTTTGCTTCTCTTATCATCTTTTTTTGCTTTTCTTATCATCTTTTTTTTTTAATTCTCCACATTACTTTCTCTCTCCTGCCCCCCCCCCCTGTCTATTGCTTTCTTAATATTTCTCAATGGTGATTAGAACTATAAATCTTACTGTACCCCCTACCCTTTCTCTCTCTGGAACTCTCTCACATCCCCTCTCGGTAAACAATATTCACATAAGATCCAGTGAAACACCGAGCTCTAAGTGACATAATTATGAATCATGCATCTGTATTGGAGACGTGCTGAGGTCCCTTACAATGGCAAGATGAAAGCTGCATGTTACAGAATAGTTACTCTATTTTATGGGAATTACAAATGAAATGATTTTGATCAAAGAAAAGAAAAGAAAGAAAGAGAGACAGAGAGAGAGAGAGAGAACGTGTTTACAGTGAGTCAGGCATAGTTCCATTAAACACTAGGTCCATTTTCCTGAAATGAAAACACAAACTCACTTCTGTGTATGTATACATTTTAACTAATAAACAAACATAAGGAAATAAAAGAATGCACATTACATTACTCACAATGATTCTTTCAAATAAATGCTCACACTGAATCATACACATTGAAAATAATTATTGCAAAGTCTTATCATCAGGCATATTTTTAGCACCTCGTGCATTACATTTAGTGGAATATCTGCTTATTAGCAAATCAATACCTTAAAATATGACCAATGTTACACAAATTAGTATAACAATTATATGTATAGTTACGTAATTATTTGGTATTATCATGGTATTGTCTATCTGTGGGAGTATTTCAATATTTCTTGTCATAGTCAACCATTTTTGACTTGGTTGTTTTAGCGCAAACCATGATCTTGAATACTATCTTAACACCAATTAGCTATAAAAACTAACAATACAATTTCTTGATCAACATTTACATACATGTATATCACTTTCATGAGAAAACATCATTATATAAAATTCCTTCATAGGTTTCTGTATCCTTTCCCCCCTTCTCACTTGCATTTATATCAAATTACATTTTTGCACAAACATGATATGAATAATCATATCTTACCTTGGCATTTGAAAAGTACTTTTTTTAGGTCTTCTATTAGAGCAAATATCTAAATAGCCCAATTAAAAGGAACAAGTGGTTGAATAATGCTGGGTGAGTTTTTTTTTTTTTTTTTTTTTTTTTTTTTTTCTTCTTCTTCTTTTTGCTGGAAACCAAATTGGTATATGGATAACATTCAACAAGTTGTATAAAAATTTCCTGTTGTTTGTTGAAGTTGCGAATGCCAGTTTATATAAATATTCTGATCATATAATGAAGGAAAACAAAAATAATTTGACAAATATTTATCAAGTCTATTTAACATAAAAAAACATGTATACATAATATAGTTATCCTATTATTATAAATATGAAAACAAAACAAACAACAAAAATCTTGTATTTTGGCGCAGTGATTTCAATAAACCTAAATTTAAAATTCATTTCACAAGATTGGTATGATAATCATTATTACTATCATGCTTTTCTGACACATGTAATACATTACATTTTAACGATTCACACTTTCTTTTTTTATAGCAGAGGCTTAACAACAACAAAATGCATTGCATAATATGCCTTCCATTCATATAATACAAAAATGTATGAAAGGAAGAGAAAGCACACTGGAATATTTTAATCTTTTTTCAGCAATACAAACAGAAAAGAAATTCACTATTTCTTATTAAAAACAACAACATGTAATGAAACAAACCAAAGTTTACACCCCCCCCCCCCACCCACAAAAAAAAAAAAATACATGTAATTGAAAGACAAATCATTTTGAAAAGGCATTTTTTCCCCCTCTTTATGCATGAACAAGGTGTTGTTTATGTTTTTTTCAATGTGAATCACAACTAGCTGAGAGAGATAGTTGTGCCGCAAGAAGTTGCTCCTGATTGGACATTTATTTTATGGATTCTCAGTAGTTCACAGTATTTGTTGAAAATAACAGCGTTTCATCTCCCAATTTTCAAGTAACTTCATTTTTCAAATGCAAATTTTGCTTGAATCATCAAAATATAATATACTTTATAACGAAACAATAATATTAAGTATCATATAATACAATATTTTCGTTTGTTACGGGGTAGAAAAATTATGTTTGATCAAGTATGCATACAGACTTATGTATATTAATAGTCCAGCAGATTGGTAAAAAATTGTGCACTTTTTCATAAAACCATGACATTTGGCATGTATGTAGAGTTTTTGATGCATAATAATTCCGGATATGGGGCCAATAAAAATTCGGGCACTGGGGCCCGTTGTGCCCCCCTCCTTTTTTTTTTTTTAAATGGCCCTCTCAGGGTCTTTCCCCTTCAAAGTTGATGTAATCAATTTTAGTTCGATACAATGAAATATTATGTAATATTTCACGGCCTCTAAAATCAGACAAATGCTTTAGGTGCCCATTTTTTTTTTCAAATAAAGGGCCATCCTATATATATCAGAATATTATAAAGTCACTGATTTGTTGAATATAAGTAAATGCTTCTAGTTGTGATCAGTTATCATTACCTCCTTGAAATCAATGAGATATGTGGCGCAGGTGCCCACTATGACCAAGAAAGGCCCCAAAAGGCCAAAAATAATATATCTACTGTACAACATATATTTCTTTTAAATCTTTGTTTCTAATTCTTAATGGTATAGACATTAATTTTGAAAGCAAGGTTACATAAAAAGCTCACTTTAACAGGCCACATAGGCCCATCGATGGCCCATTCGAGACAATTGAATTTGATTAATTCCCTTACAGAGGTTGGCCAAATTCAACAATTTCAAAGTAGCTTCCAAAGTGTTTAAAGGTACCCTTTTATGAAATTCTAATTCTTGTTATTTTGTACATGATACTCATCTAAATTGAAAAATGACATCCGTTTGCAATGAATACGTATCTGAATATTTTTAAAATAATATTTTCCCCACGTATTCAGGCCTAAAAGAGTCTGCTAAGCTCCGCCCCCTTTTAAACCCCGAATTCTCGTTCTTCGAGCATGATTGACGTGTGACGTCACAAACCGACATCGCCGGTGCTTGTTTATAATATCTTGCATATATCACGCGTGCAAACTAACTTGCAGTTATATATATCACCTCGAAAACCACCTCTAAATCGAAGTATGCCGCAACGCTGTGTCTTTGCAGGTTGCAGCAACATCACAAAGGAGGGTGTAAGTCTACATTTATTCCTCAAAGACCCAAATATTAGAAGAAAATGGACCTCAAAAGGGAAACTAACTCGCGTCAATTGGAAGGGGCCGAGTGACCGCAGTGTCCGTGTGTTCCGAGCACATTTGTGCGGAGGACTTCCTCGATAGTACGGGGCTGCATGGGGCGTTTGGCATCAAGAAGAGGCCGTCCCTGAAGCAAGATGCCATCCCCAAAATCAAACTTGATCTACGGTATCTATTGATCATATATCTATTGATCAACTATCACTGTACCTACACTAACTTAGTCTACCGGTACTTATTATTCATAGCAGCACAATGAAAACATGCAAGGTAACAGGAGAGCTAAGGGTTTTCTGGATATCAATGTTAGAATTTACTAGAAACAAATTAAACGCTACCACCCCATGCACCAGTAAAACCCTACCCAAGCCCAGGCCAGGCAGGGTCAGCAGGCGAACAACCGAACGGCACGGCGTGTACACCTGCGCACGTCGAGCTCACTGCCTCGATCAGCTTTCAGCTCAGCCTCATCAGGACTGGGGCATTTTGCAAGCGCAAACAAGATTAATAATTGGTGGATATCCGTAAATTAAAATTTAATCGGCAATCTAATTATCAAAAGGAATTACTAGTTATAATTCCCAAGTCTCCCGTCGATATCTTCTCCGTTATTGAAATCAGGGACGTCTCTGTCATATAATCAGAATCCGACATGTCTGGTTCAAACAAATACGGCCGTGCCCCTAATTCCTCTTTTATTTCTTCAGTCTGAAGAAATAAAAGATGTTATCGTTCGTTGATATAGGATTTAAAAAAAAAAAATAAAATGAAGGGCTGTAATGGCACGAAGTCGAAGCTAGGATCTACACGAAGTTCAATAGCCTACACACACACTTTCAGCTTGCGTGGAGTCAAGCATTCTGAGTGTGACGTCACATGACGTCATCGATCGCTGGACCGATTTTCCAAAATTTTTAGGGGCGTTCCCAATTAATTTTTTATTTTCAAGTTTACAGATTAATGAATGGAATTCAGGTAAAATGGTTGACAGATCTGGATTCACAGTAGAAAAGTCTACTAATTAAAGTTCCTTTGTAATTCCATAAAAGGGAACCTTTAAATGCCTACTTGCTTGTAACTTGAGTTTGGGCTTTAAAGCAAAGCTATTTGCAAGCTGGTTATCATAGGCAGAATAGTTGGGTCACTTCGTTTCATCAAGATTGCCGTCACATTCAAAATGGCCTCCGTTGTGACTTAAGATGTGACTATTGGTATTTTAAAGTTTACGTTGTATCTGGAAGCTTAAAACTTGGTATAAAAGTGTAGAATTGGATACTGATATGCTGGAAATTTCTACAAACAGAAAATATCAGTCTAACATTTAAAACATCTTTCTCTTCTTATTCAAGAGTTATTCATGAACAATTTACATTTAATGTTCTGATGAAGAAGAAAAATACTTTTCTTTTACAAATAAATGTTATAATGCCTGCACTTTCCTTTTTTTTTCATCTTCGTGGCCATGTTGAAAAAGATAAAACTGATAATGTCCTTACGAAACAACCTAGACATCGTACGATTAATATATGTATTCTTTATAAACATCCGCAACACCTAGGGCAATCCAAACTTTGTAATAAGTTGATTTGTGGAAAATCAGAATAAAAGAGAAACATAATGATGAAAGTTTGAAAGAAATCAGACCAAGAATAAGAAAGTTATCTATGTTTGAGAAATGAGATCGCTATTTGAATCGCAAATTGGCAGTTGGGTCAATTGATTGTGAGGTATTTCCGGCCGATTCTCGATTTTGTCCTACACCGTTAATTTTCCTTTTTCTCATAAGCCCCTTTTCCCTCAGGGCACTACAAAAAATATATTTTAGTAATATTTTAGGAAAAATTTACATTTTAGTTATGTGTGTTGGAACAAATTCAGCCTATTTGAAATTCCCATTTGTATAGGGATTACAACTTTCATGTTGCTTTTCCAATTTCTTTCAAACTTTTTACAATCTACTTCTCTGATTTAGCTGCCTTCATCTAGAGCAATTTGCCATTAAGGTTGGATGTCCCTTTAAAGAAAGAGAGCCTGAATACATCATTCTATAGCATATTAACCATTTTGCATTTTGATGCTTTATGCCAAAATGCAAAATTATCAGATGCAAATTACATTATGCACAGTATTTTTCAATTTGATGGAAATCTTGGAAATAAAATTCCCCACTATTTAAAATTTTCACCAACATATGATATACATTTACCTTGGTTTCACTGTGTCTCGACTAAATACACCATTGTAACGCGCTTGTCTATTTTTGGCAAAACAAGTTCCAACATCCATAACTTTCTACCTATCAAATATAAGCTTCAGGACACAGCAAACTTAATGCAAATAACCATATTTTGAAACAGACCAGTGGTCATTTTAATTTGACGGCCATCTTAATGAAAGGAAATGACACTACACTAGAGGTATTCTGGTTATAAAAACATACTACCTTGCCAATAGTTATACTTAAAGAGCCCAAACTGAAAGTTATGCATATTCATTTAAACCAAATATATATATATTTTTAAGATCTTATTTTGCAGATAAATTATTTGGGCATTTATGGGCCTTTTTGCTATAATGGGCACCTGTGGCACCTACGTTCTTTTTTTTTTTTTTTTACTTCAAAGACGTAATGATGACTGATCACAATTAGAAGCATTTTACTTATATTCAACATCTCAGTGACTTTATAACATTTTGATATATATATAGGATGGTCCTTTATTTGAAAAATGGGCACCTAAAGTATTTGTTTGAATTTAGAGGCCGGGACATACTACATGATCTTTCATTATATCAAACTAAATTTGATTGCATCAACTTTGAAGGGGAAAGGCCTTGAGAGGGCCATTAAAAAAATGGGCACAACGGGCCCCAGGGCCCGAATTTTTGTTGGCCCCATAGCCAGAATTATTCAGCATTAAAAAAAAAAACTCTATCTACATGCCAAATTTCATGCTTTTATGAAAAAGTGCACAATTCCATCGATTTTCTGCTGGACTATAATAAATCTGTATCATGTGGGAGAAAACAAGTCACAACTGACCTATACACATGTAGTTACGTGTGTCACAGTTATCCTTCTGTTAGCAATGATTTCACCAATGTTTAAAAGCTGGGTTTTTTCGGACACATATTAATCAGACATGATTATTTACTTTTGGGCATAGAAATTTAACGTCACCATCTGAAAGACGGGATTCAGTTTTAAACCAGGGTCCGTCAAAGTCGGTTCGTAGGCGACGTCAGAGAGATGACCAATAAAACAACTCACGACTCCCTCTAAAAGATCCATCATGATTTTGCCCGAGGCTATGGTGGCTATGCCACTGTCTGTGTCAAGAAAACCTTTAGTACAGGAAAGCCTTATGAACTAAGAGGGTTCAAATCTGGATAGTGAATTATGCTAACTGACAAAGTTTTGTGCCTGCAAAGTATGTTAACTGTAAAGTTAGTAATTATAATTTGAATTACAACTAGAATCTCACTATTTTTCAGCGATTTCATGTCCACATACATAAAAAGCTTTGAATAATGTCTCAACAACTTGTACCGATTTTCGAAACTCAATATTGCTCTGTTTGTGAATGGTCCTATACTGACAACATAAATTCCAGGGTGAGGGGGGGGGGGGGCATTGAACAAAGAAAATACCACCTTCAATACATATGATCTGAAGGAGGCGGCTCAGATTTTAACAGTTTGATGTCGGATTCCTGAGATAGTTGTAAAAGTTCTGAGTAGGTATCACCAGGAATGGGATTGTGCTCAAAGTTGATTTCTTTAATGGCAGACATTCCACTGAGTTTGCTTGCATCCAGATCTGCAAGAAAATGATAAATTGATAAATTATATGAAAAAGAGAGTAAAAATAAGTTTCAATTAGAAAATAAGCTATATGCAAAAAGATAAGGGGGGGGGGGGCTAGAAACATTAGGAGCCAGCTTACTTGTAATTTATGACATTTTAAGATTCATTTTTAACTTATCAATATAAATATTCTGAAACAAATAGTACAACATAATCATGATCATCTTAGGTAGATCTCACAAAAACTTTCAAAGGATTAACATGTAGCTGTTGACTACTGAATTTTCTTATTCCCTAAGGACTTGATACAGGACCTACCTGATTCCAGAAGGCAATGGGTTAACTGAAAAAAAAATAATTAAAAAAATGGGAACTAAAAGACATAGAAGCTATAAAAAGAACTTAAACGCTTATGTTTTGTGAACAAGGTAAATGATACCCCAAACTTCACTTTCAGTCTTTACAAATTGAATAATTAAGAATTCTCTTTGTCTGATCCTTAATCATAAATTCGAGCAAAATGATCTGAAATTATTTCAGCTGTCATATCAACTCAGCTTGGTATTGGGTGAGCTGTGGAAAATATACATTGTAGAATGCAAAAACTGATATGCAAAATATATCAGCCTATTATTATTATTATAAATTAAATTAATTTATCCAGCATGGCGAGAAATCTTAGAAGAGAGAGGAAATGTTGAAAAACATATTGAAACAAAAAAAATGGATACTAACGAGAAAAGCAGCTACCTAAATTTTGTATGCTGTTTACGACGCACGTAAGCACTGATGCAGTGATGGGCGTGGCTGCCACTTCTTCGGCCAGCCGCCAGCTGCAAGCTGAAGCTCTCTCTCCTAACTTAGACCGAGTAAGCTATGATAGTATGAACAACCTAAATATTAGTTATGTAAAAACATATAGTTTCTCTTCTTGTGTCTTTTCATATCGTAGACTAGACCTAGTACAACTCTTGTCACTGCTTCCGCCGCTGTTGTGGGTGAGAATTGAGATGAAAAGGCTTGGAATTTTGGGGGAATAAGGACCTTTAAATAGTAGTACAATCTTTCAACCCCAAACAAAGTTAGAGGTCATATCAATATGCTTGGGGTTTTTGCATTTATTTAGATCTACATGCATCCCGCAAACATTTTATTATAATGTACAAATGTATGCACCAGACTTCAAGTTCTGGTATGATTTGGCAATGAGAATCCCAGACCCAATGATGTTCGCCAAAACGAGTAAGTTAAATTTGCAGGGTAAAATTTCCATCCAGCAGCTGCAAACTCAATATCTTTGACCCATTCCTGCACTGCGGAAAACTATGAAATCAGACTAAAATCAAATCCTATGTACGGGACTACATATGCAAAAAAATCTGTGCGATAAAAAATGCATAGTGCACAATTTCATCAAATTACTACATATTTCCGTCATCAGTCTGTCTTTTGTCACGCAATTGTGATAGGCCGGCAGGCTGATGTTAAATAGTGCCGGCCTATCCCGCCACATTTGGAGGAGAATCTCCTCCTCTTCGTCTGTCCACTGGAAATCCATCGTTATGCCATAATCGCATCGCACACAATTTTTGAACACGTTCAAAATCCCGCGATGAGAGGCGATTGCTTGCGATAGTTGAAAGATCGCCTGCTATTGCATCGCAGAACCTCTCACACTGAACGATATCAGGCAATCTCCTGCAATGCGACGCGATGTCGCAAGTAATTGCACAGTGTGAGGCGGGCTTTAATCTACGAGCTAGCCTTGGAAAGGCATTCGGCTTCTTCTGGATCCTAAACTCTGAACTTAATGTCCTCTTTAATTATGTATGAATGTATTTTGTCATCATTTGTTTATCTTGTGTACTGTTTTTATTTAATGAGTGGTAATTAACTTGAAATTTGATTCCCCATTCTCGTCTTGTACTTGCATGTCATTAATAAAGTATTGCAGAGTGAAACTTTGTGGCAATCGACTAGCGATTCCCGCTTGTCAAGCAACAGAGAAAGTAGATGATGTCGTTTGGTTTTGATCGACGATGAACAAAGTAGGTGGATCTGGAGTCTCTGAAAGAATTTAAAGGGATACTTTGGTAGGCCTGCATGGGCGATTTCCGATGAGAGAGGAAAATATACTCGGAGCTTCGTGTCACTTCGATACAAGGACTTCCATCGCATGTGCTAAAACATGTGATTCATATTGGACCACCTCTGAGATAAGACTGGCTTGTGTTTTAAATTTCGCGCGGTGGGAAAGTAATCAAACATATGGAAAAGTAATTACAGAGCCAGCTCTCTGGTAGAGCCTGGGATTAGTTACGTAATCGTGGCGACAACGAGTCGCGGCAGGGCAGTGCAGAAGCGATGGCTAGACTAATCAACCAGAAGTTAACCGTGTTTTGTATTTGGAAATATTTCAGCATTACACTAAACTTGTTTGGGGGAACGAGGTTACAACCAGTTACAAGACTAAGAGCCCGGGACTGGTTAAACCCGAAGTATTCGCCGAGCTCCAGTTCGGTCAACTTCGTGCCGTCCGATCATTTATGACCTTAGTCCGACGGCCTCGCACAACGGGCGTGCTATGTGTACAAGTAAACGAGCCTTTTGCAAATTCCGCACGATTTCATTTCCCCATGAGTTCTCATTAGACTGCCCCTTTAAAAGAAGATGATGAAAATCTAATTCATAAGATATAATCCGTATTTTTTGTTATAAAAAATAACATTATTATCAAGTTCCTCCAAAAATTTGGCATTATCATAGTGATAAAAAAGTGATCATTATACATAATTTAGTTGGCCTAGGTTGAATTGTGAATGACTCACCAGAAAACGTGAAAGTAATATTTGTGCTGTCGCGGCCAATCCTTGAGTTAGCTAAGCATGTATAAATGCCGTCGTCATTCCTTTCCAATATTACTTATAATCATTCTGCTCGATATAGCAGTATCTTCTTCCACTAAAATGTTGTGGTGAATCTGACGCCGTATGCTGTTGATTAGTTTAGTGTTATTACAGAACCACACTATAGAAGCGGGAGGTCTACCACATGTTGTACATGTAAAGATGGTATCGATGCCTCGCCGGTCATTCTGATTCCGACGAACAGAGTAGTTGACAATGACAGGAGAATCTGCATATATTTAAAAAGAAAGAACTGAATTACAGAAAAGACAAAATAAGACAAATAAATCAATTTATTTGAACAACAGAAGAGAGAGAAGGAAGGGCACGAGGAGACTTCTTTCAAAAGGGATATACAGGTACATAATTTTATGACCGTTTCCAATGTAGTGTGAAGTTGCATTGTCAGCATCATGATGGAAAACATTATTTTTACATAAACTGTGTATAGCGCAGTTTAAGTTATTTGCACACAGTATACCCGACCCAAGCACGCGTTCATTGTGTGCAGCTTAAACATAAATCGGAAAATTATATATATTTATATATGTATGTATACATGTATATATATATATATATATATATATATATACATATATATATATATATATATATATATATATATATATATATATATATATACACACACAGCAAAAACGCTGTTTAAAATTTCGCTGTTTAAAACAACGTTGTTTAAAAAACGGACCCTGTATTTTAAACAACTGCTGTTTAAGACATCATTGATATCGTGGCTGATGACTTTGTTGTTGACATGTTGCAGAAGTTCCTAATGTCGGAGCTGATTGATACATTCAGAGGTAAGCATTTAGACTAAATATATTGTATTCTGAACGAGTTTATACTCAAGACATATTTGTGTTGCCATGACATCTATATGATATCTAGATCTAAGCCACAGTCACATAATTATGATTTAGACCTGCAACTTTGCAAGTCGCCCTTCCAGCGTAGCGCAGCGCAGTTTAAACTGCACACAGTGAACGCGCGCGTGGGTCCGGTATACTGTATGCAAGTAACTTAAACTGCGCTGCGCTGCAAAGTTCCAGGTCTACATAATTTATTTTGTGGATGTGGCCGAGATCTAGACATCATGTAGATGTCACCGCAACACAAATATGTCTTGCGTATAAAGCTCGATCAGATTACAATATATTTAGTCTAAATGCTTACCTCTGAACGTATCAATCAGCTCTGGCATTTGGAACTTATTTGTGTACAACAGCCTTAAACAACCGTGTAGGTTTAAACACATCTGTAGGCCCCATAATGTTTGAAACAATTATTTTGAGCAATTAGCTTTGAATGTATTTTTTAAACAACAGTTGTGCAAAAAGTTCTAAACAACTTAATTTAAACAACCTAGATGTTTTAAACATTTTTTTTTTAAACAAAAAATATTTTAAACAATAGTTGTGAAAAAGTTTTAAACAACTGTGTGTGTTAAAGCAACTTAATCTAAACAACCTAGTTGTTTAAAAGCCGTTGTTTAAAAAAATAGTTTAAAATTTTAAACAACAGGCTGTTTAAAGTTTAAACAACCGTAGTTGTTTAACATTTTAAACAACAGTTGTTAGAGTGACCGGCTTAAACAGCGTTGTTTAAAAATTTTGAAGAGTTGTTTAAAATATTTTTCTGCTCGGAAATTAAACGTGCATCGAAAATAATAAATGAAGACATTCAGTAAACAAGTAAAAAGGGCATTATTAAGAATGATTTATTTGAAACATAATAATGTTATCCAAATCAAAGTGTGATATGAGTAAATGAAGAAAAAAAACATACCAGTTCTTGTGTGTAAAAAATGATGTTAGTACGGTTTCCCCCTCAATGTATATACTAATGTCGATTAAAACAATGAAAATAATTGTCCATTTGCTTAATTAAAATAAACTTATATAGAGAACATGAAGAACCCGGCATTCCCAGTCTTCAAAGATTGTGAAACTTGGTGGAAAACTTGACATATCGGGCGTTTCCCGTGATCGTTTATTGTCGGTGTCAAGGTGAAAACACTCGTGGCGTTCACTCGATGATTTTCATTTGTTAAAGACATTGCATAAGAATACATGGTGACTTTCCGTGATCCAAGGTACCATTGAAAAGCCGGTTCTGGGTAGCCATTGTTCGATGCGCAGGTTATAGTATTGGTTACACCATTCTGTAATTCATTTGTGCCATTCATTGTTGAGGATCCGGGGATCCTTCAAAATAAAAGAACATTTTAGATCATAAACAGTAACGACGAAGGCAATTAGCATTTTTTGTTGTTGTTTTGGTACCACCAGTATTCTTGAAATAGGAAAATGAATATACCTTTTAGTTCATCACGATAAAATACTACAAATGCCTTACAAATATACTCACCATAAACGATAATGTTAATTTCCTCTTTACGTCGGTTTATACCTGCATCTGCGATACACTGAAGTGTTTTGTTGTGATCCCTCCTCATTAAGATTAACTGCATGGTTGACTCTGTATCTCGTAACATTTTATCTGCTTCATTTGCGGTATTGGTAGAAGTGATGGTTCCAAGGCCCTCTTCTGAACCTATGAACCAAGAAATTTGAGCTGTATGGCGTGATCCCATACTCCTGCAGGTGAATGATATAGCTGAGTCCTCAAAGACAATGACACTTCTTGTCCCTGCTGGATGGGAAGTTTCTAATCCAGACGTAGTGAGCCTGAGGTCACTTGGGGAGACTGAGTGAAAAGAAAAAAGAAAGAAAGAAAGAAAGAAAAAAAAAAACACCTAAATCCGACACTGAATAAACAGATCTTATTCAAATGCAGAAAGAGATAAACAACTTATTAAACAGAGTGATAGAGATCGATAACGGCTGTAAGCACACTGAGAGCTGGTTGCTTTTTCTGGATTTAAAATCCCTATCAGGAATAATTCGGAATAAAAAATACTGGAAAATGTTTGGCAGATGTTCCAATAATTTTCTAAAATTTATTCTACCCCACTCCCACATGAAGGTAATTGTGCACCAAACCAGAAGCACACAGAGAACAATTGTGGAAGGATAATCACCTTGAACATCAAGACGGATGGAAGATCGAAGATTATTTTGCAGCTTCCAATGCGACACTGCACATTCCATAGTCTTTCCATCATCTTCTCTGGACGGGGTTACCGACACAACTCTTAGAGAGACGTTAGAGTCACGTTGAACAGCGTTATACTGATTAGCCGGTACAGCACGTACGTTCATGGGAATATACCAGTTTAGTAGTGCAGGTGGTCTTGCGCCTTCTACTGAACATGTGAGGTTGCGGGTCTGCCCTGATGTCATACTTACTGAATCTGCATCCTTGTATCCATTCTTGGACCTGTTGTCGCTGATTGATACCATTCTGGGCAAAGCTTAATTTTTTGGGGAAAAAGAGAAAATATACTGCATGTTACGTTTTGTATCGTGATGATTTTGTCTCCCGTGAACCTTTCACCTACATGAATTGCGGACTCACTATAAAACAAGAAAATTATTGGCATGGTTTAGTCAGGAACAAAAATCTGCAAAGCCAGATATCGTTGCTATCACAAGAGCATATCTACTTATCTGCGAATAAGAAAGACATCTATTTATAGTGTATACACAGAATACGCAAAATGGAATACCCAGAAAATATCTTACCTGATGACATCACCGTTAGTTCCACTTCATTAAAGTCTCCATTTTAGGAAGATGTACCAACGTGGCATAGATAAGTGCCGTTGTCATCCATTTTGAGATCCTTTATTGTTAGATTTCCACTGGAAGAGTCCGCCACCAAATTAAATTTAACCTTATTAGAAACATTTCGCCCACATGTTAACTCGTTGCATTTATGAGTAGCCAGAATATTGTTATTACCGTACTTCCAAGCCAGTATTCGAAACACATACGACGGTGTATGTACAGCCAAGTGTAATATTTTCGCCAACGACGGGAAGGACTTCAGGGTTCTGAATACTAGTAGACACGCTGATCTCGTACGTTGGAGAAACGATGGAGGCGAAGAAGAGTAATATTCAAAAACGAACATCCATATCGCCATCAAGGGATTGTCAATTCTTTCCCTGTATATTTCAACCTAGGAGTTTTTGTTGCATGAACCATCTAACAACTAAACAGCATATCTAAAGAAAGAGGTGAAAACAAGAAGAAATGTGATCTAAACCGTGATAGCAAGATAAGTGAAAATGAAAAGCAGTGGCAAATGCTACCATTCACTCCTCTCTTGTGCTGCGAAAATGAAAGTAATTTGTCTTTCCCAAGAGCAAAAGTGGTCTGCCAATCGTAAATTTAAGGAGTTTCGGAAACTTACCTTAATCGCAGTATGAGATTATTTGATGATATTAATTAGGCCATAAACTGGCTTTGTATTTTATCTTAAACTCCCGACTGTGTCAAAAAGTTGCAAAATATTTTAGGACATATTTTTTATGAATGGAAAAACCTGGGAATGACATAAATTTCTATTGTCGATATGAAAAAGAAAAACAAATACACGACATTGTTGAATAGTTGATGAATAAATGATATATTAAATTTTATAATGAATATTAGCACAATCAACTTTATGTTGTTATGGTAGAAATGGTACAAAATGGCTTTAAGTAATTTAGCATTTAAGGTTACGTTTCGTGGCATCCAGGTTGCTATGCAAATAAGAGAGTTGAAGATTTTTCCTTTCGGTCGACGAGAAAATCAGGCGGTTATCCGGGATAATTACATTTCAAGGTTTATCAATAAGAAGAGGCGTTTAGAAAAAAAATATTGTAGTGTACTGCCTCTCGCTGCAATGTTTCCTCATGTTACTAATAAGGTAAAGTTTCGGTAGAAATAAGTAAACTATTGTTCCCCTTAAGAAAGCATGTAAGGAGGGACTGCCTATTCTAAGATTATATAACGGACTGGTATTTAAGGATAGCACGGCCCTATAGATGTGGGCCTCCTATTCAAATAAATCAAGGGGCTATTATACACAGCTGAAGTTACAGCTACACGATTGTCTTTGAAGTAGGATGAAGCCGCCGCAACAAACACGACAAATAATGAGCTTTCGAAAACAGTATTGCAATTACTCAAATCATTGAATAGCTCTCTATTTCATAACGACGAGTTACTAACAATAACGACATTCTCTTAAATAGCTTATGTCTACCTTTGCGGCTTGGAACATCTGTCATCAAAGAATCAAGGCAATTCAGTGATTCAATTGTAATCTTTTCAATTCTGCCAGGTATTTGCATTTCATTTTCGGTAGCAGGAACTCCATCTGTAATATCTTCTTGTTAAAACATTTTAATTTCGATGTAGTTTGTAAAAGCGTCGAAACTGAATTTGCAATCTTGTGAAACAACAGTTTTAATAAACATTTCATTCCCGATATACCATATCTTTTTACATCACAATTTCAATAAGATGCAGAAAGAGGATCCGTTTGGCAAGGTTCAAATGAGCCTAAAGATACAAGAAAAAGTTATACTTACGAGAAAATGTGGAGTTGAAGACCGCACTACCAGAACCAGATTTCGAAAGAGCTACGCATTTGTACTCGCAGGGATCTTTGAACGAAAGATTCCCCATAATCATTTCACTGAAAGTCAGGGTTTCACCTTCTTGAACAGTCTCATGCAGGGTCACAAAATTCATTTCTTTATCCAATGTTGTTTCGTTGCAGAACCACTGGAACATAAACTGCTGAGGGTTGGCGTCTGATGTACAAGTAAGTACAAACCCAACGAGTAGTTTATTCAATGTAAGACGTCGAGAAGAGATGAAGACAACTGGTTCGTCTGTGTTATGAGAAACATTGAAATGCATGTTTGAGAGAAAAGAGGTAATAAAAAAAGATGGAGAGGTATCGGATTAGGAAGGGGGTGTTAAGTATTGAAAAATTGGCTATAAGAAATTTATGAAAAAGTGATAATTATACCCATCCCTATGATGGGTATAATTATGGGATGGAATTTGAAATTCTGCTTGAGTCGTAGATGGAGAATGACAGATTAAGAAACATAGAGGGAAGGGGTTTAACAGTTGCAAAATGGTACATATAACATTTTCAATTAAAAGTAAGATAACATTTGGGAAAACAAATTAAGTACAGTAAACATATACAAATTATATAAACATTTCAGAGGGGTCATCATACTGTCCCTTCCAAAAAAAAAAGATAATTGGATACCCACATGAAATGTTCAGAACAATGCTAGCATTGACTGACCACAATGAAGGTGTTATAGGTTGAACTGCCACACAGATTAGACGTTTTCCATGTTCAAATATCTTTGGTATGATGATGAGGGTGCTTTCAGTATCATATCGACCATTCACATTAAATGAAGCTTCAATAGACGAATCATAGGTCAAATTTCTTGATCCAACGTACCAATGTATGTGCGGTGCAGGGTATCCATTGATAGCTCTGCAAGTTACTTTTGTTTGTATACCGTTGTGAAGATCATTTAGGGTAATCATTGTAACATCATCTGGTGGGCCTTTAAATAAAAACAGCGTAGGCCGTTATTGCTAAATCCGTATAGGGTATTATGAGAAAGTGATAAAAATAGAAGATCTTGGAGATGACATCAGTCAGACCCAACTTCGGAAAACCGAGCACAGGTGTATACTTCGAAAACGGCGTATGAATATAGAGCCCTCATCGCTCAGTGTGAAACAGTGTGTACAAAGGGCATGGGGAAAATCTTGCAAAGTCAACCTGCCAATGATATATATATTCTTTAAAATAATGCTGCCTGTCAATTACCTTCAAAATTCCTGAATCATTCGTCATATGAAATGACTTTACAATTACAAACATTTGAAATAAATATATCCGCAGCATTATTTTGGAAGAATATATTATCAACAGCAGGTCGACACTGCACGAATTTCCCATGCCTTTTGTACACACTGTCTCGCACTGAACGATGAGGGCTCTATATTCATCATGCTCTATACGCCGTTTTCGAAGTATATACCTGTGCTTGGTTTTCCGGAGTTGGGTCTGACTGGACATTATGGGTATACTCTTGGTAATCGGGTGAATGGATAATGACACGTGATTTATCATCTTATTTTCAGTTTCCAAGTGATGATTTCAGGAATAAAAATACCTACTTTGCCAATACTGTGGCTTATAATGACACTTATTCTTGTTGATCATTTACGTTTATTTCATACTCACATTTACTATGTATTTTTTTTTCTAATGCGAAAAAATGTTAAAGATTACCTGAGGCCTGAACAAATACATTTGTGTATAGTTCGCTTACATAAAATCAACCCCAGAAAACTTAACACAATATTCAACGGTGACAGCATACAAGATATATTGGTATTTAAGAATAAAATATCAAAATAAAATGATATAAATAAGACTTAAGACTTAAAGACTAGGCGATCGATTACGAAAGCTCACGTTTTTTGTTTTTAAGAATTTTTTTATTACCTCCTTTTTCCAAAATAACATTTTCGCAATAATCAAGGTAAAATATACAAAGAAATATATTCACATGCAGTATCATTGTGCCAAATTACATAATAAATAACCATAATATTTTACATGCATGTATTAAATAGTAAATTATGCAAAATATGGAAGTCTTTATTGTGATAAAAGAGGGGGAAAATATAAAAAGAAGATTAAAATAGAAAAGGAAGAAAATGAGAGAGAGAAAATAAATCACATAATGATTGATCGATTCAGGAACATGTGTGTGATTTCAGTTTTGACAAGCGTGTATCAATCACATATGATTATTTACATATGGGACCGGCCTTTAACGTCACCATCCGAAAGACGTGACTGAGATTCGAACCTGGGTCCGATCAGAGTCAGTTTGTAGGTGAATAAAAAGAGCTGCCTGTAGACGTTACCACCAGACCAACTCCTGATCCTTGAACGTCTTCACTGCCACTCTAAATATGAATCTTGCTTAGTTTTGCGTTGTAGAGAATCAGACAATTTTAGGCCAAATGAAGTTTCTAATAAATGAAATATATTGAACTGTGTATTTCATGCATCTTTTTTTATTCGTTTGGGTTGTAGAATCTAAGCTCAAATTCAATTTCGATTCAAATTTACTTTGCCTCGTATATCTAATTTATTTGTTGTTCAATTTTGGTTGTGTAGATTCTCTGTAAGTTACGCGCCAAATCAATTTTCAGTATGATAAAAACAGTTTGCGTTGTATACTTCATTCTTTTGTCGTTTTGGGGGCTGCAGATTATCCGTATGTTACGCCCCTTAATCAGTGTTCGTCTCGAAAGTGTATTTTGCACCCTGAATATTATTCATTTGCTGTTTGATTTACTGAGAGGATGATTAATTAGAGGATGACGGCATCCCAACTAACTAGACAATCGGGTTATTTCGTACGTGGGTGTTTTGCAGCACATTGCAGTCGACAAAGCGATAACGCTCGTCGATGGTTCATGCTATCCTTATATCCTATACCTATTATATCCTTCTTTTTTTTCAAGCTCCTCAACCGTTAACCTTTGGAATTCCGGGTAAAGTTAGTTTTGGTCAATTTTATACATTCTAGCTGCAAACAAATATTTCTTTTAACCACAGAGACCCTTTAATTCACCTTTCAGCTGCAATAATTTTTTTTTTTACGTTGAATAAATCATGTCAATTTAATGAAATTCAAATGGACTGTAACATTCTATTATGTTATAGTTATAGTAATAGTAGTTTCAATACTTAAAAAAAACAGAAAAAAAAAATGAAAACGAATCTCACCGTCAACGATCAATTTGGCGACTACCTGTCTTACAACAAATTTTCCAAAAAAAGCAAAGCAATGAAGGAACATTCTATGGTGCTTTCTCTCAGGACGTATTGTGATAGTCAAATTGGTGTCGAACAAGCCTTCATTCAAAGCACTGGGGTAACTTGAACTGTTGTTGTTACTGGGAGGACTATTAATATCACCAAGTCTCCATGATAATTCAACTGCTGGTAGTGATCCAATACTTTTACAAGTGATTGAAATCGATGAATTTTCTTGTACGGAAATGACTGTTGGTCCAGTTTCGTATTCTTGGTTATCTCCAGATGGTAAAATCAGCATGTTGGTAGGTCGAACTTTATTATAGAGAGAAAAGTAAGCGAAATCACGTTAAAAACAACAACAAAAGTTCGATACTGCTTTAGCAGAACTATCTTGTTTCTGTAGGTAGGCCTTACGGCAGAGTAATACGTAAAAAACAATGTAAGTTACCTCAATATACATTTGTAACTAGTTATTGAATAGATATTTCATTTTGGGGATCTTAGTGGAGCAATCGGTAAAAAGTAAGAAGAGGAAAACAATTTGTGCCTGTTTTCATGAAGTGACGGATGAGTGCGCAACTAAAAGAAAGTAAGTTTTGAACAAATTGCTTTTAAAGTTTTAAACCATAATCCCAACCTCTTTAATGTATGAAGGATGAATACATTCTATATCCTGGGATAGATCTTATTTCAGTGTTAAGTTCTATGTTTAATTATTTGCATTTTTTTTTCTGGGGGGAAATGGGCTGTAAACATAAACGTCATTTCATGAAAACACTAAATTCAAGGAAGCGCGTTGATTTTGTTTTCACGAAGTGACGGGTCTCAGCCGCTCGCGTGTAAAACAAAAGGGACTTAATGACCGCGCATTTAACCGTCAATGCGCCTAACACAAATTCTAACCAAGGACACTGCCCTGAGGCCGTGAAAAAAGCACTCTACTCAATGAAAATCCCTACCTTGAACATTCATGTAAACCGAACATTGAAGATTATTGTCTAGTTCGGGATGTGTTGCCACACAGCGGAGCCTTTTTCCTTGATCATTCCTGGAGGGCATGATTGTAGCAACCATTCGAGATAAATAGCTCCCCTCTTGCACAATATTATACTGACTTCTGAAACCGACAGATGCATCATCTGAAATTCGCCACTTCAGTACTGCAGGAGGTCTGGCACCCTTTGACTCACATGTGATGTCATAGGACTCACCAGCTATCATCGTTACATGTGTGTTATTTTGGTAAACTCTTGACCCAACATCACTAATAGAGATCCATCGGGGTGGAGCTGGTAGAAAGAAATTACTTATGAGAGAAGAACACCACGTTCGAATCATACTTGTCCAAATATGATCACATACAATCCTTTTCATGAAACTAATGGTTACTTTAACCACGATCTTGCAAATATTTCTTCTTCATATTAGTCACAAGACTATCTCGTAAAATTAATCGAAGCTTTATATTGAAAGAAAAATCCAATGTTTAGAAGTAAAGTTTGTATATTTAGTTTGTTACGTTAATTTCTTTGAAGACGGAATTAGAGATTTATTTAATTGAACTTAGGCAGTAAACGAATGATCATCTATCACGGACGAGTTTCATGGTATGCGTTTCAGAATGCTCTGTTCTAATTTGTTGATGTATAAATACACTAAAAAAAGAACCGGGTAAAATTTACCCAATTTTTGTTTGATTGTTGAACTCTAATAAATACTATACCTGGTAAAATTGGGGTCACTTGTAACACACTTGATCCTGGATGGTCTGTCCCTAATGTACTTCTAACTGTGCATTTGTAATTGCCGCTATCATCCACGGTGATTCCTTCAATTGTTAGATTCACACTGTAAAAGTCTCCCAACAAACTGAACTTCGATGGGTAATAAACGACATTCCCGCAAGAATAGTGCTGACGACAAGAGTGAATGACCAGAGTTTGGCTGTTACCTTTCTCCCAAAATACTTTCCGATTCCTAGTTTTCGGTGTGAAGGTGCAAACCAAGGTGTAATCTTCGCCAATGACTGGTAGAGAGTTGTAAGTCTGAATAGACACTTCATATGCATGGTATCCTGCACATGGTGAATTACAAATATAAATAGGCTTACATATTAGCACATTGCTAATAGCATGCATCAAAATCACCATAAATGACTGTGTGTTCCATCCGTATAGTCTTAATTATTTACATGGGAAAGCAAGGCCTAAATATTGATCAAATCTATGGCTTTAATATTAAGTTTATACATTTATTTTGCGATTCGTAATCAGGAATATAACCAACCGTCTGAATCACTATATGTTGTAAAATTTTAATTTTCTATAAATTCACTTCAATCAAACTCTGTGAGTAAAGAAGTATAATGCTGCAGAGTTACAGAATATACAACATTTGAAAAATATGACCAAAACTTATTGTTGTCAGTGTTGTTCATTCGCTACACGTATGTTCTACTTACATACAGCTACACTCACACACTTTCCACACCCTCCAGCTATGTCTCGAATATTTTCATAATTTTCATGGGGAAAATGTCAAACTTACCGGAAATGTCAATTGTAAAGATGAGATAAAGAAGAACTTCGACATTGATCACCATCATGATTCACTAATCAAACCGTAATTATGTTATTAGAATAAGCAGTATTTTACGTATATAGTAATACATCAACGTGCACAATGATCGCAAAGCAAGGCAAACAAAGCGTAAACAAGCAACATGATTTTGTTGACTAAACAGGCATGGGATAATCATGGTTGATGTACTGCGATTGACTTGGAAGTGAAAGTAACATAATGATAGATGTAGGCTCCTTTATGATAAGTCTTGTGATACCAAATTAGTTTCACAGACTTTGCAGAGCCATCGCTTCTGAATCATAACGCTCATGTTAAAATAGTTCAGACTGTAGGGGCGCTTTTCTTTTCAGACAAAGAGACAAAGTGACAAAGTAACAAAGTCCCAAAATCATTGTCGTGTAAGTGTGTATTGTTTCTTAGGTCGTAATGTATGCATTAATTTGTTCGTTCGAATCAATTAAAAAAAAAGATGAATTTGAAGATTTGAAAATGTTCATTCATAAAACGATAAATAAAATACAGTTGTGGAATACACGACAACAACTACTTGATATAAAAGGTTTTTAAGTTCTTTTTAAGGGGAAAGGAGATATACAAATATTTTACAAAACATCCGGTGTTTCCCAAAAATGTCCTCCTGGTCGTTAAATCGACTAAGGCTGACACTTAGCCTCTCTGGCCTATTTCTTTAGGAATTTGTATATTGATGATACATTATACAACAAACTCCGACACATCCTAACGCTGACCTAAATATTCAAATATCTTAACATCTAACAGCAATATATCCCTTGCAATGAATGTATTCTTTGTGTCATTATCAGATGTACATATACATATATATATATATATATATATATATATATATATACACACACACACACACATATATATATATATATATATATATATATATATATATATATATATACATATATATATATATATATATATATATATATATATATATATACATAATATATATATATATATATATATATATATATATATATATATATAGGAACAGAGAATAATGGAACGGAAGGAAGCAGGTCACTCGGTGTATTTACAAGCTTTTGGCTCCTGGTCTTCTTCTATTTTTTTTTTTTTTTTGCTAACTCAAACAGAATGAAACAAATAATAATAATACGCAACTTGGTTCAACCGAACGGTACACACATCCACACCTCTCTCGCTATATACACACATAATATATATATATATATATATATATATATATGAATTTATATAGATTCACACACACACACGCACACACACCCGCACACACGCAGTCGGATTGTTGTAGCATTTATGTGTTTAATATGCTAACCGGGAATAAACAGAGAATATGCCACTCACCAAAACCAATCAACACGCACACAGCGGCGTCGCTAGAGAGAGACAGAGAGAGAGAAGGGGGGGGGGGGAGGTGTCAAACTGCTTCGGCAAATATGCCACCTCTGTCGGAAAAAAAAGAGGGGTCGAAGGGAGAGGGAAAAGGAGAGAGAAAATGCACCTCTGAAAGTGACCAACTTCACTAAATATATTGGAGTCACCATCACAACCGACCTGAAATGGAACCAACATTTTATCTAACATCTGCCACAAAGCCAACATCGCTCTTGCCTTCCTCCGTCGAAGTCTCCGCATCAACTCACCACAACTGAAAGTTCCCGCCTAAAAAAGCCCTTGTACGACCTCTCGTCGAATACAGCTCTTCAGTTTGGGATCCATCTACCAACCTCCAAATCCAAAACGTTGAGATAATCCAAAGGCGGGCAGCCAGATTTGTCCTAAAGCGATCGGTTTAGGACAAATCGGTACTCGATCGGTGTAAGCAGATGGCTACCAGATCCCTCACTGCAGGACTGAGCTCCACAGACAGTCCTTCTTCCAAAGAACAGTTAGGGCATGGAACGCTCTCCCACCCAGCATAGTCCATGCCCCATCTCTAACAGCCTTCCGTCAAAGACTGACGGGGACCAGAGCTAAACCAGGGAAGGCTTTTTACTTACACCCTGTATATAATCTTGCACTATGCACCTGACCTCGGCAACAAACACACACACACACACACACACACTTAACCGTCTGCAAGAATCTTCAAACCTGAAGATGGCTGATGTATCCTGAAGGAGAAGAACATTACTTTGTCGTTTTGAGGTTATCTTTACAAATATGAATTATGGATCGATATTGTTATTCATTTTTTTGTGATTTTCTTCTTCTTCCAATTATTTGCTTCGTCAGAGCATAATAATGATTTATAACATATTATACTTTATTTCGTGACAATACAATATATTTGCATTGTAATTCCGGCTGGTGACTGAATGTTAAATGTGCGCCTACATGTGATTTTTTTTTTTTTTTAAAGCAGGCCTCTGACAGACACTTTGAAAGTATAGAAATTGTATCTTAGTAGTGCAGTTTTGAAAGTGAGTGCATTGGAACACGCTAAATGAGCTACTAAGTCAAAACAAAAATCAACAACAGCGACAACAACTGCGCCGATAGCCTACTACTATGAATTAGGGTCAGACAGTGTGATATTGTGAAATCAATTATCTAATGATCATAAGAAAATAGCATTTGACTGCAGCAGGAAGAATTAGGTTTTAAATCGTTTCATGTAAGAGTTCAAAACTTATATTTCCTCTATTGATAGGAAGAGAACCCACAACAGGGGCCATCGTATAAAAATATCCTGTTAAATGGGTATCATAGTTCTTATATTTCCCATGGATCTGCTTCAATGCGATGATTATAATCTCGTAATAATGGAATTTCCAGTTGAAAGGGCTTGACTGAAAGGTTATAAGGTGGATCCGGGCTGTCTGTAGAATATATGGATTGCAATTATTTAATTCATTTGTAACGTAAGTGTGCGTTTTTATACACTGGCTCAAAGGCGAGTGCTATTTGCTTTCTATCTGGTGTCCCGTTTCAAAATAATGCTTAACAAATTTATAATTTTGTGAAGTGCAAGTTACCTCATCCATTCACTAGGGGTTCAATAATCTATCAAGAGCAGAAGACAATTACAAAATAATCCTATACACTGTAAATCCATTTTTAATATTTAGTGCATACCATGCTATAATCTTATCATACTATTAGATATGGTATCTGTAGCTATTAATCTAAAGGCTGTCTCTATGATGGCCAAAATCAATTGCGCACGCTCATAATTAAATTGTAAGCTCGTCTACTTTAGGATAATTCGATGATTTGGGGGCAGTTAATTTATATTCCCAAATTAATGTTCCCAACGAAAGTTCCTACAACCTTGAACAACCGTGGACCTTATCTGATATAACCATTTGCTTAAAATAATTTCTTACCCTGAACGTCTAAATAAACAGAAGACAGAATACTATTTGTAAGTTCCTGATGCGATGACATACAACGGATGATATTTCCATCGTTTTATTTGCTTGGTAATACCGATGCCACTTTCAGGGAGACATAGTTGTCTCTTTGCAGGACATCCTACTGGTTTCTGTAAACGACAACTACATCATCTGGCAATCCCCATGCAAGTACACCAGGAGGCCTTGCACCCTCTGATACACATGTGATATTATACGACTCATTACCTGTCATTGTTACAGGTGAATTGTTGGGATATCCTTCAGGTATACGTCGTCACGTATCGCATCACGAACCGTCCTCTCTGCGCGTTTCAAGGCGAAACTCGGTTTTGCAGAAAACGCGTTTAAAGGAGAGGACTTTTTGTACGGAGACTTCTGCACCTTAAAGTAGATGATATTGAAAATAAATGGGAATGCCTGTTAGCATAGGTTTTAAAGTTTTATACAGAATGTATCCTATTTTCTGGGATAGGGTATTTTAGCTACAACTGGCTTGTAAACAGAGAGGACGGTTCGTGGAAAAGATGAAATGCGCGAACGCGCTTCGCTATTTCACCACGAACCGTCCGGTCTCCTTGCGCGCAACCCGACAGTGTACAAATTGAATGGAAGCGGAAGAAACTCTTTTGGGAAATCGTGGTTTACAGACATCGATGTTCTAATTCGAGTTTTCAAACCATTGGGTGGATGATGAATATAACCAATGTGATTAGAATATTCCATGATACATTTGTTCTCACTCAGCATCAATTCTTCAATATTCATGAAGTACTTTTGTCTCTATACTGACTTACAAACAGAGAGGACGGTTCGTGGAAAAGATGAAATGCGCAAACATGCTGAGATATTTCACCACGAACCGTCCGCTCCATAGAGTTACATACGTAACTCTATGGTCCGCTCTCATTTGCGCCCCATCAGAACGTGAATAAATTCAAAGGAATTGCTGGCTGAAGGTATCTTTCTGATTAACTGTTTGTTTTAAAGCTGTTTGAATATCATTATTAAGTGTTTTTTACCGTTTTTTTTTTTTTTTTTACTAAATGAATTTAACCAATATGAATATATGTGCATTAAATATACGCTTTTTTAACATCCAGAAAAAAAAAATATCCGGCTTTAATTGGAATAATACTATAATCATAATAATATTATAAAGAAGGCATTTCGTGTATGTAATAAGAGATAAATTGCACAGCCACATTTTGCTGATTAAACTGATCTCCCTTGATTTTCAACAAAATTAATGTCAAAACCAAAATAATTTCGGGACATATGGACCCTTTTTATTAGGCTTATTATTTAATTATTTATTTACATTATGTTTCTTACTATTACTACTACTATTATTATTATTATTTATTATTATTTTATTATTAATCTACTTTTATTTTTGCTAACTACACCCTACTCCTTGTTGACCTATAGGCCTATAGCGCTCAAGAATTCTTTTCTGTACCCAAATTACTACGACTGTTATTAATATTAACATTTACTATTATTATTTAATTATTATTATTATTACTATTATCTTATATTTGCTTAGTACTCCCTACTCGGCTACTCCTTGTTCACCTATATCACTCTACAATTCTATTCTGTGCTCATATGCACGCACGTTTAAAGATGTGTTTTTAGGGAGGATATTTCAGAAAGCGCATGTCTGATGGAAATAGTTTGCTCTGGAATTACTCAATCATTCTTAACAGGCATTTGGCTCTTTTCTATCTTTTGCTAAATAATCGCAAATATGTGTGTTTTCAAATATTCAAAACTAAGCAAAAAGTACCCCCCCCCCCTTCAATGTCTTATTAATATGAACATTTCTTAGATGTTTGACTATTTATTTTAATTAAAATTTCCGACCTTGAGTCCTCACCCATTTTTCTCATTATGACAAAAACCTTTTCTAATTATTCAATTTCTCCGAGTGAGAACCTTTTATTGAGACCATATTCCTTCACTCATACCTTTGTTAATGGGAATTTGCTTTACTTAACAACATTCTCAATTCATGCTTGTTATTAGGGCCCGCATATTATGATGAAATAAATCCACTTTTCTTCATATTATCATATTTTTGGGGTTTTGCTTCAGCAATCTATTAAATTCCTTTCGATATTTTTTAAATGATTATTTTATATTTTTTAAAGTGAAAACTAATATTTCTGACATGACAACAAACTAAGGCACATAAGCTCGGCAGAATACTTCACTAGACTTACATCGTTGCATTGAGGAAATAAAATTTCATTTCATTTCTGTAAAGTATTTAAAATCATAATTTATTTTCCAATTCAAAATATTAATGATACAAACTAAACACAGAGATCTAAGTGTTATTTCAAACCTTCAGTCCACAGTCATAAGAAGTTAAGCGATAGGAACACTGTTATATCTTAATGTATGTAGGAGACATTATTTTAGGAAGGCAGTGGAATAAATTTGAATTATTTATTGTTGAAATGAATGAACACATGGAAACGGGTATTGTTTTCTCATTACAGTTATTTTAAATAAACAAGCTAATCACATCTTAAAACATAACAGAAATTCCAACAGATCCTTCACCACGTGCTAATATCCGGAACGCGCGTGTATAGACTAATAGTATATGTGCCCATCAAGAGAGGACGGTTCGTGGTGCAGATAAATCTCATTTACTGATGATAGGACGCTTTGCAGTGTTGTCATTGTTACGTAACCACGCATTTTCAGATTCTAAAACTTGCACAGATGCAAGATAACCATGAGTACATATGAAAAATGCAAAAAAAAATCAAAAATGAAACAATTTTTTTTTTTACAAATTTGGCTAAAGAGGACGGTTCGTGGTGAAGGCGACAGTATGAAAAGTCTCACGGGCGGGACTAAAAATAACATACAGTATGAAGAGAAAGTTTAGTAGCTGCATGTCTTTCAAATATAAACTTTTTTTTTCAGCAGAGATAGGAATGTACTTCAATCTTTATGTATCTTGATCTGTACAACTCGTTATATTCTATTCCAGTTTTTGTTTATAAATCAAGAACTCTGTATGTATCTCTGGATTCTGAAAGTGCCTCACTTGACGACATTTTTCATCAATACATCAGCTTAACAATACTTTTAAATCATGTAATATATCAATGAATTGAATAATTGATGAAGTTCCAAAGAACAAAATTATTAATAACTACTCTTCTGAATGTTTCACTCCTAAGTTGCTAAAGGAAATTGTGCAGGAAACGAAGTGGGGCTTCGGGAAATTATCGAAATGTATGTTATACCATCACGTATGAAAATAATGATTTAAGAAAGTAGTTTGATTCACTGACTATGCTCAAATTCATTACCCGGTAATTTTACTGTTATGTTAACGCTGCTTGATCCTCCGTATGAATCATACTGTGATGGCAGTGTTTGTCGTCACTTTACATTGGTAGTTCCCGCTGTCATCTTTGTTCAAATCGAAGATTGTTAGATATGCGCTTGTAGAGTCTGCCCTCAAGTCGAATCTCGTAGAATTTGCAATGTTCACCCGGCAGGAGGTGTTATAACAATTTTCAGAGGCCAGCACGTTTTATAATCCTTCGTCCATATCATGAGTCTATAGTCGGATGCATGTTTGTAGGTGCAAGCTAGAGTAATATCTTCTCCAGAGACTGGAAAAGTAGTTGCCTGGATAAAAACTCCAACGTCGCCATAAGAATCTTAAACAAAATAAAAAGTGTTGGAAAAGAAACAGCATACATTTTTTTAAAGAATACTGAAGGCTAGAATATTAATGTTATATATTTAAATATGAACACAATAAACACATTACCAGGTACTGTTGTTTTATTCTAGGCCGCGTTTATATGGATATAGATACAAATAAGCCAAAATTGATGTTTACAGAAAGATTCTATCCTGCAGACAAATGCGGTTTGCTTTTTAACTGTTTTTTTTTTTCTTATCAATTTGGACCGTATTCTCACCTAGAGAGGTCTCTTTAGATGAAATCAATAATTCACGGCATTATATTTCCCACAGCCATAACAACAGTAAGTCTTGTTCACTTAAAGCACTTGACGCTTTGCCTCGAGCTTGTAAAAATAGTTTTCACGAGTTGATCCTTTAATTTACTCTCTCGCTTGATCACATGCTCAACCACTTTGCCATTTATCTTTTTTTTTTTCTTGATAAATCATTATGCATGAAAATTCAAACTTACCAAATGTTGAAATGATGAATCCAAGCCAAATAAATGCAATAAGGTTAGACACCATTCTCATTTAATAATTATCCGTTTCCGGTTTTTCCTGTCCTAACTTGATACTATTTAGCATTACGGCTGCACCTATATGTCTGCCTGTTTTCCCCACTATGTGCTAAAACTTTGCTGGACATACAAAAAAAAAAGACAAACACACACAAAGCAAGGAACCCCCAAAATAAAACAAAACAAAACAAAACGTTTTTGGTATTAAATAAGAATACTGGGCAGGAAAAATATACTACTTTTCTCTGCATTGCACTAGGAAAGTGAAAGCGACGATGTCATGGAAGTCTTACAAGAAAAAATATGCATTTTCTGACGTAGAGGGGTTTATTGGACATGGTAGCCAAACCATTTGAAAAATCATTTTGAAACTATTTTTTTTTCATGTTATTGTCTTGGAGCGATATTAACGCTGTAGATTATTTGTAATGGTAACAAACTTGAAAGTGGTACTTTACTGCCTGGTGTCGGAATGTATAATGCATTCCATATATAGCACAAGGGAGTGTAAACAATGAAACTTTGATTATTTGAAAAACATAATTATTAAACACAATATGAGTTTACTATTCGACCCGTCCCTAGACACCCCTCTCGAAGTATGTCCAATTTTACCATTTCCACTTTTCGGCAGAAAAGAAGGAAGAAGACAACAACAGTATCAACAATAAATTATAGATAAAAGCCCTTTCAGATGGTTTCGAGTCACCCCGAACGTTTCAACTAACCTGCATATTCATAGGTCATAGCAAGACATCGCCCTTGATATCCTTCTTGCCGTTGGTTTAAACAGTATCAAAGAGTTAATGCATGTTGTATCCCGCCATGCAATCCCCTTTTCCAATCAACGAAGATAATTGAAGATGTTGTCTGGTCTTGGTCGACGAGGAACTCAGAAGGTGGATCTTGGATAATGTATTTTAATGTACACAGGCTATATATTTAAATATGGTTAGAGGAGTGAAGATGCATATTATCAGTCTTTTGTGACTGGATATCTCCCCCCCCCCCCCCTGCCCATGAACGTCAAATTCATTTTTGATGAAGATTCAGCAAGAATGACATATTGTATGTATGCACGCGTGTGTGCACGTGTTTCTTGTGGGGAAAAATTAAATGGCTATCTAAATGAGGAAGCGAACTTCATAGAAAAATACTGTACTTTGCGATGGCATGCTTCTTCAAGTTTAAATGTTTCTGGGGCCAAAAGTTTCCACATGGCTTTTATTGAGATTGCATGTTATTTTGTTTTTTAATACAGTGGGATGATTTCATGGCCTATCGGATAGTTCAGTGGCCCCTTGATATCAACTTTTTATTATCATGGACGATAAAGAAAAATATGAATTTTAATATATATGAAATCATTTTAAAGTTGTGCCGAATACCTAACGCATCTAAAGTTATATACCGTATATAGTTTTTTTGGAAAATATTACTAAATAATATATTTTTTTTAATTAAAGACAATATTTTTTGATATGCATTGCTGAAGACAATATCTAAACAGTCAAAATATAATGAGTACTTATCGGAATCATGGGAGGAAAATAGCATTTAAGCTTAAACCATTGACTACTGAATTCTCTCAATCCCATAGGCTTAATGCAAGGCCAACTCGGTTCCCGTATAGGTAATGGGTTAAGATATAACAAATAAATTCCACTAACATGAAAATTTGAAGTTGAAGACACCATTACCGGCGCCATATGTTGTATTGGCTACGCACATGTACATTATTTAGAATAATCTTCCGACCCGAGGTTTCTTCGCCGTATAGCAACGCCAGTTTCTTGGATAATGGTAATTTATTCCCAAGACAGTTACACTCACATGAAATGTTTAGGATCTTGCTGGTATCCTTAGACAGAAACAATGATTTAGGATTTCGAGCTTGGCAGAGAATACGCTTCCCGTGATCACTCTTCTTTAGTGTGTAGGTGAGGCGACTTTTAGCATCATAACGGTCATTTGAGTTCACGGAAACGTGAATGAGCGAGTTTTCTGTCAAATTTCTTGATCCAATATACCAATGAATGAACGGAACTGGATATCCGCCGTTAGCAATGCAGGTTATATTAGTTAGTAGACCATCTTTCAGAATGTTTGGTACATGTATTTTGACGTTACTTGGTGGTCCTTTGCGGGGAGAGTACAAATATAAGTAGAATAATAATCATGATTATAAGAATAATAATCGTATGAGGCATGTGGTGATACGTGAGCCGTCAAGGAAACCATTGGTTACAGATATAAAAGCAAGGTCACACTATACCGCAAAGACCTCTCCATTATTCTTTCTTTTTCATTATTTAAACTTAGTTCTCTGATAAAGGTCCCATCTGTTATAGGTCCCATTCCCTAAGAGGTCCGTACACGTGTTTATATCAACATGTTAGCGTCTAGAAACACTCGCAGAATTAACAAAATGTTTCATAGAATGTAATACACAATGCTTCAAGGTTCTAGATACTGCTTACACATAACTTTAAAAAAATAGAAGGCCTTTACATCAACTGGACCAAACCTCCACTCGATCAACAAAAGGGTGCACAATTATCAAATAACCCTGTCTATTTGATTAACAATGCATGGTCAACTCACGTCCTTGGCCAGTCAGGTCCTTCACTCTATTACCTAAATTCATGACATACCCTGCTTGAAAAATTTGTATTAAATTTGATCAGCGATGATACATGATCATATGTTAAAACTTACACCTATTTGGCTGTCAAATTGTCAGAAGGTAAAGGGCCATATTATTTTTTGACATAGTTACATTTCCTATCAGCATGATCAAGTCTTACGTAACTGTGCAATCCCTGACATTAACTGATGATGATGATGATGTAATTTGATTTGATTCGATTTGATTTGGAATAAATTACCAGCGCACATTCAGAACACTGACTCCCTCATTCAGTTTAATACTTTACTTAAAACCCATCTTTGTAATATGTAATGTTTCATCGCAAGGGCTAGGACTCAGCTGTGGGTTGGTCAAAGGAGGTGTACACCATTATGCTCTGTGTATGATTGTTTGACATTTTTCATTATCCATATATGTTTTAGTAAGATAGCTTAGTTCCATTAATTTAATTAATTTGTTTCAAATTTATTATGTGTTCTGGTAATTAAATCTTTGACAGAATATGGTGCGCTTAGAAATAACAGTATTAAGCGTTTAATAAATGTTATGTATTATTATTATTGATATGAATTGTTAATTGGCTTCTGCGTTATTTTTAAACATATATCTTCAGGTATGGAACAGATCTCATACATATTACATAATTACACTTGTTGAATGCATAAAACACAATTACCGTAAACTATCAAGAGAGCTTCCTTCTGATCACGGAAAGTCCCGACAGATGCAGCACATCGAAGAGATTGTTTGTTGTAATTCCTCTTTGGGTAGATTTGAAGTGTACTTCTAGTGTCATACAAACTGCTATCCAATACATTTATTGCAGCACATCGTTGTTTGTTGTAATTCCTCTTTGGGTAGATTTGAAGAGTACTTCTAGAGTCATACAAACTGTTATCCAATACATTTATGTATTGTGAAGAACTTATATTTCTACGGGAACTGCCTGTGTTACCCCCCCCCCCCCCCCCAGGGTCCATGATATTTTAGCATGAGGTCGTGAACCGATACTTCTGCAGGTGATATAAGTTGATGAATTCTCGTGGACGAAAACATGCGCTGGTTCCACTATATATTGTGTTATTTTTCCAGATGTTGAAATTGTTATATTGGCCGGCAGCACTGTGTGGTGAACAGAATAAAAAAATAATGAAATACGATAATACTTTGAAACACCAACAGGAAGAAGGAGAAAGGAGAGAGAAGGAGGGGAAGAGAGAGTTTTTGTCGGTGTTATGTGTGTGTGTGTGTGTGTGTTAACGCGCGCGCAGGGGAACGACAAAGGTTGTATTTACCTGGGATATTGGGCCTTAACGATAACAAACTAGCATTTGCTTTGAAGCCAATACTACCTAATAAAACCTTGCGATTGAGCAAATGCTCAAGCAATAGCTATGACCCAACCTTTTGCTTGACCCGAGAGCTGATAGTAGATAGCTGATAGTTCAAACATTTAGTTGGGATATCGAGATGCGCGCAGAATGTAGAAGCATGCTCAGATGCCTCAGAGCACCTTGCAGGCGCACAAGCAATTACAAGGGCAATGAAGTATCAGTGTAACACAATGCTACTAAAGAACCTTTCATACATTAACAAATGATTTCTATGTCAGGCAAAACCAGTATGTCCCTTTTTTTCTCGGCCAATGTCGTAATATTAAGAAAACGTTTACAAAAAGCACAAATAAGAATAGAATGGCATAAACATTAAGAAAGGACACTCTGAAAACAATTTTCACTCTGAGTGTAATCTTCATGATGACGGTTCAAATTTAGAAATGGCTGCTCCTGAAAGTTTTCGAGTAGAGCTTGATTCCTCTATAACTGGATCCATCTGAGTGCGCTTTTAACAAAGTTCAAATCGATAAGAGTAAACTGCCCAGTGTTAAGGGAAAGCAAAAACAAAAAAACAAAAAAACAGAGTCGAAACAACCTCTTTAGTTTTAAAATAATAAAATATGAAGAAAAGTATAATATACACGAACAAGAATGCACTCAACAAGAGCCAAAAATATTAGAAATTATTTGATAATTCCAAATTTGATGTTTCTAAAGCTTGCAAATGCCGTAAAGCGCTTTCTCTCTTTCTCTCTTTATATTCTGAGAAACTTTCAAAATATTCTGCAGAGAGTGATCTTGTCAATATTACATTTAAAAATGCAGCAACATGCAAAAAGAGTGTCAGCTACCCAGTCTCAGCAACGAAATAAAGAAAGCAATGGGAAGATGCAATGAAAGTGGCAAACCTTGGGGGAGCTTGACAAAATCAAGTTGATGACAAGATCACATATTTTTATTTCAATAAAACATCTGCTTGTCAGGGAAAGCCTTTATTCTAAAAAAAAAAAAAGTAAGCCTTTGCCCTTTCTTCACACAAGCTAAGGCTTTTTGTTAGCAAATACTTAATTTTTGTAATAAAAGAGAAAGTTAAAGCTTGTTTTCCACGATGACATTTCTAAGCAAATGCTTGTCTTCAGAGGCATATCCCGGGCCTATGCAAGTAGATTTTAACAGCAACATGTAAAAAAAAATTGGTTGGTATTATCGATACTGGCCATTGACTGCGTACAAGACAAAACAAATCCTTTTATTCTTTCCTTGCCTCTTTACACATTTTACGAACACATGATATTCTGCATTACAAAGGAACATATGCACAATGGGAGATGTGAACCCGTTCAATACTGGAAACGCTATTTCATCTTACCTTGAACAGCGATGCGAATATGAAACTGGATGCTGTGTTCCATTTTTGGATGAGAAGCAGAGCAGTGGAAAACCTTTCCATTGTCATGGTTTGACGGCATAATTGTAACAACCATTCGAGAGACATACACTCTTTAAAAAGTTGGGCAAAAAATGCCCAATTTTTAACCAACACTGGGCAACATACTGTCCACACAACTTTTGGTTAAAATTTGCCCAACTGATGTTGGGCAATCCATTTGCTATGTTGTTGGGCAAATTAAATTGCCCATCAGTTGGTGACCCATTAGATTTTACCCAACTCTACAATTGCCCAACTGTTGGTTATATTCTCAGTTGGGTAATTATTGCCCAACCAATCTTACCCAATAGGATTGCCCAACCCTCTATTTGTTCAGCTGTTTGGTAACAAATATCATGTGGTTGGGCAAATTCAGCTGCCTAATTTATTGTTTCCTATTTCCTCCAACCTAGGTTTAAAAAAATGAAATCTGCTTGTTACGTCCGTCTGGGTCTTAACCTAATCAATCCTAACCTATCCTATTTTAAGCTATCCTATCCTATATCTTAACCTATCCTATATCTTAACCTATCCTATCCTAGTCCTATCCTATCCAGTTAGTGCAAACTAGTGCAAGCTCTTATATACCCCTTATATTTTTTATGCATTCGGTGACAGTTAGTAAATCGGGCCACCCCAAACCATACGCTACTAAAAATTCATGAATATTCATATCAGTGTTTTCCCCAATATTGGGTAAAAATATTTACCACAAGTTGGGCAAAAGCGAATTTCTAACCAACCAGCAGTTACCCAACTAAATTTACCCAACATTTTAAGAGTGTATGTATCATGGCTCTGGCCATTCACAGCATCAGACTGATTTCTAAAAACGAAGTTTACGCCATCTGGTTTACACCATCCCAGTACCGCAGGAGGTCGTGCCCCTTCTACCACACATGTCACATCAGACGGTATCTTTGTCGTCAATCTTAGAGATTTGTTGTCATGGTGTCCAAATGGAAATTTATCACTGCTGATAAATATCCGACTGGGCTGGGCTGGCATATTAGAAATGGATGTTAAAGACGAATAAAAACATTGGTTTCCTTTAAATCTTGTATACTTTACCGTAAACTATAATGATAATTTTGAAAGAATATTTAAATCCTGCATGACTCGGAGTTTAAAACCGGAAACCAAAACGTAAAATTATCAATTATACACATCATTTTATTTATCAAAATTAATTATCCCTTTTCGAAATTTGATATTCGTCCATTCGAAATATATGTTTATAGATCCGTAACGTCATCCAACACGTAGACCTCCTAACATATTTTAGGATATCTAAACGTTTTTTCTGCCATGTACTTCAAACCGAAAATGCTTTCATTGCAGTCAGTGAATTGCAGCGTGATCCTCGGCATTTTAGGAGAGTATCCAAGTTCTATAAATTAGGCTTAAGTTTATGCAAATACAAGTATGGCAACACTCCGTACATTTATTGAGATTGAGGTTAGTCGAATTATCAAGGAAAGTGAAATTTAAATACTATTGGGTAGCTCATGATGCGATGCCACCCGGAGGAGATTCTTTCCATGGCATGAGTGTAGCAAGCTTCTAAGAAACATAGCTCTCGCCTTGGAATACCATCAGAATGGTTTCTTGAAAAAAAAAAATAATAATAATATGTTTTAGGAAGAAACGATCGTTTTTTGTTTGTTTGTTTGTTGTTGTTTTTTCTTCATTTAAAAGTTTGTCGGATAATTAATATATTATTACCGAAACATAGTTTAAAATAACATGGATTAGACATGAGCACGAAATCGGTTTTTCATCTTGCTCCTGACACTTGATGAAAGAAATAATATACATCGAATGAGAAAGAGGCGATATCACTTATGCTCAAAAGACAAGCAAACAATAGGTCAAAATGTGATCAATTCAAATATCAAAGGTTACAGAAAAGTGCAATGTTACTACTATTCACTTAAAATATGGGAACACAGGAAATGGTAAAATCATTTTAAAATGTATAATGAAAAATTTCAAAATAAATTTTATGTAAAATAAAGTCATTTACATGAAAAAGATATAACACAAATTACTTCGATATCCAGAAGAAAAAAAAAACAACAACATGCCGTTGAGTTATAAGGAATGAACCAACGGAAAAAAAAAAAAAAAAAAAAAAAAAAAACATGCAGTTGAATTTGATTTTTTCTTCTGAATATCAAAACCATTTGTATGAACTCAAATTGAGTATAAAATGAAAAAAAAAAAAAGTTGGGTTATGTTGAGCGGTACATTTGATTGAAAATAGACAATATTAAATAAAGCCTGCTATTAACTTCTTATCTGTTGTTGTTGTTTCGGGGCTTATCGGCCAAATAAACAGAAAATTCGATACACATGATAACAATCGATTGAACACATCTGTGAGCAACTCTCCTCTGAAGAAAAAAAAAAGAACAAAGAAACAGACAAACTACGCTATTTACATTGTGTTGTATACAAATTGTGACTAAGACACATACAGTTTTATCATTTCTATACTTGGTTCTGATATAATGAAAATGAAAAACCTTTCTTATGTGTTTAAACTTTCAACTAGTTAATGAACAGTGACTGGTCATCAGCAAACGAATGATTATCTATCATTAGCGATAAGTGTTTTGGAATGCGTTTCCTTTCCTGACATCATAGTATGATATTTAGATTTTAATAAAATAACCTGGTAAAAGTCCCGTCACTGTTATGATACTTGATGCAGGGTTTGCTGCCCCATATGTCATGTATGTTCTGCTTACTGTGCATTTAATTGTTCTCATCATCGTCTGAAAGATTTTTTATTGTCAGATTTCCATATTAACTGTTTGTCACTAAGCTGTACTTCAATGTATTGGAAACTTTGAACTGACATGGAGGATACGGTGGACAGGAATTGGGGGCCACCTTGAGGTAGTTACCATGGTTACCCATCTCCCAGGTTAATCGCCTATTCCCAGTTTTAGGCGTGAAGGTACAAACCAAAGCAAAATCTTCCCCGATTACTGGGAGAGAGTTGTATGTCTGGATAGATACTTTAAATGCATGGTATCCTACACAGGGTGAAACGGAACCAGAGTTTCAAAGGAAAAGACAATGTATTCATTGCTAATAGCAGTATCCAATGCATAACTCGCTCATCACACATATTTAAGTTTAATGACAGTAGCAATGTTACAACCTATTTAGCCCGATTATTGTCAATTATAGTCTATAAGAAAACAAGGACTTAAATTGAGTACCTGAATATAAAAACGGCCCAAGTCCAATTTTTGGCAAACATGGGAAATTGTTGCTTATACATATGCCCACCTTGTGTATAAATTATAAACCTGAATTCCCCCTGGAAGTGCCTAAAATGAATGAGTGAAAACTAGTATGAATGTAAGAATGGCCCAAGTCCAGGACTCGGGTCATTTTTACATTCATATCATAGCGCCCTCTCTCATCACTCCTTGTCTAAGCTTGCTTACTCCCAAACTTCAAAGATGGCTGGCATACATAATGGACATGACTTGTTGGACAGTGGTGAGGAGATAAGTGGTAAAAAACACAGAAATGAATCAGAATGGAAGCAGAATCAGAGGAAAAGGCTTAGAGAGTTGGGTCAGGGTGTCTAGAAAGAAATGTGTTATGCATGCACTCTGCTTGGTTTTGCAAGTTTTTGAACTGTTGGCATGCGACCTCATTTAACACACGCACACACACACACACACACACACGCACACGCTATCCCATAAATGAACATGGTAGTTGATGAGGGACATTGTGTCATAGCATGCAACTACAGATTTCTAAGCAATACTGATTAAAAGCTGAAAAACCTAACACAACTCTTTAATGCATTCTTTCTATAATACCTATTACATGTACTACTACAGAAGCCTACTCTGTATATGATTCAAAGAAAGGCCCAAGTCCATATGATTCAAAGAACGGCCCAAGTCCATCAAACAAAAATGTCCCCCCCCCCCCCCCCCCCCCACAAGTAACGAGAACTTTATTTATGATAACAATGTACACATAAACTTGTATTTACGATGTTGTCTTACACTCTTAAAATGTTGGGTAAATTTAGTTGGGTAACTGCTGGTTGGTTAAAAATATTCCAAATTCTGGGCTATTATTAACCAACTGGACACTCGAGTGGTGTAACCAATATTGGTCAATACATTTACCTAAATATTGGGCATATATTTACCAACAGTATTTGGTAATTATGGGTTGGGTACTTGTTGCCCTGTAGTTGTGTAATTTTGTCACATTTCCTTTGCCAG
Source organism: Heliocidaris tuberculata (assembly GCA_025618425.1). Classification (NCBI taxonomy): domain Eukaryota; kingdom Metazoa; phylum Echinodermata; class Echinoidea; order Camarodonta; family Echinometridae; genus Heliocidaris; species Heliocidaris tuberculata. The sequence continues at coordinate 42,789,196 of CM046833.1, forward strand.
TTGGGTAAATTTTGTTGGGTAACTGATTATTGGTTAGAAATTCGCTTTTGCCCAACTTGTGGTAAATATTTTTACCCAATATTGGGGAAAACACTTATATGAATATTCATGAATTTTTAGTTGCGTATGGTTTGGGGTGGCCCGATTTACTAACTGTCACCGAATGCATAAAAAAATATAAGGGGTATATAAGAGCTTGCACTAGTTTGCACTAACTGGATAGGATAGGACTAGGATAGGATAGGTTAAGATATAGGATAGGATAGCTTAAAATAGGATAGGTTAGGATTGATTAGGTTAAGACCCAGAAGGACGTAACAAGCAGATTTCATTTTTTTTTTTTTTTTACTTAGGTTAGAGGAAAAAGGAAACAATAAATTGGGTAACCAACAGTTGGGCAATTGTAGAGTTGGGTAAAATCTAATGGGTCACCAACTGATGGGCAATTTAATTTGCCCAACAACATAGTAAATGGATTGCCCAACATCAGTTGGGCAAATTTTAACCAAAAGTTGTGTGGACAGTATGTTGCCCAGTGTTGGTTAAAAATTGGCCATTTTTTTTTGCCCAACTTTTTTAAGAGTGTACCATCACAGTCAAATATAATTTTATCGGACAAATTAAAAAAAAAAAAATATTAATTTTTTTTTTAGTTTACTCGAAATGACCTGCCATGGACTTGGGCCGTTTTTATATTCGGATACTCAATTGTATCCATCAATTAATGTATGGGATTAATTACACACATTTAACTTAAGGAATAAACATAAGTTGTAAGCACGTTTAATATATTTTATCTAGTAGCATAAAGTTTAACAAAAGGGCTGAAGGAGAAAATGCTACATAATCTAAAGCTTTTAGAAATATCAACCCAACGACTTATTGCAACATATCTTATAGTGATTGCAATTGTGTTTACCTCATAGAGTCTAAACATTCACCCATCCAACATTGTTTAGGTACGTCTGGAGTATTTTCGTAAAAAAAAGTTATCATAGAATAAGCATTACAAATTACCAGATATGGATATGATGCAGACGAGAATAAGAAGTAATTCGATACCATTCACCATCATCTTTCAGTAATAATGCGATTCCAAGAAGAGCTATTTTACGAATTTATATAAAAGAATGTGCAATATGATCACGAAGGCATATCAACAGTACGAAAAGAGCAACACATTGTTTTTGACTGGACAAACGTGGGATGATTCGTGGTTTTTATAGGCCTATTGATTTTACCTTTGACAAATTTCAAGCGAAAACAGTATGGTAATAAGTAAAGGTTATTTATCATGTTCTTCTGACACCAAGTCAGTTTCATAAACTTCACCAAACCTAAGATATGAAATTAAATAGAGGCGATCTTCCATAAATTATATTAGCCTCACACTTCTTTCGACAGAGAAGCTGTCCACAAAGAGAATGATAGAAAAAAAAACAACAACAATATATTATAATTTGTAATCTGGCCATATTGAAATGACCCGCATGTCCTTTTAATTTATTCAATGACCAAAGTTTACTGAATTTGTACATTGCGTGAAGTTTATTTTATTCATGTGATAACTTTGGTGAATACTGTAAAAGCTTTCCACTTCAAACCACCTTATGACGTGTTAAAAACTAATCGCAACCGTAAGCTTGGATTTTATATTTTTTTTTTCAAATGTGATAGCCCTAAATAAACTGTGTCAAAAAGAGGGATAAACTTCTTATTCTTATCAAGTACAGGCATAATGGTATTTATTAAAATGAATTATCGCTTTTCTAAATTAATTTCGTCCATTCGAAATAATATGTCTTCCAATGGGAAAACATCATCCAACACCTAGACCTCCTAACATATTTCAGAACATTAACATTTTAAACATGGAATTTCCTTGCATATATATAATAAATTGGAGGTGACGCATTTAAGATAGTTACCTAAAGAGCTTTGGTAAAAATTTTGATTTGATGAGTATCACTAGCGGTTTTTTTTTTTTTTTTTGTTTTTTTTTTTATGGGAGGGGTAGGGGGGGGGGATCTCTCATTTGTGTGTGTGTGTGTGTGTGTGTTTGTGTGTGTGTGTTTTTGTTTTTTGTTGTTGTTTAAGTGAGGTAGGCTACCAGCAGAATGTTTCGGTTTATATTACATCTCATTATACTGTAGTTTTTGGTTGTTGTATTAGTATGGATTTACCTTAACATCTTGAAAATAAATGAATTCACTTTCTTTTTAAATCGAAGTTAAAGGGTACCAATCACCAAAAATAATTTTGCTCTGTATGTTAGAGGTTGCATGTCGTTATACTATATTCAAAATATGGGCTTCAAATATTAATTCTATAAAGAGATATTGGAATTTTAATTACACTCTCTATAAGCGCAAAGGCGACTCGTCAGTAGACTACCGAACGCATCCGATTTCATACCTTCTAGCTGTATACATTTTTTTCTTCTTCAGATGATTGGTACACCTTAATGGTAGTCATTTGTCATGTTCGCACATTCCTAGTTTCATATTAGGGGAGAACGGGGTTAAGTGGGACAATAATCATTATCCGATGATCTTTGAAGGTAGAGGTTTGCATGGTGGTACTGGTAACGTTGAGAAGGTTTACGGTTCAGCATGTGTTTAGTCCTAAAAAGGACTGTTGAGTAAGAAGAGGAAAGTGGAGAAAAGTGAAGAGGAGAAGAAATGGAAAGCCGAGATAAAAAATTAAGAGAATGCAGAAGTAATCTTTCTTGAAAGTATGAAGTCCTGCAAAGGACTGTAAACCAGATGAGAAGGCTGAACGTGGAGAAGGCTCGACGTTTCGGACAGGTTGACTGTCCGTCATCAGGAGTGAGTAGGTGCCGGGAGGAACAGGGTATAGGTATAGCGCCTTACCAGCAATTGTTATTTTTATTTTTATTATTATTATTATTATTATTATTATTATTATTATTATTATTATTATTATTATTATTATTATTATCATTATTATTATTATTATCATTATTATTATTATTATTATTATTCTTATTATTATTATTATTATTATTATTATTATTGTTATTATTTTTGGAAACTTGAACTCTCCATAGCCTGAAATGTATAATTATTGTTTAAACAACAGGGGCCTGTTTCATCATTGCCATACAGGTCATCACTGTTATTTGTGTGTGTGCTTCCGCAGTTACCTAAGTAAGGGAATTATTGTATTATTTGTAGAATTTTACACCAATATGCCGTAAAAAAAAAAAAAGCTGAGAAAACGTTATGAAAAAAGGGAATACACATGTGGAGCCTACATTTATGCAAATACAACTGATCGATATATAACGCCTTTTTAAAAGCGAGTCGTCATAATGTCATTAACGCCTTATTGAAAATTGAATACTCATATCTAAATATTCAGAACCATGCTAGCAGTACTGGCTGTTATAGAGGTACAGTAGGTTGAACTGCTTGACAGAGGAGGTGTTTTCTGATAGTACATTCTGTGTGGCAGTTATATATGTGTTGTGGAGGTATCTGTTCAATCTATCGTCTGCAATTATAAGCCATCTTGGTGCCGCTGGAGTAAAGGAAATATTTATAATCGATAAAGACACATTTCCAATCATGCTCCCCCACTCTGATCGTCTCTAAGTCTTAAAGCGAAAACCTATTTGATGTTATAAAGACTGCTAGTTTACCAAATTAGTGCTGGCAATATCATCTAACATTGACTTACGAGCAAGCTTAATGAGGTGTTAGCATATTGTCCGTATATCAGTATCTAACCTCCCAACTCCTGTCCTTCACTGCAAAAGCAGTGAATTCGGGAACCGAGAAGGAACCGGATTTTGGTCTGCTAGCGAAGGTTCCAACTCGGGTGGGGGTTAGTCACAAGACCAATAAAATAAACAAATTCCAAATAAAAGATAAGGAAAATTAATAAACAAAAGCGCTGGGACACAATGTACATTAAAGTGTCATAAGATATTTTATTTACTTATCCATTAACAAATAAAAACTAGAATCAATTTACAGATATCATTAATAAAACTCTTAATCGATTTCACTCTATTAAAAGCCCATGTTTAGAACCTATATCATGTATATAAACAATACTTAAAATAACTTAAACTATCACAGTCATTAAGGGGAATACTATAAGGGATGGGAAGAGGTTAGTCAGGGAGGGATCGTTAGTACGGTGGCCACTTACATGCAACGCGGATGTCTAAATATGCGATATCGCGACTTGTACTGGTGCACTGCCATAGCTACTGCGGACGGCACGGACGATGATGACGACAATGCAGAAATAAAAAGGACGAGGACATCGAATACTGGAAGAAATAGCTTAGGGACATGATGAGTAGAAATGACACTCGGTACCAGGATACTGGATACATACAGCATGCACACGAGTGACAGGAACATGTTGATCATACACTGGATCACTAAGATTGCAAAGGGTCAGTGGTACCCAAATGCAGATGTTTTATATTAGTTCTCGTTGACTTGGAGTTTAGATGATGACTTTGTTCAAACTAGGATGGTCAAACTTCAGACGACTTCGATATTGGTTAGGGTCAGTTAGTGGGGAGGGGTAGTAGGGGATAAGTTGGGGGAGCCAAGTGACTAAAACATACATGGGATCTTCTTTTATACCTAATTAATCATTCATTTAGTTGACCACTCCTATGGCAACAGCAGTTTCCTAGAAAACATATTTAAACAATGGAACACTAAACTTATTCAGTCATCAAAGCAGCTTTTTCAAGGAGGCATGATCAAAACACATCAAAGCTGCCATAATATCCCACTTAACATGCTTAACACAATGGTGGACTTCAGACATGAATAGAGGGGTGGCTATTAAGGTGTAGGATACAGTGACATAAAAGAAGGATTAAGCTAATGAAATGGAATCAAAGAGAATAGGGCTTAAATCTTATGGAATAAACTTGAATACAAACAGCCAGCACATGTTATAATCCTGTGTGCTATATAAAAAAAAGATCAAAATAACAGGACAGGATAGAGACTAAAAGCTTATGAATAATCTAACTAATATTTACAATAGAGGGTGCATTTTCATGCATGCTACAAGTAAATAACCAATTGTTTTAAGTCAATTGAAATAAATGTCACACATTGTGGAATAATATAAATCAATTACTCTCTAAACAAAAACGAGTGAATTTTCACTCGATTTTCACTCCCCTGGGTAGTGACGTCAGTGATCACTCATTATGGAGTGAATATAGAGTGAACAGAAATTTCACCCCCAAAGAGTGAAAAAAGACGAACATATTTTCCACCAAAATTTCACTCCTTTTTCACTCTTAATGCATTTCACTCCTCTTTCAGCAGATTTTCACTCTTGAATATCAGACTTTCACTCTCAGTAAGCAGGAACAGCCAATTATTCGGTCCAACAATTCACTGGTTGCTAAATATTTAGTGCTGTTGTATGTGTTAGTCTCCATTCAGGCTAATATGCATAACTTTATTTGATATGTATATTTGTGAATGTCCAATGTCCATTTGAATAGAGACAATGAAAAGAGAGAATAGAGACATTAAACATTTTGAAACTGGCTTACAGACTAAAATGATATATATATATATAATTACAATTACAATTACAGACTAAAATGATATACAACATTACCAATGGAAACCAATGGGCTGTAACTGAATAAGCTCACACCTCTGTCACATGGATATACATGTAACTCATTCGATCTTGGCACAATATGACAATACATTGATGGATCAAGCAATTACTCGAAGGGTTAAGCTGTTTCTTTTATAGAAAAGTCTTCAGTTCTGTTTGTTGGTGTTTTTTTTTTTCATATTTAATATTCAACATTTTTAATTCCATTAAAATCAGTTTGAAAATTGCAATACATATCAAATAAACATTAAACTGACTTCAATCCATCATCATCTACCATTGACAACCATTTTGAAGAGGCCAATAGCAATCTCAAACTATTCCTTGCTTCCTTCCTTGAGTCAGTTTTACTTGTGAAATGTAAGAAATTTCTTCAATGATTCGTTACTTCATTTTATGAGCTCTTGGTTTTATAAGTTTTATACACTCACCCCCCCCCCCTCCAAAAAAATAATAATAATAATAATAATGGACACTTCAAATTCATTTGTTTCATATATCACAAAAAATGGAAAATGTCATACATCAAATGATGGAGAAATTACTATTATATATATATATATATATATATATATATATATATATATATATAATTACAATTCACTGTCTTGAAATTCACACATGAGTTATCCATTACTTCTCTACTTCATTAATCTATTATGTACTTCATAAACTTACATTAAAATTATTTACTGCCTTTTTTACCGCCTTCTATAAAAATAATTCAAAAATTGCAAAACAAGAAGTATCACGATATACAATGAGGAAAAACGCATTTGAAAATTGCCATCTGCATTGCTGTCTGTGGAGTACTTAACCACTAATTAGCTGATAATGCTAAAACTGAGGTGATATTTGGTTTAAAACTTGCTTGAATTAAAAGAGGGTGATAGTACCTACATTATAATTATTAAAAAAAAAAAAAGTTTTTCCTCATTTTGACCATGTAACCCAAATTACACCACCTCATGACATGCGACCCTGTACAAAAGTGAATGGGAAAAAGTGTGTCAGAAAAAAAGTATCCCAGCAAATGGAAACACCCGTTGCGGTTGCTGGCCTATTGAATAATGCCTCTCCTTTACAACTGCGTACTTGTAAGAAGCACATGGAATGCTCTCTGTTGTGGGGTAAGAGCATCTCCCGAGCATTGATACACCACACTTGCAAAGAATGAAGAAAAAGTATGTAGGCAAGGGGGGTAGTGGACGTCAAAGACATAAAAGGCCAAACGCTAACACAACATTCTCCCCAGCTGGCACACACTTGTTGTCCAGGACCAGGAAGAACTGCTCTGGCTGAACCTCTGGGCCAAGACACAGGAGGAATGGCTGGGTGAGTTTAGCTGGTTTCCTTGCAGTGTATGCAGCAACATCTGTTCCAGCCTGTCAATGAGAGGAGATACATTAGTGGGTATAATCAAGTTCAAGTTCATTTTATTTGTCCCCGAAGGGAAAGTTGCTCTGTTCACAAATTAAAAAACACAATATATAAATAAATGATTCCATGACAAGTACATAAATACACAAATTATATTATTGCAAATTATTGTAATATACATAAATATACAAACTCTTGCTATTGACCCTAGAGGCCCATACAAATTGACAAAATAATTACATAATCAAGTGAATAATAGTGGAGATGTAATATCACAGCTCATTCCCTGGCCGAGGACTGTTTACATACGATTAGCATTGCAATTGCCAACACTTTTATTTGCCAAAATAACAGAATATTTTTAGTTTGGAATTACAGAAAAGAAAAAAAATATAAAACAAACACAATGGCCGGAATTCACAAAGGAGGTTTTAATTTAAACAATGGATTATTTAAATTTTGTGGTATAAGTACGCTTGATTATGCGCATGCACTTACAATGGTCCAATAATCCCTGGTAATGAAAGCATGTGCTTGGCAAAATGCGATAATTTTACACTTGTTGCCATGGTTTCGACCATGGACTAACGCAGGTTTAGGTAAATTAATTTGCTTAAACCTGTGTTAGTCCATGGTCAAAACCAGGCAACAAGTGTAAAATTAGCGCATTTTGCCAAGCACACGCGTTCATTACCAGGGATCATTGGACCTTTCTACATGTGTAAGTGCATGCGCTAAATCAAGCGTACTTATACCACAAAATATGAATAATCCATGGTTTAAATTTAAACCTCCTTTGTGTATTCCGGCCAATAATATTCCTAAGTATTGAGTTATGCTTGAAAATCCTTCTTTTTGTGGGGGGGGGGGGGGGGGAGCAGAGTAAAATGAAAGGAGAGTAAAGTTTTCTTCAGAGCACACATGTATAACATTTCAGGGAAATTAGATAATTTAAAGAATATGTGCCATTTGCTTACTGGTTCATGTTGGAACAGGTACCCAACAGCAGCAGCCCGGGATTCTGCACACGTCTTCCTCCCACCTTGCATTAGAGGAATGAAGCAAGTAGCTCAGTATGTGGAAGGCACACAGGTCGGCTGTATAATGCAGAACATACCATCAATTTCTAACTGAGTTTAAACATGCAAGTAGGTCATAATGGGAGGGTATACTAGCAAGTGTCAGAGAGTGCATACTACAACTTCTTTAAAGCACTGACATGTTTAACAATAAGCTGTCTAATAATTACTGATGTCTTTTTTTGTGTGTGTTTTTTTTAGGATAAAGGTACACCAAAATAGAGTTTTGAATTTAATTACCAAGATATAAAAAAATGTTATCTGCATGCTGCAAAACAAGCGTACATTTTTATGAAAAAACCTGGGCATGAAACTAGCTAGGAGGTATCTGAGGGCACATGATGACAAAATTTAAGAAGTGTCTATAAAGTCTTGTTTTTTCATTCAATGATGAAATTGAAGTTTTTTATTGATTCCTACAGATACAAAAATTGGTGATCATGCATATAATCTTTCCTTTCAGAATGTATGATGCTAGACACTTGGATGTGTCAATAAATCAATACGATTTACAATGGATGGTTCTGAGAGAGTTAAACAATGCCTTTAATACACTTATGTCTACTGATAAAACATATTTTCAAAAAAGATCATGTACAAACATTGTATTTTATATAGCAAACCTTACCATTTTCATGTTCAAATTTCCTGAAAATGGTGTCTGCAGTAGAGTAGTTTCTTCCCACAGCCATGATGTGTGGAAAGTATTCGTTTCTCCACGATCAAATCATCACATTTCTCGCCAAACTGGAGCTGAAATTCCAGATCAATCTGAAAGGAAAAAGAGGACATTAATAAGGACCTGGAAAAGATATTCAGTACAAGTTTTACAATTGGTTCAGGCTCTTAAAAAAAAAAAAACAGAGAATTTTTTGCTGTTCCTAACCATAAGCAAAGTTTACATCAGCATAATTTGCAAGCTGAGTTTATAAATATGTATATCTTTAAATCGGCTAATATGTAAAAGTTGAATCATGACTGGGTAACAGGTGGTGCTATTAGCTTCAGCTTTACAACCGTGGGGGCACAAATATTCATTTGCATTTTAAAGTTAAATGCAAATTGCAATGTCCTGTGGATGTCATGCTGTTACACCTCTCTTTATTTTCATATTGCACAATAATAACAAACCAAGGAAATATTCTGATAGGTCCTACCAATTTGTACTGGTATGGCTGCAAAGTATTGGTCAAGAAAGCTGTTTAGTAGTTATTAGAGCAGGAAGAAATTAAAATTTTTACTCAAATGTAATGCCATTACCATATGGAATTGCCCATATACCCACACTATCATTCATCAGCCCTATGTCCCTCATAATTTTGTTAACACACAGTTTAAACAAGGCAATAGCCATAATGCGTCTTGCTCTGTTTGCACACAATCATTCTAAGTAGAAACTTGCAGGTAATTTTTTTTTTATATTTGACCTCATCTTGAGCTTTGACCTACTTATGTGACCTTTGAACCCAAATATAATGGCGGTCCCCATGCTCAATCCACAAACCCAATTTGATCAATATCGAACCATTTGTTGTGAAGTTTTCGTAATCGTTACGGACGGACGGACGACATGTGGATCTCTTAGTCTCGCTCCACCTCGATGGGGCTCGACAAAAACTGTTTAATCAACTTATCAAACTTGGCATGTCTTGGAACCTTGGATATCTGGCCAGCACATCTGTTATGGTCAGCCCATCTTTCTTAATTTCGTCTCTTCGATGTGGGAATGTTTCTTTGAAGCTGGCCTTTATCATGGCTACATTATCTGGTGTTGGGTGATGATATTTCATCCACTCTACCTGCAATTTTGAATGACACATTAATTAGCAGAGTTGGGCAATCTGAGGCTATGGCTGAAGTCTAAGGCCAAATGTGGAATTCTAAATCGTCCATTGCTGCCCGCCCTAGGCCCTGGTATAATTTTAGTCAATTTAGAGTCAATTTGAGATACAGCCCAGGCATGGAAAAAGCTTTACCGTTATTCACACAAAATTTGCACCTATGCACTCCCGAATGAACCTAATGCCATGGCACACAAAGACTTTTTTAGAAATTTCCTTACAAAAATTACTGTAAAGGTTTTACAATCAAAAAGGGGGGGGGGCATGGGGGGAATTTGCCCCCCCCCCCCGCAATAATTTTTGGAGTGGAAAAAAAAAAAGGGTGGAAAATGAGAAAGAAAAGAAAAGGAAAGAAAAAAGTGAAAAAGGAATGGAGAAAAGAAGGAAAAAGAAAGAAAACGGAAAAACGAAAACTTGAAAAACAGTGGCGGCATCAAGGTGGGGGGGGGGGGGGGGGGTGATTCCCTGGACCCTACCCACTCGCGCTTGATTTTGCGATACACGCAAATTTTTTTTTTTGTCTGCCCTTGCCCCTCCCAACATTTTCTTTTGCCACCCATTTGCCCCCCCCCCCCCCCACTTTAAAAATCCTGGTGCCGCCACTGTCCAAGTTAGACCATTCTACTAACTTAGAACCTAACTCACTCATAGCGACTTTACTATACTTCGTGTGTAGACTCTAGGCAGTCATCCACCTCAACACTTTCAAAACACCACTGCACAAAAGTTACCAACATTCACTCATAATCGGCATTTAATTTACAAAAAACGACACCGATGTTGGAAAAAATAATTTCAAAAATAAAATCCGTAATTTACTGTCACTTCTGGCAAAACGGGGTATCGCAAGTCACGGTGTATATTTCCTGATCGCCGCGAGCGCTGACATCTCGCGCTAAAAAATTCGGTCGTTAAAAGTTCGGTTCCTATCGCGCACACGTAAGTCCCGATTTTCCGTGTGTGCGATCGTAGAGATTGATGTGCACGCGATACCGAGTTTCGTTGTGGACAAAATTTTATTGGCCGATTTAGTCTAAAAACATCGGAAGCTGGAAAACAACATGCGATCGCGAAAAAAATTGGCGGGGATTTCTTAGGTTTTGGACATGATTTTGACTTTGGATATTGCTGAAAATATCAGAAGTTCTTCCTAACTACCATTTAAGGTAGGAAAGAGATTTTAAAGCGCTGAATTTGAAAGGAAGTATTTTAAACATTTATCTTACTTTTCCCCGCATACCTTAAGTACATGCGATAAAAAATGACTAGTATTTTTCCATTCGTCCCGCGTAGTGGTCAATATGACCACTATAGTTACGTGTGACCTAACTTAGTAACTTTACTATTAAACTGTTACAGAATCGAAAAAGACTTTGCAACAATTTGCTTTCATCTTTAATAACAAAGTTAGACCCTAGGCTACTTTATAACTTGGAAAATGGTAAATAAAATAGCCCGTGGGCAAACCCGGAGAATATGGGACCGGACGTGCGCGGGGGCAATTTATACAGTGCACAGACAGCGAAAACCCCTGATTGTGGCCTTGTCCCACTCATACACATACGAGGTTATCGTAAGATAACCTCGTACTCCATACGTGTTTTAATGGCATATTTGAATGTATACTTTACAATATCACCTCCCTTGCAATTCCAAGGGTTTATTCCCTTTTTTTTGTGCTGTATTTATGTTGTATGATGTCTATGTATGTAAATGAATTTGATTTTTAAACTTGTATTAAACTAATATTTTAACTACAAAAAGACAAAAACTTACCAGTTTGCTTTCCATTCAGCGGAGTTCTCGTAGAAGATGTTTGGCTATGGCGGCGTTGTCGTGGTTGTTTTGGTGCGCTAGCCTAGAATTACAGTCGTTTCGATATATACTAACGCTGATGGCGCTATATAGAAATATACGATCCTGTGGAAGAATTATGCAATGCAAAAATGTTTTTCCCCAAACGTCTGGAGAACAAAGCCAGATGCCGGAATCAAGCTTCCGGGGCACTTTTCCCTAGAGATCAGGTGCTTCCGGGGTCAGGCAAACTTCGCAAAGACCTTTAATAGTGTTAAGACAAATTACTCTCTCGTATTTCCGTAGTACATTCGGCAGGTGTATATTGCCGTGTTCAAACGAGACTCGCCTTACGAGTGCACCACAATACGCACACGTGCTTAGTAGCGGGTTGAGCACTCTTCGCATTTATACTCTTCGCTTCAGGTCGAGGCATATAAGCGTACTGTAGATGATTTTACCTTGGCCCAGTCCCCGCTGCTGTATACGCAAGGAGTGAGAAAAAGCCCTTTAAAGTACTGCTTTCCAGTTTTGGAATCAGAAGTCAACATACAAGAGTTGAAGAGTCTCTGAATCAGGTATTCTAGCAAATTTAAGAAAATTAAATCGTGCCTAGAGCAATTTTGTTGTCTGTTTTTGAATGCTTGCAACAGTGAATGTTGGACACAGTCCCACATAGGCAAGGGCCTATGAGTGGCCTTGTCCCATACCTTGGGCCGAGGTATGGGACAAGGCCATAATCGGGTTCAAAATGACTTTCAAATATGTTTTTGTCAGGTAATCATGTTCTTACATATCACATTGTCCTTTCAGCTCTCAGATTTCCGATTATTTGATGAAAATGATTTTGGTTTTCGCCAGAAATGTCGTCAAAATCACATATGTTTCACTGCTGAATCTTGTGCACATCGTCCTGCTGCCGATGGGCTAGATTTGCTTGCACACAAATGAATACAGCACGCTCGCCTGGTCCCCTATTCTCCCGGTTTGCCAGCCCGTGTAATGTACATGTAGTTAGGCCTAACTTAGTTAGGTCCAACTTACATGGCTTTTAAAAATCTATCCGAGCAGTAGACGTGGTAAAGAAGGATTTTAAAGAAATACAGGTCAAGGGAATTTCACAAATTTGATTACCATGTCACAGTGCTAAAGTTTGGCCTTCAAATCAGAAAAAACTTTTTAAAAAGCGTCCGCCATCTCCAAACCAAAAACCCAGGCCATGACAACGTCTAACCACAGCTTTACGTCTCGCTCGACAGAATGTCCGACTCCGAGTACGGAGTAACAGTTAACATTTAGGCCTACGTAGATTGAGACTAAAGTTCGAGATAAAGTCTGAGGTTGTTCTGTATTACTACTATTATTAATACTATTATTCGCTTACCTTCAAACACTCTGATCACTTCATCTAACACCCCTTTCGAAGTAAGAAACTTCCGTAGACTTGTTGCAGCGACATCCATCGTGGCTCGATATACAAGCACGGCGTGCGTCGTCCGCGGCCGCCCCGGTTTATACTAGCTGGCCTTGCCTAGCCTCGAGATATATAGATATCGTGATCGCGGGGCATGCATGCAGCGCATGATGCAGCATCGAATCTCTGCGCTGCCTGCACAACCCGGGCAAATTACACGGTTTGTGATTGGGTGAAAGTAGACACGTGAAGGAAATTTTATTAATTCTTATTGGTCCAGCCAAGGAGTCATAATTATACATTCACTCAAAATTCACTCTGCTTGTTTTTCACTCGGCAAAATGTACAGAACAGAATTCTCAGTCAGTTATAACTTCAGGATAGCGAAAATTCACTCATTACTGAGTGAAATTTTATTCACTCCATCGGCGAAGTGAACTATTCACTCGATTTTTTAAAGAGAGTACATAATACAAGAGCAAATATTTAACATCAATGGAATAAGAAGATATGGATACGCATAGTTTTGTATTCATTCAATGATTTACATCCTTGTGTAATGGAGGGGCATAAAACTGACAAAGTTTTGTGGTGCATAAGCCCCGTTAATACATAATTTACAAACAGGCAGAAGAAAGAATAATAGAGGGGAGGAAACATGAATAAAAGAAAAGAATGAAGCCGAAGAAAGGGATGAATACAACTGGAAAAAGGGAGAACAATACAATGAAAGCAAAGACTGTCATTAGAAGGGGAACGCACGGTTACTTGACAAGACAAGAAAGGATAGACAAAATAAATGTAAGGGGATCTTCATTGGTACGTTTTTAACTATATGCCGCAAGGTAATGAATGAGGCCAATCATTACGTAAGAAAGAAATACTATACGTAAAAAATACAACATGCTTTCAAGAGAATCCTCTTTAACTTTTATTTGAATCCAAAATATACTTGCAGATCTTATTATTTCGGGATTTAGAGTGTTCAAGTAGTTACGATCTGTAAAGACTATAATCAGTGTAAGCAAGTCGTGTTCTGTTTTTTTTTTTTTTTTTGGGGGGGGGGAGATGGTATGCAAACGCTTGACGTTTGTTACAGTTATGCAATTGTTTGTTGTTGTTGTTGTTTTTTTTTTTTTGGGGGGGGGGTAAAAATATAACGAAGTGCCTGTGGTAAAATGTTGATGTTCAGTTGAAGAAGAAGAAGAAGAAGAAGAAGAAGAAGAAAAAGAAGAAAAAGAAGGAAAAAAAAAGGAACCCAATAGTAGACAAAAAAAAGTATCGTGAACTTCCACAATACGCATTTCAATGAAGAGAGAACTTGTGCGAGAACATACATGCGAGTTAAACGTGATACGTACTGTTTTTCTTTGTTTTTATTGGAACGTTTTTCCACTAGGATTTTTGAATAATAATACCCCATCAAGAATATCATAATTTAGATACGGTGGGAAACAACCCCCCCCCCCCCCTCAAAAAAAAAAAAAAAATGAAATATATTATAATATTATGCATAATTTGAAAATTATACCAGCATTAATAATATTAAATAAGAATGATTTGTATGCAATGTCCAAGTCACTTTTGCCAGGGTTGGAGGGTTTTGGTGAGAACAAACACACACACACACACACACACACACACACACATAAAGAATCATCTGCGTATAGAACAAATAAAAGAAACAAGATGAACGCTGAAAATCATTTACATATGAAATTTAATTAGAAGGCGAAGAATATTTTTTTTTTGGAGGAATTCCGCAAGTTTACAAGTTTTCTGCAAAATTCCAATTTATTACTTATTTCTTATAGGCCCTTAAATTGTTGAGAGGATAAAAATCAAAATATTTCCGTCTGTGACTAACCAAGCAAGCTGTTGAATCCTCTGATGGAGGGAATTAAATCTTTAATGGAGTTTCATTTGAAAATCTTAAGATATTATATCTCAATTGAGTTGGTTGTCTTAAAAATACCGAACGTATTTCTATGACAGATTTGAGACTTTATAGTTGAATATCCTTGAGTAATTTCAATTGTTATACAAAATGAGAAAGAGCTTTGCCTGAGCTCATCACTAAACGTATGACCATTTTTCAAGAATGGGTTTTCTTTGAGTTATCTTTGATTTCATTATGCATATTTTTTTTAAACAATAGTATAACTGGATGCAATGGTGTCACTTGTTTGCTGCATGATCCTTAGTTCTGTACCCCATTTGTACTGCTTACAGTGCATTGGTAATTGTTGTTATCATCCATGGATAGTTCTTTGATTGTAAGATTTCCACTGGAAGAGTCTGCCGACAAAGGGAACTTCGATGAGTCAGGTACGCTTTTCTCACAGGGAGGTGACAACAAGAGTGAGTAGCCAACCTAACGCCATCACTATTCTTCCGCACTACCTGCCGAATCCAGCTTTGAGGTGTGAAAGTGCAAACCAGGGTGAATTTTACACCAGTAACCGGTAGAGTATTGTATGTCTGAATAGATACTTCAAATGCATGGTATCCTTTACAAAGGGTACACGAAAACATTTTCCATTGGGGGAGGCACCAAGCACATTGCTAACATCATGCATCTAATAAAAATCCGATAATACCTCCAACGGTGAAGGCCAGTAATAAATATGTTGATGTTGATAATGTTGATAATGCAATTCAAAGAATTAATACCTTAAGAATCAATGCCTCTGCGTGAATAATGATCATGAGGGCATGGCAAACAAAACGAAATATGCCACACGATGATTCTAACTGAACACGCTTTCATGATTAATGGGCTAACAATGTACTGTGTTAGCCTTGGAAATGAAAGCAAAGCCTTATCGTGATGGATGTAGGATGTATCACCAATTCTTTTGACATGCGGTTTAATAAACCTCACAAACTGTAAATGTTAAAAGGGGCGCTATTTCATCATTCTTCTCAGACTTGTTCCTATTATGCATGCACGCAACCAAAGTTTGTATGTGCTCTATATTTCAGTGATCTGAAATGTATAGAATATGTATGTTTCGGAATAGATTGGAGAATGTAAAAGCTTTATCACAATACCATATGAAGCTTTTTTTCAATACTTTTGTTCTATTTATTAACTAACTGATGTATTGTTTTTATATTTGTTGGCAAGGGGGTGGGGGGGGGGGGGGGGGGTGGGGGAGGGCAATTTACTGACACAGATCCAACTCATTACAGGCACGCAACGCATATCATTGCACACACCTCAACAAATGCAAGATGATGGTGGTAATGATGATGATAATGCACGTTGCATTTTTGTCGTAAACATTAACGTATCCCCCCCCCCCCCCCCCCCCCTTTTGATGCCTCTTGCCCGAATATCAACATCTCCGACTTGCTTGTTGTGAAAAATTAATTTATTCACGCATGCGTACGAGATGAAATTACAAAATATTCCTTATGTCTTGCTGCATAAGAGGTAAAGGTGGGTTTTCAAAGGGCACGCGAACGATTCGCGAAGGTTGCGAATGTTGAAAATATGGCAAAGTCCAACATTCGTATTTTAGGCTCAAAAAGTTTGCAAAACACGCGCGGGGATTCGGAAGCGTTGTCAACTGTTCGGAGGAGTCGTTTTTAGTTCGGCGGAAATTTAAAAAGCCATTTGATTTTTTTTTTTTTTTGCGAACGTTTCTAGCATCCCGGGTCATGATTTGTTCAAAAAATAATGTCTGAAAGGACTCGTCATATGCTCACGACCTACTGACGATGTGCGTGATGATTGCAAAATCTTCGTGAAACCCCAAAACATTTCTGACAGTTTCGAGAATGTCTCGCGCATGTCTCTCTAAGTCAGCAAAGTTGTCAACTCAGTTGTTTTGACTTATAATGCACAGCCACCCCTACGAAACCGACTCTAGACCGAACACTGTATCGGTTAGTGTGGAGTCGGTTCGCTGGTGTGACGGCGGCATGAGGGTGAATCCCGAATGGCATGGAATGTTGAAAATGGTTATTTGAAATTGAGAGAGGGACTTGGAGGGATATGGGGAAGAAGGATGTGAGAAAAAAGAGAGAATTTGAGAGGGAGAAAGATGAAATTATAGCCTATGATATACAGTAAACTCTGCCTAAGCCGAAGTCGCATAAATAAGTATTTTTGACCAGATTATGCAAGGCGTGTTTTATTTACCTCTTCCCCGAATTTCTCTCAAGTCAAACAGATTTTCTGTGGTTGCAAAAGATTCGACTTAGGCAGAGTTATCTTGTAATATTACAGAGTACGGAAATGCAAGAGAAAGGAAATGTGTTAGACTACTTTGTAGTTGAAGCATAGAGAATAATAACCCCCTCTTTTTCTTGTTTTATATTTTTCTTTCTACTGACCTCTCTCTCTTCTCTCTACATGTATCTCTCTTTGCTCGCCCCCTTCCCCCCCCCCCTCTCTCTCTATCTCTCTCCTCTCTCTCTCTCTCTCTCTCTCTCTTTCGCCCTCTCTCTCTCTCTCTCTTTCGCCCTCTCTCTGTACCCTCTCTCTCTCTCTTTTTTTTTTTTCTCTCTCTCTCTGTGGTCACATATTCTACAGCGCCTGGGCGTACCCGATGAAAATTGGTTGAGTGTAATCGCAAGGCGCCCGTCAACAAACCGTAAGGGTGCCGGCCGGGTGCCGTACGGTAAGCTTCCGGGCCCCGTCCGATAAACAGGTGCACCGCACGCGCCCATTTTAGGGCCCGGTCGGGGTCCTCACGGCGCCTGGCTGGCGCCCGGCCTGTTTGCGTCCTCAGACGTCCGATTTACGTCCAATTTACAAAACTACTACCTGTACTTAGTAGAATAGGCCTATCTGATGTTTTTTTTTTCCTCTTGGAATACAGTAAAAAAAAACAATAAAAAAGCAAGATTTTATACAGTATACGGATAAAAGAAAATAATGAGAAAATGATATATGGTATGTTGAAAATGTAGAAAAATGTATGTATATAAATCTCTGCAGAAAGGTTGTTTGGCAAATTATTTATATAACATTTGTTTTATCATACTGTACCATGCTATAATTGTCTGTATTCATATCAAACTGTTCTTATAGCATGCAATTCAATAAAACAAATAAACCAACAATTAACATTTCAGTATACATCTCTTAAATATTGTTTGATGAAATATATGAACCTTGGGAGGAGGGTATACTGTTTTATTTAAATGTGAGGGTTTTTCTATATGAAGCACAAAGACATGTATTGGCTGACCGAAAAATTATGAGGGTTGAAACTAATTGGAAAGAAATATAATCACAATTTACACAAAATGGTTTATTTAGAATATAATGCATAAGGAAGACACCAGACATAAAGAAGCGTAAGGTTGTTTCATGAAGTATATGAACCTTTGGGTTTTTTATACTATGTTATCTAAATGTGTGAGGGTTTTTTTTTTCTATACGAAGTACAAAGAAGTATTACCTGACAGAAAATATGATGAGGGTTGAAACTCATTGGCAAGAAATATAATCAAAATTTATACATAATGGTTTATTTAGAATAATGCATAAGGAAGACATCAGACATACAGAAGCGTATGGAGCGTTAATATGTGACCCTCCACCACAAAACGACCAATAAGTCGCAATGGGAGTTTTAGAGTAAACAGCTGAAAAACGGTGGTTTGGGGTTGAAATGTTGATTTTAAGTTTTCTGTATTTTCTGAAAGTTCATTTATTAATCTACCATCTCATAAAATTTCAGGCTAAAATACAATGTTGAAATATGTTTTTATTCTCATTCAAAATGACCATGTTTTCCTGGACATTCAAACTTTGTGTGTCAACTTGCTGGGATTGTACTTCACATCGCTTTTCTGATATAGCTTAAAAACAATTTATTCACTCTCTGCAATTCAAAATCTAAAGAAACAAAAAATAAAGCTTTTCTGAATATATGGAAAGTTTTAACCCAATCCAATTGGTAGTTCACAGTGTGTGCTAGGGAGTTTTGACTCAACCTTATGTGCGACAAACAGTAGGACACAGATAAGGCGGTCTTAAATTATCACTCTTCTTTAGAGCCCGTTTTCTGTATTGTTTTGGTCATTAGCCTGTCTGACACGTTGACCTTCTCATTGTTATTTACAAGGGTTTGCTTAGTCCATACAAGACAAGTTATATATCACTTTAAAGCTTAGAATCTAAGCTTTCAAACTGTGTTGAAATTTTTAAAACCCAAATTTCCCACTTATTGGTCGTTTTGTGGTGGAGGGTCGCATTCACAGTACTTTGGCAAAAGGCAATATCAATGTATACTTTAGGACAAAAAAGAAAGAAAGAAAGAAGTTTAATGAGGAATAACTTATTCACACTACAGACAGGATACAGCCACACCCGTCTTGGCTCCAGTGCGATGTACAGTAAGTCGCGGTAAAATATTAAGATGTCCAAACCCGGAGTTTATTTTCATTCGGAATGAAACAGTGAATCAATGAAATTCATGCTTTTGTGTTTTCTTTTAATACTGTTCAACAGTACAGGCGCACGGCAAGTATCGGAGACTCTCTCCAATTTGTGAGATTGTCTCTGTTATCAGAGACTTTTGTAAATATATTTGGTAGCCGATTTGGGAGACTGTCTCCCATTTGGGAGATCAAAGTTCTTTGTTTACATTTGCGGCAAAGGGATTGCCTCGGCGCAAAATGAAAGTATATTCCTCATGAAAAATTACCCCTTTTGACCATCTACTTCAAAGAAGTTCACCGTCTACACTCTTAAAATGTTGGGTAAATTTAGTTGGGTAACTGCTGGTTGGTTAAAAATATTCCCAATTCTGGGCTATTATTAACCGACTGGACACTCGAGTGGTGTAACCAATATTGGTCAATTCTTTTTACCTAAATATTGGGCATATATTTACCAACATTATTTGGTAATTATGGGTTGGGTACTTGTTGCCCTGTAGTTGTGTAATTTTGTCACATTTCCTTTGCCAGTTGGGTAAATTTTGTTAGGTAACTGATGGTTGGTTAGAAATTCGCTTTTGCCCAACTTGTGGTAAATATTTTTACCCAATATTGGTGAAAACACTTATATGAATATTCATGAATCTTTAGTAGCGTATGGTTTGGGGTGGCCCGATTTACTAACTGTCACCGAATGCACAAAAACACATAAGGGGTATATAAGAGCTTGCACTAGTTTGCACTAACTGGATAGGATAGGACTAGGATAGGATAGGTTAAGATATAGGATAGGATAGCTTAAAATAGGATAGGTTAGGATTGATTAGGTTAAGACCCAGAAGGACGTAACAAGCAGATTTCATTTTTTTTTTTTACCTAGGTTGGAGGAAAAAGAAAACAATAAATTGGGCAGCTGAATTTGCCCAACCACATGATATTTGTTACCAAACGGCTGAACAAATAAATGGTTGGGCAATCCTATTGGGTAAGATTGGTTGGGCAATAATTACCCAACTGAGAATATAACCAACAGTTGGGCAATTGTAGAGTTGGGTAAAATCTAATGGGTCACCAACTGATGGGCAATTTAATTTGCCCAACAACATAGTAAATGGATTGCCCAACATCAGTTGGGCAAATTTTAACCAAAAGTTGTGTGGACAGTATGTTGCCCAGTGTTGGTTAAAAATTGGGCATTTTTTTGCAAACCTTTTTTAAGAGTGTACTTTTGTTTTCATAAGACATAACACTTTTTGTTATGACCCATACACAAAACAAATGGGTTTCTGCCACTGATGAGGCAAAAATTTGGCTGGGATAAACTGCCTTGTTGGTGTTGTTTCTTTTATTCTTTTGTAAGCTAAGTCTCCAATATAGCAATATAGGACTTTAGGAGACAGTACAGTCTCCCAAATGGGAGAGAGTCTCCCATATCGGCCATGCGCCGCTCTAATGTTTAATGAAATTCACGTTTCATTTATTTATTTTTTTTTTTTTACTTTTTATTGCGCTCAAATTTGTTTTAGCGTCTGTCATACCGTATATGACTCCCCAAAATCATTATTTTGGACAACTTTTCCGACAAATTCTTCCTTCAAAAGTCTCAAGTTGCGAGGGGCTAGGTACTGTACTCCATAGGTCTACTGCATAATACACATGACTGTGTGCTGTGCATTTTAGTCATATTGCAATTTGCATGCACACTAAACTGCAGTGCTTAGCTGCTCGCAAAAATGGACACGAGACTTTAGACGAGAATCATTGTAAAATTTGCGGGAAAAGTTGTCCAAAATAATGACTTTGGAGATCGTTGGTGAAGGATACTTACTACTCGTATTGTGTTAACGTGCGGAAATTATATTCCTGACTCGACTCGAGTCGGAGATGGAGCTCATCACCCGTTGTTGTTCTGTCGATAGAGGTCATCGATGTCGATCTCCCATTTGTTTTTAATAATCTATATTGCCGGTTTCTGAGGCCAGATTTAGCAATCCCAAGCCATCAAAAAGGTAGTGTGCAAAGGGTTGTTGGAAAAATGTCGGCTTATCAGCATGATCATCGTAGGGATAATGATGCCCATTTTCCCTTTTTTCGGGGGCGTTTATTTTTTCCACATGATTGTAAATCTTTGCAATCAGATTTACTAGGAAGAGTGAAACACGGAAGGATCAAATGAAATAAAATAAGCAGACATTTTTTTCCAAAAGCCTCTTGTGGGCCACCATTTTTGATGGCTTAGGCGTGCTTATAGTTGCATACACGGAGCGAGAGGAAAAGTTACGTATTTTCATTTTGAGCACAAAATTATATAGAAATAGCTCAAATGAACCCTTTCTTGGCAAACTGGGAGGCCTAAGAATAAGGAAATAATATTGCGATCCTAAGGCCAGTCACGGAGAAAAGCGTGGTCAAACATCCAGCGTGACAGACAGACAGACAGACAGAATGACAAGATTACACGAATTATAGTAAGGATTAAGTATTTGGCGTCACCTGTGCCCGGGAGGGGAAACGCGAACTGAATCACTGTAACCCTCGCGTCTCTCATTCCCATAAAACTGATTAGGATGTGCAGGTGTAACATTACACTGGGGTTTCCACCTACTCTTCGGAAAATGTTCAGATAACAAATATAATGTTAATGATGATGATGATATAATAATAATAATAATAATAATAATAATAATAATAATAATAACAGTAATATTAACAACAATAATGTTAATTTTAATGAAATAAATTTCTATAAAGGGATTATGGGACTGTCCTAGAACTTGACATACTAATTAAACACATCCTGCTTGGTATGTGTTGGACAAATATCAATACAAGAACTTTTTGTGTTCTAAAGTTATGAAAGATGAAAGTGAGACAAGTATTTAGGGTCATAAAAAAAAGAAAATTAATACAACAAAACCCACAGAAGACAAACATAAGTCTACTAAAATCTGTCAAAAATACCACTTTAAGATTGTTTGGTGCTTCCAAATTTTGAAATTACCTAGATGAAAGTAAATTATTTTAGGAAAAAAACTAAAATTTGACCATGCCGACCCAAAAGTCCTTTATTGAGCTGTAACTGAAAATCACACAGTGCGACTTTTTGCTGGTTTTGTGGTGCCTGGTCACTTTCGTCTTTTGCTAGGAATTAAGTCATATTGTCGCAATCATTTCAAGAAAAGAGTCAAGAAAAAAAAAATGTTGCAACTTTATGCGCAACAGTGTATTCCGGTAGGTAAATGTACAGGGCCTATTCCAAATATATCACATAATTGGAAGTTCATAAATATACACATGCACTTTTTATAACAATGTATTATTTTGTTTAAGCTATTTATTTAATTTCTATAGTTAGGTAATTCGTTACAATAGTTGATGTAAATTTACATTGTTCGAATCAAAATATCATCCTTTACCAATGAACAATGCTTGTGAAAGAGGGGATTCTAAGTTTTAAAGTGATATATAACTCATTAGAATTGGATTTTCCTAACCCACTGTACAACTAGTAGAATCCCCAGACCCACATAATGTTACTTTTGATAAAAAGGGTTGAAAGTTCTACTGAAGCAGTCTGACTTTGGAGGTATTCTGCAAAGGTGACGCAAAAAGGATTAAAACTCGATGGTAATTCAGTTAAGATACTATCAAATTGTCCTAAAACTTCACATACTAATTTAGCACATCCTGACCATCATAGTGGACAAGCATCAATACAAGAACTTTATCTGTTTTAAAGTTATGTAAGATCAAAATGAGACAAGTATTCGAGGTTGAAAAACAGAAAACTTATACAATATAATCCAGAGAAGACCAAAATAGGTCTAATAAAAATTGTCAAAAATACCACTTTTAGATTGTTCGGTGATTCCATTTTTTATTTTTATTTAGAAAAAGCTATACTCTTTCAGGAAATACCAAAAACTAAAATTTGACCATGCCAACCAAACACACCTTTATTGAGCTCTAACTGAAAATAACACAGTGCGACTTTTTGGTGCTTGGGGGTGCCTGGTCACAATATTCACATAAAATGTTCGGGACCATGCTAGTATTCCTTGACCAATTATTCGGTGATGCAGGTTGAAATGCTTAACAGAACACACTCTTCCCTTGGTCAGTATGCAAAGGTGTGAATGTTAGGGTACTTTGGGCGTCAAAATTATCTCCAAAATTCGATGATGCCTTTGTTCTTGATTTAATGTAGAAATGAACGAAAGGACTGGGTATCCATTATCAGCTCCGCATATAGTTTTCGTTTGTAGACCATTTTTTCATACCGTGAAAACAAGCTAATAACAGAATCTGAGGGAAACCTCTAAAGGTTAAATGAGAACTCCCTAGTATTGATTATATACGTCAGGAGAAGAATCTGAGCAATTGCGCATCATGTGACAAAATACCACGCCCAATAGCCTCATGCAAATTAGCAAATTTCCACGGAGGGTAGCAGCTGACGTCACGATCAATGTATAGTAGTACTTTTGACGGATACGATATGCGGCGTATGACATAACGCACGAAAAGTGCGTACTACATTGTGACTACAATCACTTCCAAGTATCTATTGTTTTAGGCTCCGGCGCGTGATGCTCTCATCATTGCACGGTTGATATCGGCGCTATTTCATCCCTTCTTTCTAAACTGTATGTGTACTTTTTCGTGTAGTATCCCATAGGACTACGGTGCAGATGAACATAAGTAGATGAGTCTATGTAGGCTCTGTTCAAGATAACGGATACCGACCAAATATACAGTATACTGCCTACAGTCGACTCTCTGGTTAAACTACGTGAACATGGTGAAGACGGCCATTTTCCTTCTGGGCCGCGCCCCTCATGAAATAAATCGTGGTTCACGCCACCTCAGGGACCATAGTTCTAACCAGACCGTATCATGACAGTATAATTGTATACTAAGAAGGGATTAGGGTGAAAGATTAGGGTAAAACTTGGAGTAGTTTCAAAGGAGATACACTTCTCTCCTTCTTTAGATTTCGAAAACTACATATTAAAAAAACTTCTGAGTTAAGCACACATTTTGATGTGAATATTTCACGGAGCATGCTGGCATACTTTTATTGCAAAATCCGAACAAAATAGTAATTAAAACAACAACAACAAAAAATTGTTTACATTGTAGTTGGCCTCCAAATTCGATTAGATGGTAGATCAATGAATTCGATATCACAATGTAAAAAAAAAATAAATAAGTAAATAAAAAAATAAAAATAAAATCAAATTTTCATCCCTAAGCTCTTTACGTTAGCTGTTTACTCTAAAAATCTCTTTGCGACTTATTGGTCGTTTTGTGGTGGAGGGTCACGTTTACTTTCTTTAGAGTGACCATTTGAAGTGACCATTTTCAAGTGACATCTCGTCAGCCTTCATCATCATCCATCTGAAATCATGGAGCAATTGAGACCACGCCCGTACGAGAACCCGGTCATGCTGGTGGTGTAAGGGGTGCAGCAGGTCCTGGTCTGGAATTTCTAGGAGTGGGGTCTCATCGATAAGTAGCAGTAGAAGAGTGAACGGTGTCTCAGCCCTATCCTCATCATCAAACAGCGTATTTTTATTTATTTATTTTTGGGGGAATAGTATGATAAAAATAGTTTTTGAGTTTGAAACAAATTGATTTACTTTGACGTAGATGTTACGAGACATAAATACGGTATTAGAGATTGAGAATTATAGTCATCATTCCAACTCAAATACCAAATTAAGGGCAGGGCTGACCTTTAACATACCCCACTTCATATCCAAAATTGAATTAGTGTGAAATTTAGATACTTGATAATATTTTTTGGTTCATTGTGGCATCACTTTTGCTAAGTGTTAAAGTGTTTTCCATCATTTATCATATGACACTTGTATAAACAATTAGCGTATTCGATTGACTTTCAAGATACATTAATAGACCTCTGAATTGGTAAAATAATATATTTTCTTACTTAAGTGTTTACAGTCACCCAAGATGCCTTCTTCTGCTACTGATATCGAGGCAGAAGAGATCCAGAGAAGAGCTGAACAGTAATAAGGTAAGATCAAATACTGTCACTG